>JAWWTY010000055.1:3868405-3879871 GCA_035222235.1 Margarornis squamiger
CTCCCCATTCCTTTTTCCCCCTTTCCTTCCCCCCAACCCTTTTCCTTCCCCCCTTTTTTTTCCCCTCTTTTCTCCCCTTTCCTTCCCCCCTTTTTCTTTCCCCTCTTTTCCCCTTTTCCCTTCCCTTCTTTTCCCTTCCCCTCTCCCCCCGCACGTTCCCATCGGCTGCCTGCGCATCCCTTGGGGTTCTGCACGCTCCCCGTGCCCTTGGTGGTTCCGTGCCATTCCCGGGGGTCCCGCCTGCTCCCGGTCCTCGCTCCCTGAATCCTTAGGGACGGAGGGCTGTGTGCTCGGGGCTGGGAAGCGGGATGTGGGGCGAGGAATGGTCAAAAGCTTGGCTGGAAGTGCCCAAAGCCAGGTTGGAGCAACCTGGGACAGTGGAAGGTGTCCCTGCCTGGCACTGGATGGGCTTTGAGATCCTTTCAACCCAACCCATTCCAGGGTTGAGTGACAACCTTGTGCCTTCTGGCCAGTTCCCTTTATGTTTAAAAAGAGATTGTTTGGTGCTGGCTCGGTCTCCTCTAGGAGGAACAAACCCCCTGGTGTGGCTGATAAAGTTCTGCTTTTCTGGAGTCTGCCAAATCGAAACGCAGGGTTTTGAAGTCGGTGGTGAGAACTGGGCACAGAATAAATGAACAGGAAACCACTAATGACACAAACAGCTTCTGGTAGTGTATTTTAGAGAAGGGTGAGCTCCTCTGCCACTTGTGCTCAGCCCTGGGCTTCCTGATGTGAGAAAAAATTCGTAATTTCATGCTTGCAAAGTGGTGGTTCCCGTAACTCCCGTGGGCTGGTTCTGGCTGTGAGTCTGAAGGTGCCAAACCTCACGTTGCACAATTTTCACGGGGCGAATTTGAGCCAAGTTACCCCCGGATTTCCCAGGGGCTTTGCAAGGAGGCAGGAGCGTGGCTTAAGCTGCAGGGATATCCTGCCCAGCACAGCCTTATCTGGTTTCTCCAGGTAACTGGGAGGGTGTGGAGTGTTGCACACCCTGAACTTTGGTTCTTTGTGTGTGAGGAGCAGCCCGCAGTGTTTATACACGGCAGAGGGGATGGATGGCTTGGTGAGATTACCCTGGGCATCCCTCATTTCCACACTGGGGTGTTGTAATCAGCTGAACTCTATCCTGCTGGGGTGATTGGCTCTGCTGGGTTATTAGGGGGGGTTTTAAGCACACCTTTGAGCTGTTCCACAAGCCAGGATGGCCTTGGGCAGTGGGATGAATCAGAGGCACTCCTCTCTTCCTTTTTATTACCTTCCGGGGTGAGTTTTTTTGTGCTGGCCTGAGCCAGCTGCTGCTCCTGACAGCTCCTCTCCCACTAAGGGCACTGGCTCGTGAGTAAGCAGGGTGGAGAGAAAATCTGCCTCTTCCCTTGTGTTTCCACTGCAGGAGTGTGTGATGGGACGTGTCCCATGCCAGGATGCTCCTGCTGTCCCTGGGTGCAGGCAGGGGCACCCAGCTGGCACAGGGTCAGTGGGGCTGCAGCTCTGGGGTAATGGCCAGGCAGCAAAGAGAGTGGTTTGTGCAGGGCCTGGCTCTGTCAGGAATGTTTCATTGCAGGCATTCATGGGATCCTGACTTTGTCAATGGGATGGTTGAGGATTTGGCAGTCTGATCTACAAGTGCCTCCTGTGCCCTGCTCAAGGGAGCAGTTCTTGTTTCTTCTGGTTTGGGGCTCGCTTGGAAGAGATTGGGGAGGATTCAGAGGACACTTGATCTTCCTGGGCTGTTCATGTGCCTGTTAGTGCCAGGTATCAAGGTGGAAATGCCCTGGTTTGTGGGATCCAGGCCATGGGATGGTAACAACTCCCATCCAGTTGTGAAGTGTGAAAATACTTAATTCTTTTGAGAAGGAAAAGAGAAGACTGGGAAGGGATCTCATCAATGCATACAAACCTCTCCAAGGGGTGTCAGGGTGTCCCAGTGGTGCCAGTGGCAGGACAAGGAGTGATGACCATAAACTAAAACACAAGAAGCTCCACCTCAACATGAGGAAGGGCTTTCCATGGAGGTGGCAGAGCCTGGAACTGCCCAGGGAGGACCTGGAGTCTCCTTCTCTGGAGACATTCCAAACCCACCTGGACATGTCCCTGTGTCACCTGCTCCAGGTGACCCTGCCTGGGCAGGAGGTTGGACTGGATGGTCTCCAGAAGGTCCTTCCAACCCCACATTGGTGATTTCTGTTTGAGGAACTCCTGTAGAACGCCTTGTATTTATTTTAAAGCCAGCCCTGTAAGTCACTCCAGTGCAGTAAGAAATTCCAAGAAGCAGACAATGTGACTCAGTGTCACTTGCCTGATTTTTTTTGCCCTTCACAATGGTTTTTATCCTGGGTTGTGTTTTACAGATTCATGGCTTGTGGGTTCAAAGTGATGTGCTGCCTTGTAGTTTTGTCCTGCACTGGTTGAAGCTGGAGAGTGTTCCCTTTGCCATGGCTGGCACAGATGGCACATGGGCTGAGTTTGGGGAGTGCAGGGTTGGGAACTGCAGCATTTTTAGGGAAGTGTGAGGGATTTTGTGAGAGACAGGATGGGATTTTGGAAGCTCCAGCCTCGTGAAGGGACAGAAAGGCTGTGGAGCAGCTGATGGGCAGCATCTTGTCTCTGTGAGCAACAGGGTTGGCTGGGTCTTACAGACCCCCCTTGCAACTTGCTTCAGCTCATTTCAGAGTGACAGGTACTGCCTGGGGCATCTTCTTGGAAAGCTGGTTAGTTTGGGGCCAAGCTGAACGAAGTAGCTTGTTCTTGGCCAGTGCTTCTCTCAAAATGAAGTTGTCCATTTGCAGAATGCCTTGGACTCAAACTCCTGTCAGTCAAAAGTCTGTGCTCTGAAGGAAAGAACACCTGAGGAACTCCCTGTGACTTTTCACTTTCAGTGTCTACTTGTTTTAGAATTATTACCTTGGACTGTAAGGAATCAACAATGTCATTTCTCTTTCTGCTGGCAGTAACTGGGGTTTGCATTAACTAATTTAAGTATTACACTTGAGTTTTAAAAGCAATTCTCTCATTAGTCATCAGCTGTTCTGAACATCTAAGTGGCCTTTGTAGATTGAAGAAGACTATTAATGGTACGAGAGAACTTGGAGTCTGTGGAGTCATAAATTAGTCTGTGATAAATTGATTATAAACAGGCAATGAGACCCCTTCCTCTGACTCTTCCTGTGTGCTGAGCCAGCTCAGAACCCATCCCAGAGTGAAAGTGCTGAGTTTCCAGCCAGGGTGGTGTCCAGGGGGAGGGAATGATGGCTCAGGTACAAGTGTTTTATGTGTCACCCTGACTGTGAACAGCCACAGGACAGGAACAGGATGTGAAGTGTTTGCTCACAATTGTGGTTGTTTCACAGAGCTGGGGAAAAACCAGGCAGGTTCCCTGCACCTCTGACAGCCCATTCCCCCTCCCAGGTGTTGGTGGCCTCTGAAACCCACCCCGGATTTCCTTGCTGGGGACATGGCACTGTTCTGGGGCAGAGAAGTGTTTGCTTTGTCCCAGCACCATGTGGTGGTTCCCATCAGCCACGTCCCGTCTGAGGAATGGCAGGAATTTTATGTGGCAGAGGAGAGAGGAGCAGAGGGGAAGGCAGGGTGCTCTCAGGGTGCTCTCAGGGTGCTCTCAGGGAGCTTTCCCTGCCAAGGGGTGCATTTGGGATCCCTTCTGGGCTTTGTGTTCTGGTTTCGTGCACCTGCAGGGCTGTCTGGCCAGCCAGTCTGTGATCAAAGGGCTTTCTGAGCAGCATGTCGTGTCAAACGAGAGCAAAATTCACCTTTGTTTCAACTTGCTGCCTGCCTTTTGCCTGCCACTGCTGCAGGATGCTCCTGCCTTGGAATTCCAGGTCCTGCTGCACAGGGGACTGGCTTCCCATCGACAGGAACACTCTGAAGCTGTCATGTTTTTCCTGCCATTCGCTTTATTGTGATTTGTGGCTAAAAATTGCAATGCCAATAGTATTTCCAGTAAGGAGAAGCAAAATCTGGGCATTGCCGACAGCAGGAAGGTTTGAATTTTCAGAGTAGCACATGACACGTTGAATATTAAATTTTATATATCTATATATATATGGCCCCTTATTTCTGATTAATTTCCCAATTTTTACTGCTGTGCCTGCAGTTTATTTGATGTGAGAGTTGCCTGTGCTACTTTTTGCTTCCATAGTCCTTTGATTTTTCTTTTAATCCATATTAGCCAGAGTGTCTTCTCTTATTTGTGGTGATTTCTGTTCCTAAAGTCATTCCCTGTGAAACCAATCCTGGGGACTTCAAAGGCATCACTGACAGGAACAAAACCCATAAACCTTCCTTATCTTGTTCTTCCTTGGAAAAGAAGTATTTTTTCCAGAGCTGGGTGTGCCACTTGTGCTGAGTTTCACACCAAGCTCTTGAAGAGCCCTGAGGTTGTTGTGGGGTTTAACAGCACAGCTGCAGATGGAGCTCTGGAAAGGCAAAGCACAATAATAAATGTTCCTGGACTGAGAAAACCTTCCCCAAGTTGATCTGTTGAACATGGAGGGGAGCAGTGAAGGTGTCATGATCTTTGTGGCAGTCAGATATGGAGCAATGTGCAGTCCTTCTACACACAGCCTTGCTGAGAGTCCTTTAATTTGAAAATCAGCCTGTTTTGCTATTCAATTTGCACTTTATTATTTCTCTCAACCAGCGTTTTTAAGGCAAATATAGGTGTTTTTCTGCCAGCATGTTAAAGACACCCCATGGCCAAGCTTCAGAGTGCTCAGTCCAAGGTCATAAACACATTGAGCCCCTTGCTACCAGAACGAGATGATGTTTTCAGGTCCAAAGCATTGCCCTTAGTTAGGACTGAATGCCTGAACTCCTGCAGTGCATTTGCCAGCAAACATGTGCTAATGAAAGGAGACCATAAATAGGAGTTACTGAGCAGCTTTTGAGGCGGCCAGTCCTTGGTTCCTTCAGAATCTGATGGTGTTGCAGAGTGTGAGTTGGACCAGTGGCTTTTCAGTGATAAAAAATGTCTTTTTGGTGCAGTACAGGCTGTGCCTCCCAGGGAGATCTCCCTGGATTTGGGAAGGGGGAGCACTGTTTGAAGGATTCCTTGCTCTGGCAGCCCCTGGGAGCTCTCAGATGGGTGTCTGGCACAGAATGCAGCTGAAAAAGGAGTGGCTCTTCTGTAGAGATGGTTCTTTGGTCACTGACACTCAAATTTTTGAAGGTGTTGCTGCAATAAAAGTGGAACTTGTTCTGAAAAGTGCTGAATCTGGGCAAAAAGTTCATTAAGTGGAGATAATAGTTTCCTGCTCTTGGGGAGCTTGGTACTTTGATCCTCCATAATAATAAAAGCATTTATGACTTCAGCATTAAAGTTCTAAGAGTGGTTCACAACGTCAAGGACAACTAGTGGCCAACTGGTTCTGCAAAAGTGCAAAGTGCCCTTTTTAAATTCATTTTTGGGCCTGATTCTTGCAGCCCTTCTGTGCTCCCTGCTCTGCTGTGCTGGGGGCTTCAAGCTGCAGAGATGGAGCTTAATAGAAGGAATAAAGTGGCTCTAGGAAATGAAGGGAAAGCCACAGTGGGTCCAAATCCTCCATCTCCTGGCATCTCCTGCAGTTTAATTAGAACTAATCTGCTTACTGCACATTTTGGGGGAGCTTGTCCTTCGTTCTTCTTGACAACAAAGGGGTCAATGTTCTTGCTTGGCTTTTTCCTTCCAGTGCCAGACCTGCAGCTTCCAGCCAAGATTTCTCCTTTTGAACACCATTCCCCTGTTTGGTACCTGAGGGAGGGGGGGAAATGAAATGCCCCTGGTTGTGCATGCTGGAAATGCTGGTTCCCATTCTTCCCCAGTGGGGGTAAAGCCTTTGCTGGCAGCACCTCCCAAGGTTCTCAAAATGCAGGGAATTCTTGTGGTGCAGTTGTGGGAGAGCTCCTTGCCTGCTGCTGAGCCCGGGGATGGGAAGGGGAAGGTCTTGTGAGCCCTGTTAAGGATTTATGGCAGGGACTGTGGTGGGTTTCCTTTGCAGCTGCTCAAGTGGGACCCCTCAGCTTTGCATCCCCTGTGGGTCTCTCAGCTTGGGCTGGTGTGATGCCAGCAGGGGACAAGGTGAGGTTCTCACTCCAGTGGACTTGGTGGAGCAGAGTAACCCCTGGGCACAGCTGGACTCTGTGCTCCAGTGCTCAGCTCCTCACACCTCTGCTGTGTCCCCTTCCCTCCCTCTGCAGTGATGCAAAGAGCAGAACTCATTAGGTGGGAGCACTCCCAGCTCTACAGTAGCATTTCCAAGTTTGCTTTGCACTTCCTTTGATGCTTTGCCCAGTCAGAACTAGGACAGTAATTTAAAGCCAGTGGCAAATTCAATTAACTCCTTTGAAAGTGCCACGCGCTTTCAAGTTGCAGAGGAGCTGAGGAGTCCAATTTATCAAGTCAGGGCGTTGGGGTTTGGCTGTTACAAATCTGCGTGACAATTTCATTGAGAAAGTGACTTTTGTGCTCGCAGTATCCAAACAGGAGTTGCACATTTGCAGGCTTGGAGGGGAAAAGGGTAATTACAGACAGAGGGGGTAAGATGCAGTTCTGTGGGTATTATAAACAACCATCTGCGTCTTCCCAGGCCATAGAAATGGAAACACCCCAAATCAGAGGGTACCTTTGGGAAGGTGGGTTTCAGGCCAGTCCTCAGAAGCCCCTTCTTTTGGAGAGGTCAACCCAAAGAGAGGCTTTGTGCCCCTTGGCTTCCAAGTGTGTCTCTCCAAAATGCACAGAACAAAGAAACATGGCATTTTAGGTGTATTTGAACAGGCTGAGAGCAAACCAGGTCCTGAGCCCTCCTAAACCAGGGGCAAAACTTGATTTCTGTGGTCATGTGGGAGTTGAAACCATTTTATGGGGTCAGATGGATCCCTTTAAGGAACAAGAGCACCTTTTGGGATTGCCTTCCATTGGGAGCTCGTGGATCTGTTCCTTCCTCTTGGACCCTGCCATGCCACTGCATGGAAGGAGCCAGACCTGGAACACAAATAGCCTTAAAAACTGCTTGAGATGCATTATTTATCTTCCCTTTTCATGTTTGAACTCTGCTAGGTGGACACTGTTCTTGGTGAGTGCAGGAAGTAGAGGGATGCTGGGATTTTAGTGGGAGCCAAAGCTGAGAGCATTCCTCTAAACCACAGCCTCATTACTCAGAGAATCACAGAAGAGCAGCCTGGAAGAGACCTCAAGCATCAGCAGGCAGAACCTTGAGGAACACCTTAAACAGAAAGATATATCAAAGCAACCTGATAAAAGTGTACAAAATGTCCAGGAAGAGGGGCCAGGCTGTTTTAGTTTTGTGGGGAGCTTTCATGGTGTTCCAAGGAGGCTGGAACTGCAGGTCTGCTTTTTTTTGGTTCTTTTCTCAAGCACCAGGCTTGGGTGGGTGCTGTCTATGCAGCAGCACCTTGGCTCCTGCACTCATTTATTTCTCCACTGGCTCACAGCACTCCCTCTCACTCCAGACATAAGCTGAGACAGCTAATGTAGATTAATTCCTTATCTGAGCTTAAAATCCCCAAGGGCCCTGTAGAGAGAAAATAATAAAGGCAAGTGGAGAGCCCAGTGAAGAAAGTGTCACAGGGAGAGAGAGATCTGTGTGTGCTCCCTGGCTGTAAAAGAAACCCCAGGCTTTGTGTGGGTCGGCTCACAGGGATTTGGGACCCTGAGAGACACTGACTGGGCTATTGTTATTCCTGGTACCCAAAGCAGTGTGTTTAGGATGCGTTTAGATGTGTTTAGATGTGTTTAGTTCTCTGCACTCTGAGAACTGAATCTCCTTTATTTTTACACACCTACTGTGCTGTGAATGCTTTGTGATAAATATTTGGGAGAGAATGAGTGATGGCAGTTCTGCAGACATGAAAATATGGGTATTATCTCTTTTTTCCCCTCCTCATAATCAGTGTGTCTCTTGCTTCAGCAGTTCTGAATCATCTCCATTTGTCTGACTGGAATCTGAGGAGCTCTAATTAAAATCCAGGGGCTAATTAGTCACTGGGGCTGCCACTTGCTGCAGAGCTGCCTGTGGGTTTGGTCCGAGGGCTTTAGAGCCAGCAGAGCCCATTAGATCACCCTGCTGGAGCCCTGGTGTGACCTCCCAGAGCATCCCCATTCCCATGGGCTGGCCTGGCTGAGTTGGTTTTTCTAAAGCAATCCAGGCTTTAGGAGATTAAACCATCGAGCCCAGAATCTGCTCCAGCCTGGGATGGAGAGAGAGACAGGATGATCCCAAAGATAATGACGGCGTGACTGGGAACCTTCCCTGCTCCCACACTGGGTAGTTGGATTTTAGGCTGGTTGTTTCTGCAGCCCTTTGGTTATTTGCCTGTCCCATCTTTCAGATAATCCATAAATTAAATGTCCTCCTGTGTGTGAGGTCAGCCTGGGACAATAAGCACACGTGATGTTAAAAGTCATAAAATTGTGGAATGCTTTGGGTTGGAAGGGACCTTAAAGATCCTCTCATTCCCCCCCTTGCCATGGGCAGGGATGTCCCACCTGGAGCTCATCAGAGCTTTGACTCTGGGGCCTAATGATGGCTGTTAATTACAACATTTCCATCTGCATAATCCTGTTATTCTGGATTATTCACATCCAAAATGCTCAGCAGCCACTCGGGGCTTCGCAGAACCGAGACTGACTCTCAGCACCAACCATTCAGGAGTGGGAATTTCTTTCATAAGAGTCATTGAATGTGCATTTCCCCCAGTGCTGAGCCATGGCTTACTCTTATTTTCGGAGGAAGCAGCAGCAGCCTGACATCTCAATCTTAATTATGCCCCTCTCCATTTTTTCAGACACAAATTCCTGGGAAGTTCCAAGAACGTTTCTTGCTCCAAACATCAAAAAGCCTTTGTTCTCATTAAGAATTAATTCCTTGGGCAGTTCCTTGTTTTCTAAATAAAGGCACTGTTTTTTGGGCTGTGCCTTGGCACCAGAGGACATACCAGGCTCCTCCGAAGGGGGCTGGCCAGCAGAAATGCCATTTCTCCACGCGGGGTTGGGGCAGCAGAAAAGCACAGGACTTGTGTTTGCCCACAATGGGCCTTGACTCTTCAGCTGAGAGATGGCCCGAGCTGGAGCCTGCTTATTGCAGCAGCTCTGAATGTGAGGCTTTGTTCCCAGGCACCAAAGGCAGCCCTCTCCTATCAGATCCTGGGAGGGCAGGCTGGGGGGAAGTGGGACATGGCATTTGGAAGTGGTTATCGTGTCTTTGGGAGGGGTGGAGGGGGGGTTTTCTGAGCCAAGTTGGAGATAATGGATCTTGCAGTGGCTGTGCTTTTCAGGCCAATAATCCACGTTTCAGATGCACTTACTGAGGGAAGGATTCGGTTTCGTTCAGCTTTGAAACACACACGAAATAGTCTGTGACAGGTTTGCCTCGGTCACTCAGGCCCTTGAGAATGAGCTGTTCTGTGGCTAAAATGGGCCTGGGAATTCATAGAGTCGTGGAATGGGCTGGGTTGGAAGGGACTTTAAGGTGCCCATCCAGTGGCACCCCCTGCCATGGGCAGGGACACCTTCCAGTGGACCAGGTTGGTCCAACCTGTCCTTGGGCACTCCTGGGGATGGGGCAGCTCTGGGAATTCCATCCCAGCCCCTCCCCACCCTCCCAGGGAGGAATTTCCTCCCAAAATCCCGTCTAAGCCTTCTCCCTCTTTCACTTTGAAGCCATTCCCCCCAAAACTGCCCAGTCTGCCCCTGGTTCCCCTGAGCCCCAGCTCAGGCTCAGGGAGCTGCTGAGAGACCCTCTGCAAACGAAGGCTTCTCCCTGGGTTCTTTGTCCAAAAGTGAAGCTTTGTGGGGTTTTTTTGAGCCTGTTTTAGGGGTTTTATTTGTGATACAATTGTGCTTCTGCTGTCCTGCCCCGTGCTGCTGCCTGGCTCTGTGTGGTGTGTCAGGGATCAGGAATGTGTGCTGGGATGAGCCTGGTGTCCCTGTGTGACTGGGGGGAGTGACACAGCTCTTCCCATCACACTGGGGCTCCTCAGAGCCTTCCAGAGCTCTTCTCAGAGCCCTGCAAAGCCCAGGTGTCTGTGGGGATGGCTCTGGGTGGTGTTCAGAGCGTCCCCCACTTGTGCAACACGTCTGGAGTTCCTTCTCCATCCCTTCTGAGGAATCACCTCCTGCCCTGGGGCGTGAGAATTGCTTCTTCTCTCCTCCTGTGTGGCTCTGGCTGCTGCCAGCACTCAGGAAATCATCTGCTGCCCTTCTCCAGTGCTCTGAGCTGCCCTCTCCATGAATCCCAACTCTGAGCACTTCCCACTAGTCAGGCTGGGGGACTGTGGACTGAAGGACAGCAGACATTGCCTCTAGTTGTGCTCCTCATTAAACAAGCCCAGCATCTCCTCCTCATGGGGCACGTTCTCCACCTCTGCCCCTTTATTTGGGTGAAATTTGTAAGACTTCAGCACTGCTTCTCGTGGAGGATGATAAAAGGGACGGGATCAACGCTCCAAAGAGAATTTCAAAGGCCAAAATCTCAGCTGAAGTTTTGCTGGAAGCAAAAAGATTTAACTTCAGCTATTGCTGTGAGCGTGAGCACAGAATCTCTGTGTCATTTCCCCTCCTTGCTGCTCTGTCAGGATTGAAATGAAGGGGGTTTTATTTCTTCACACCGTGTTTGTTGTGTGCAGCTTCCTTTGCCTGCCAAGCCTGAGAGAGGTCACATTAAACACACAGAGCAAAAAGGAGGCTCAGCAGCACAAACTGCTGCAGAGGGGCTGGCTCCCAGGGCAGGAAGCATCCCTTGCAAACAGCACAGCTCCCAGGGAAAATATGCCAGCAATTTGTCTTCCATAACCTTGTGCAGAAGCACTGGGGAGGAGGTTTGATGCACAGTGACCCTCTGTTCTGGCAGGGGGAAAATACTACAAAATTGCCTTTTTTTGTTGATGTGCAGTGGCAGAAGTGGGTTCCTTTGGCTTGTAAACGCTGTGCATTGGGATGTGAAACCTGCCTGGTAAAGCAGGGAGAGGGGAGGGAAGTGCAGTGTGTGCTTCTGTGACTTGTGGCTGGGGGGATCTCTGGGGAGGGGAAGGAACTGCCAGGTTCTCCCTCCCTGCTCTTTGCTTTGGATCCCCTCTCTGTGTCCCCAGAAGAAAAGGCTGCTGTGATGCCCTCCCACCTTTCCCTCGGCCACTGGGGCAGCCCAGGCTGATTTGGCTGAAGCTGAAGCAGCAATTTCTGGCAGAATGCAGCCTGGGGGTTGTATAAGGTCTGTTTGTCCCAGAAGAACCCTGTGTGGAGGAATCCCTGGATGTGTGAGGGATGTGGAGCTGTTGGGATGAATCCAGAGGTGGCCACAGAGATGCTCCAAGGGCTGGAGAGCTTGGGGGGGTTTACCAGGAGAAGAGAAGGGTCCAGGGAGACCTCAGAGCCCCTTCCAGAGCCTAAAGGGGCTCCAGGAGAGCTGGAGAGGGACTGGGGACAAGGCATGGAGGGACAGGACAAGGGGAATGGCTTCC
>JAWWTY010000055.1:3881328-3901391 GCA_035222235.1 Margarornis squamiger
CCCTGGATCCCTGGAAGTGTCCAAGGCCAGGTTGGAGCATCCTGGGCTGGTGGAAGGTGTCCCTGCCCATGGCAGGGGGTGGAATGGGATGATTTTAAGGTTCCTTCCCACCCAAACCATTCCAGGATTCATGTTCCTCTTTGGCCATGAACATTATCCACATTTTTCTGTTAAAAGGCTGGTGAAACTTTTCCTATTGGGCCTGTTCTGGGACCTTTAAGGTGTCTGGATGAACATCCAGATCACCAGTCAGTTTTTAACATTTCCCTTGAGGATTTACAGCACCCTTGTGGGGAGGGAGAGGAAACTGCAGAGCCAAATTGAGGAGCACATTTGGAGGCACAAACCCAGCCTTTCCCCTCCATGCTCTGCTTCTAATTTACACTAATCAGGGACATGTTACTATTAATTGATCCTGTGGTGGGATTCACCCTGTCATGAGCAAGGGGGCTGGTCCCAAACCCTTGGGAATGCAGAGCCACAGGAGTTCAGCTGATGCCTCAGGGGCAAAACTGCAGTGATGCTCCTGGAACCTCTGGAAGGATGTCTTGGACTCAGGGCATAGTCCCTGTGTGCCTGGAGGCAAAACTCAGTGCTCTGGCAGCAAACCCTGCCCTGCAGCACAGCAAAAGCAGCCCTCAGGCTGCACTTCAGACCCTGCAGGGCTTCCCATCTCCTGCTGGACTATTTCTGGCTGCACTTTGGAGAGGCAGCTCCTGTCTGTGGGACGATTTCTGGCGTGGGCAGCCACACTGAGCCCTGCTGGAGCCTTTCCAGGAGGCAAGAATGCCTCATCCTCTCGGAAATCATGGGCACTGCATGGGAATTTCCTGACAGAAGAGCTGCACTTTTAATTTATTCATTTCATTTCCAGCCCAAGCTCTTCAAATCTCAGCCTTTGGGAAGTGTGTGAGAAGAAGTTTCCCCCAAACCTCCTGAAAAGAACGTTGTGTGATTTATTTGCCTTTTTCAAAACAAACGTGGGGTTCATTCCCTACTGAACCTGCCCAGGGAACAACCTTGGGTGTGTAAATATAAGATTTCTGTGTGGGGGAAGATTGCAGTGTGTGTGAGCTGGGCTTAAAGCAGGATTTTAAATAAATAAGGTGCTCTCAGCTTGGAAGGGAAGTGTCAGTTCACTGACCCAGAGCAAAACATTGCCCTGATTTTCTGTCTCTTCCCTTGCACTGCCCTGAAAGGGAATTCAAATGGAACCTTCTCATCTTCTCTCCAGGGAGGGCTCTCTTGGCGCCTCCAGCAGCTTCCAGAGGAAAGGCAGGAAAAGTTTGGGCTTTGGGGCTTAATCCTATTCCCTCTGGAAATCCCCTAAGCATCCAGATGAGCTTTGTCTTTGGGAGGGATTAAATTTGCAGAGAATCTCCAGTTTTTGTGCTAAAAGTGGGTCTTGCCTGGGAAGAGCCTTTAGTAGCAAACAGAGTATTTTTTGAGTGAGGAGTATTTTTTGTTATGGCACCCAGTTCAGGATGTTTCCCAACACTGCATCATTAGTGCTGTGAAAAATGGGAATTGCTGACTGGATGCCCAAAGCCTGAGGTCGTGGTGACCTCTGGGGGCAGGTGGGAACAGGCAGCTCCTCCCTAAGGACTGCCAGGTCTGAATTCTGGGAGCTGAAACCCAACTTTGTTGGCTGTGAAGAATAATAATCCCTGGAATAATAATCCCTGGAATGTGGAAACAGATACCTGCACACTTTTCCATCCACAGGGGACTTTAATCACTTCATAGTGCTCTCCCCAAACCCTGCCTTGCCTTTCCAGGTGCCAGCATGCCCCATGCCAAGCTCATGGCTGTGTTTTCCCTCTTTCTCCCTCTTTTAGCCATCTACAACTACGATGCTGTGCAGGACGTGGAGCTCTCCCTGCAGGTCGGCGACACCGTCCACATCCTGGAGATGTATGAAGGTGGGTCCCATGGCACTTCCATCCTCCCTGCAAGGGAATAGAACAAATCCAGGTTATTTTTCTGAAATAACCCCCAGTTCAGACCTGTGTTTTCAGCTTCTGATATGCCCAGGGCACTCTGTCGTGTAGTGTTTGCTGTGGGTGCTTTAGCTGTAAAAGAGGATTAAAAATGCAGCGAATGCAGGAGATTTGACTTCTCTTTTCTGCTGCTGGCAGAGTTTCTCAAGGAGAGGTTTTTCTGGGTCTCAAGGCAGCACCCCAGGAGAAAGAAACACTTCATTCTGCCTGCTCCTTCCTGTTTTCACACCACGCCTCTTTACTTGGCTCCTCTTTGGGCCAGGCCAGGCACTTACATTCATCTGATTAACATTATTATTATTATTATTATCATCATCGTCATCATCATCATCATCATCATTATTATGTTTTGGGTTTTTTTTTTCAAAGTAGTTTTTAACCTGAGTTAGTTTTTTGACCTGGGTGGAGCCAGTGGGTGACAGAAAAGGAGAGGGAAGGTCTGATTGTTTCCAAAGTAATGTTGTTTTTAGTTCTAATATCACAAATTGGTATTATGGGTTTAAAAGGCTCCAGCTCTGGGGCTTTAATGCCCTTTTTAGGCTGTTTCTCCCAGTACTTTACTAGGACATTCTGCATAATACAGAGCTTCATGTAAAACAGCAAGAAAGCAAAATTCCTGTTTTGAAGAGGATTAAAATGATATTTGTGTTTCCAGCCTGCTTATTAAACTCGACTCTTTAATGAGGATTTCAATATTAGGAGTGGACCGGAGCCATTTAATTTCCACCCTCCAAAATTTAAACTCTCCTTCCAAAAGACAAATCCAATCATTTCCAGAGGCAAGATCCATTTGAGAAAGATCCAGTGTCCCCCAGCTCTCCACTCTCTGGGCTGGGAACAGCAAAATGCTTGGTTAGCAATTTGTTCTTGGCCAGTTTTCTCTTCCCACTTCTCGGTGGCCTCGACGCTGGAACAGCCAGGGCAGCTCCCCCGGGTCAGGGCACAGCGTGTTGCTCAGGGGTGTTTTCCTTCAGGGGGGAGAGGGAGAAAGGGAAAATATCTGTATATGAGAGTGTTCCTGTATTAATTAGTTGTGCAAAAAGCCACGGGAGAGAGGGGGTGTCAGGAGGGAGAATTGCCCCCGTGAAGGGGATGCATTTTAGAAGTTGGGGGATTTCTGGCTTTCTTTCTCTGTGGTTTTAAAGAGCATCATTGTTTAACCCTCCTCCTTGTAATCAGCCTTTAAACACATGGTGAAGAACAGGGAGTGAATACCCAAATAACATCCCCTTTTTCTTGCCTGGAACACCCCAGTATGGAACACCACCAGGAGGAATTGTTTGGGAGAGGGAATGTTTTCCTATGGGAGAGGGAAAGGGATTGTTTTCATGTGCTGAGCCATCAGAGTGGGCTCAGAATCCCTGTCTGAGGCACCTCGGAATTCCTGCAGCCCAACAAAACCCTTTGCCCAGAAAGTCCAGCTGAAAACTCCATCAGACATTTGTGATGCAGAGGAGAAGGTGCAGATTGTCTCAGAGGTGCTAACTCTGCCCTGGCTCTGCCCTGACTTCCCATCAACCCATCTCAGACCCTCCCAGCTCTACATCCACTCTGCTCAGCGGGCAGTTCTTGTGCCTTATTCCCTCTCATTTTTGGGATGTGCTCCCGGCTTTGTTTGCAGCTCCTGGGGGGTTGTGTTTTGGAGCAGGAGCTTTTTGTGCTCCTTCTCACGCTGCTGTGTGATCAGCTCCAGGCTGAGAGACCCAGGGGTTTGTTCCTCTGGTCGCTGCTCTTACCTGGGTACACAAGTCTCAGCTTGGGAAAACTTGCCATGTCAGGGGCTGGAGGCTCTGCAGGAAGAAAAGGCTCAGGGTGCCCTTTTTTTGAGCTGGGGGGAGTTATCCCTGCAGCTCCTGGCCAGGGCTACCCAGGACATTCCAGAGGGGATCCAGGGGGGGTTTCAGGATTGGCCACAGGCTCTGTTTGACAACCTTGTTATTCCCCAGCTCAGGATGCACAGCAGCTTCTGCTGAGAGATCCCAGGAGGTCCCCAGGGCTCTTGGCCATCCCCAACATTCCTCCTTTTCCCTCCTGGCTGCAGGTGGGGGTTGCTCAGCCAGGTAGCAAAGAGCCTTCCCCGGGAGAGCACTTCGGCTTGTCCGTGTGGGATTTTGGCTGGGATTTTGGCTCCTGCTCTGCCAGCAGCAACCCAAGTGCACAGAGGGCTGGGGTTTGGTGTCAGCAGTGGATGTTATCAGAGTCTCCAGGGGCTGCAGACACAGCTGTGCTAGGGCTGAGCCAGGAACTCCAATCCCTGGAGGCACTCCTGGGAGCTGCTGGGATTGAGGAACTCCCGAGTCCAGGCTGTGCAGAGTTCCTTCAGCCCAGGCTGTGGCATCTCTGCCCCTCTGCCTCTGGGTGCAGTTTTAGGTGGGCTCTGCACTGGAGAAAGAGTCTAAATGGACTTGGACTTGAGGGTCTTCAAGGCATTTTCCAGCCTTCCTAATCCTGTGAGTCCGAACGTGCCCGTTCCGTGTTTGGCTCTGAGACTGATGTCAAAGAACTTCTGCTGGTTGGGCTCCAGATGTGGTTGGAACACCCTGTGTGTCCTTGTACCCAAAACCCTGGGGTTTGCCAGTTTTCTGAGGTTCAAATAAATACAGGCTTGCCCTGTGCAAAGCATGGGGGTGTTAGTTTAGGTCTCTGACTCGGGACACGCTCCCACCACTAAACCAGGTTTAGTTTTTCCCTCCTTGCTCTGGTTGACTGGGAGGTGGGAGAGGGACACGAGGGCTTTGGACAGAGTTCCTTGTCCCACCTGATAAGCAGATAAGCAGTGCCTGCTTTGCCAGAGATTCAAGGCTCTGCATGTGCTGCAGAGCGCAGGAGGAGAAGGGACCTTGCTGCACCCAGGGGTTTGGAGGCTGCTGCAGTGCAGGGTTGACTCTGGGAGTCTGTCCTTGAGGATGTGCTGCTGCTTAAGGGAAACTCTGCAAATCTGTTATGATTACAATGTCAGGGAAGCTGTGGGAAATAGCCAGGCTGTGGGGACAAGGAATGTGTGCTCCCATTCCGTGGTTCCCATCGATTCCTTCTGCTGAAAAGAAGTTTACATTGAATTTGTCCCTGGTTTCAGTCTGCTCTGAGCCCTGGATGAAGGGATGAAGCAATCCTTGGGTTACTTCAGCCCTGGGTGGGGGGGACAGGACAGGCCCTGCAGGAGGAACAGGGACCTTGTGGTTCAGCTCATGACCTGGGCTTGCACCACCCTGCAGAACTTGCCATCCTTCAACCACTGGCATTTGAATACTTTTCTTAGATTTCCTGATCTTTTCCATGCTGCATAAACCCCATTTAATGAGAAGTGAGATTGAGGATCTGACCCTTTAAAAGACACCCTCAAACTTCTGGAGATTCCTTTGCAAGCTCAGTGTTCTTGTGTTCTCCACCAGGCTCGATGTGAGTGGTGCAGGAGCTCAAATTTCCCATGTCATCATCAACTGAACAACCTTTCCCACCTCTGCTTGGGGAAAACACTCAAACACTCAAATATCCTCTCACTCCTCTGAAGCTTAGGCAGATTTGGGGTTTTTTTTAAGAAGAAATCATGCAATCAATGGACCACTGGCCAAAGATTATGTTCCTTTCCAAGTGATGGATAAGATACTGAAAAGTGGAGCAGAATTCAGATAAGAGCTGCCCGAGGTGCTTGCAGAAAGGGCTTTGCATAAGCAGAGACAACAGGGGTTTATGCAATGGTTGCAAAAGGTTCTGCAGGAATGTGGTTAATGCCAGGAGGCCACCTGAAATATGAGGAAGTTGTGCTGTCGAAGGGCTGAAAGTGTCAAATGGAATTGAGATCACGGGAAAACGCTCCTGGTGAATTCCATGGGCTTGGTGTCACACCCTTGTACTTTCCCATTCCATTCGTGGGTAAAAATAGACCCTAAATCTTCTCATCCCTAATCCAGAACCTCATCCATTGCTCCATGGTCAATAATCTCATTTTCACCCTGTGCAAGGAATGGAATTTCTCTTTTCCTCCTAATTTGTTACTGGGATATTGGAGTTGGTGGGTGAGGTCTCTTCTCATTGCTTGAGAAAGGGGACAAAACTGCACTTACAGAAACCCCAACCCCAAATACAACAAGAGACACTCAAAAAACCTCCAAATGGCTGAGGGGTCTCAAATTGTGGTTTATAATGGGAGATTCTTTGCTCAATATTTGAATATGGGGGAGGGAAACAACAACAAAATCCCAAATAAACCAACCTCCCCTCCTCTCTTCTTCTCTTCTTTGCCTGATTATTCCCTTAAATCCCTTTGCCTTCTTGATGCTGCCCCTCAGCTGGCCATAATCCTCTGGATCAGGGGCGCTGTCTGTCCATGAGTTCTGGAGTGTAATCCATCCCCTCTGTGCTTGCTGGGAGACAGGAGGAACCTTAGGAAAAGAGTCAAAACCATGCATGGACAAGGGAGAGTTGGGATCACCGAGGGTCTGGAGGTTTGGAGTGATGTTGTTCAGGCTGAGGGTCAGAGAAAAGGGATGTGGTATCTTCAGCCTGGTGTTTGAGACGGAGCAGATCCTTCTGCTGGAGGGTTTCATTTGTTGTTTTCAGAGCAGTGACTTCAGGAGGGCTCCAGGTCTTGGGAACCTGCCCGTGGCAAAGAGGAGGGACCCCCTGGAAAGGGATGGTGGGATCTTAACCCTCTCTAGATCTTGTCAAGACCATGGTGAGAAGCAGGATCTGAGGCAGGAGAAGCAGTTCAGGCTCCTGCCTCAACAGCAGATCTCAAAGGAGCCCAGGGAATAGCTGGCTGTTGGAGAAAGGTGGGGAGAATGGCAATTTGTGTCTGTTTGCTGTGCAGAGGAAAACACTAAACACGAGTATTTCTGTTCCCTTTGCCAGGCTGGTACCGAGGCTACACACTCCGAAATAAGGCTAAGAAGGTATGACCTCACTTTTTGTGGCTCTCATTTCTATTTCACACCTTGCCAGACCCCATCCAATGCTGTAATCTGCTGTATTTCTTGTCTTAGTGTCGTGCAGGTCTCCTGGCCACTGTGTCCTTTTCCCAAGTGACAGAAAGAAATGCCCTTGAGCTTAAAGTTTCCGAGCCATTAGCTGGGTCTTCCTCCCCTGGAATCATGAGTAATGCAGCCTGAACTCCCAAAATTCACTGTTCCACATCTGCATCCACGGGTTTATTGCTTTATTATTGTGCTCTCGGACCTGGACACGTCCAGCCTGAGTTATAGTTAATGGCAATATCAGGGTTTTGATTTGGCTTGGAAAATATGCCAGGAATTACACATAGGCTGGAGCTCAGCCAAGCTGCCTGGGGTTTGTGGAACGGGTCTGGAAGCTGCATGGAAGGCTGGTTTCCCAGAGGATTCCTGGCACCTCCCTTGTGGTAACATCCCCTCCCAGTCTCCACTTTTCAGCATAAAGAGGAATGAAAAGGGAACAGAAAAGTTTTCCTGGAAGGTTTCTCTGAAATGCTGGAAATCTGGGAATTTCTGCAGATGCCGTGGGAGCTTTCCTAGAGAGCCACAGGTCCTGGGCAACCTGGCAGATGAATCCAGGGATATTTCCTAGCAAGGGCAAATCCATGTGGTGGGTACTTTGCAGGAATTTGCAGCATTCCATGCAGGAAAAGGAGTGTCATTAGAGGGGAACAGGGAAGTGACTTCTTTGAGATGCTCAGACCTGGAACCTGCTGCTCCCTCGTGTCTTTTTTCCTGTCAGAGTGGGACATTTCTTCCCCCTTTCCCTGCTTTCTTCTAAATGTCTTTTTATGGCCTGTCATATGCCATGGTGTGATTGATTCATCTGATTTCTCTGTTCATTTTCAGGGCATTTTCCCCGAAACTTACATCCATTTAAAAGAGGCCACCGTGAAGGACCGGGGGTAGGTTGGCACTTCTTCACTCCGACTTCTGGCACCAAAGCCAAGGCAAAGCCCTTCCATTTCAGGGCAGAAATACCCAGCTGAGGTGGCTGTGGTTGCAGTAAACACCCCTGTGCTGGCCTTCCAGAGCTGCATAACTTCATTTTTCAGAGCTCTGACATGCCAAAGCAGTTGTGGAATAGGTGCAGGAGGAGGCTATTTATTTGCAGGCTGGAGGAAGCTCTGCTAGAGCAGTTAGGAGGGAGGAGGGTCAATGAGGCTCCTCTGGGGACTCCTGCAAGCCATAACAGGCTCCTGCTCCCAGCCAAGGACCCAGCAGGACTGTGGATTCCTTCCTGTCTTGGAAAGCACTGAAGGAAATGACTGCTCCTTCAGCTCCTGGAGCTGCTTCTCTGCTCGTCAGAGGGCGAGGGAAGCAGCCCTGCCAAAGGAAGGGGCTTTCTGAAGTGCTCTTTTATTTTCAGTTTTGAGGAGCTGTTGCCATTGCAAGGGGTGATTGTTCCAAACTTGCTGTCTGGCTGTTTATTCTGTTTCTGGGCTGGACCCATTGAGGCTGGAGGGAGCTTGAAGGGATGTTTGCAGTGAAAGTGGAGAGTGAATGTGCATGTGTGTTGGAGAACAGCTTAAAGCCTGAGTCTTGACATCACGTGTGTGTGACCTGTGTGAAAACCAACCCCCCTGAAATTTCCACTCACACATTCATCAAAAAAGGGTGTTTCACCATCCAATCTCAAGTTTAGCACCTTTTTTTTGTCCTTTCCTCCTCTGCAGACAGCACGAAACAGTGATCCCCAGCGAGCTGCCCCTTGGCCAGGAGCTCACCTCCACCCTCAGGGAGTGGGCTGTCATCTGGCACAAGCTCTATGTGGTGAGTTTGCAGCAGTGCTCGCTGGTAATGTAACATATATGTTATATAAATATCTATATATGTTTCCCCAGAACCTCAGGGGAGCTCAGCCTGGGCTGTTTGCAGGGCACATTGTGCATGTGGCTCTTTCACTGTCTTGGGAGAGGCTGAGAGTGCTCTGCTGTCCAGCCCTGAGGGCCAGGGAGCTCAGGGTTGGTGTTCCCTGGGCGTGGGCACAGGGAGGTGACACAGCACTGGGACAGCAGGGACACTCAGCTGCTTGGGCTGGGTTGGAGTGGCAGTCCCTGGGAACAGCAGGGTCCTGCCCTGGGTGAGGGCAGGAGAGCTCAGCTGGTGCCAGGCTGAGCCATTTGAACCCCCCCTTTGCAGCTGTGGACTCTGCTCCTGTGGAAGGGTGGGGGGTATTTAATTCATATTAAATGTCATCTCCCCCAGAGCCTGCAGCCCAAAGAGGCAGAGGGTGGGAGGAGAACAGGGCTCTCTGTGAGCCATTTGAACCCCCCCTTTGCAGCTGTGGACTCTGCTCCTGTGGAAGGGTCAGGGTATTTAATGCATGTTGAATATCATCTCCCCCAGAGCCTGCAGCCCAAAGAGGCCGAGGGTGGGAGGAGAACAGGACTCTCTGTGCTGGGGCAGGGTTTGCCTGGGCAGGAGTCACACCTTCCTGAGCTGGAAGGACCCACAAGGATCAAAGCCCAACCCCTGACCCTGCACAGACATCCCAACCCGCCCACCCTGTCCCTGTCCCCTTGTCCCAACACTCCTGGAGCTCTGTGAGGTTTGGGGGGCTGTGCCCAAACCCTGGGCAGCCTGGGCAGTGCCCACCACCCTCTGGGGAAGAACCTTTCCCTGAGATCCCACCTGACCCTGTCCTGACACAGCTCCAGCCACTCCAGGGTCCTGTGCTGTCCCTCAGAGGGTCTCCCAAGGGTTGAGCTCTCCAGAGGGTGGAGGAAAAACCCCATCCCTTAAATCCCTGAGCCCCCTGACCCCGGGAGTTGCCCCAGCAGCACCAGAGGCCAAGGCAGGGCATGGATTTTTGGGGTTTCCTCAGGTAGGAGCTTCTCACTCCAAGCTCACAGAGAGTCACCTCCTTTTGAAGGTGATTGCTAATGCACATTAAAGAGTCCAACTTGAGTTTTCTTCCATCAGAAGCCAGTTCAGCCTGCAGAGAATGTGCTTTAATTAAGAGGAGGGAGTTTAAATTAGCCCTAATCACTCAGTGCACCCAGAGCAAGTTTCCCTATTGAACATCTGACCAAGCCACAAGTTCCTTCTGTTTGTGCACCACGAAACCACAAGAATTTGTTCCACCCTCTTAATTTAATGAGAAGCTCTATGTGATGGAATTACTGTGTGAAAAGAGAGTTTTGTTCCTGGCTTTTTTTTAATTTTTTTTTATTCCTGAATAACTTTCCGACTGTAGCCTCAGCATCTTATTTTTTTAGAGAGCAGAAATCTTTCATGTTGCTGTGTTTAACCAACATAAGTCTTAAAATAGGCTTGGAAAATGTTGTGGCTTGAAAAGGAGTTGAGTTTGTTTTATGTTCCCCTGCAGTGTGTATTAAAAGAAATAAAAAGGCTAAAGGAGGAAGGAGGTATTTGAGGAGAAAAAGGAAACATGAGGGGCTTTTTTTGTTTTTGCCTTTGGCAGCATTTGATTTCACTTCTTGAATTTCAGTGGGGGGTTTATCCCACTGCAGAATGGCTATAAACCCGGGGAGAGCTTTTGACTTGCTTTAGTTAATAGGAGTGAGCTGTGGGGGTCACTGAGCTTTAGCTGGTGGCACTGAGGGCTGCCCTGGAAACTCCCACTAACTGCCTTCTCCTCGCAAGGAGTTTTAGCCAAGGACACACCTTTGGCTTTGTTTATTAAATAGATCTCTTTGTTTATTAAACACATCTCTAATATCTCCCCCGTGGGAACTAAAACCTCTTGTAGCCTCTGTCAGCCCCTCTGGGTTCACCCAAACCAAAAGAGGGATGGTTGTTTATAGATTTGGGGAGGAAATACGAGGAATTTGTGTAATTCGTGTTCTTTGCAGAGGTGAGAAGGGGGAAATAATTGAAATTACTTTCTCTTTTCCACTCCCCTGGGAAAATGAGCTGCTCTTGGCACTCAGAACCATGCCAGGGACTGCTCACTCTGGGGTGGCAAAGCAAGGAGGAGCCCTGGGTTCCTTTTTTCATGGTTTAAGTGGTTTATGTGACACTTTTAAAAGCTTATTTACTTATCCAAGCATATATTGCTACAAACAGGGTGTTTTAATTATGTTTTAATTCCAGCCTTGGAGCTTGAAACTGTAGGAAGGAGGTGTAGAGGTGTGAGTGGTGGCATTCCATGACTGTATCCAGCTGGCATTGCTCTCTCAATCTCCTGCTAATTTGACATCCTCTCTCTGCCCTGTGCTTAAAAAATCCCCATCAGGGCAGTTTGAAATGCTGGAAAACACCAGAAGCCTATTTTTAATCTGGGGTTTTTTCTGAAATAAATAAAGGTGAAGCCCTTAAAGACACTTAAAGACCTTAAAGGCACTTAAAGCTTGGCAGTGCAAAGCCCTGGGCAGTTCCTTCCAGGGGGCTGAGCTTGGACTGTCACCTCGTGCTGCTTTCCCAGGTATTTGTAGTTAAAGGCAGCTTGAGCAACTGAGGACAGTTCTGAGCTGACTGAGCTCAGCTTTTCCAGGCTTTGCTCGGTGAAATTGGCCCTTTTTGCCTGCAGACCAACAAGACAACCCAGTTCAGGCACGTGCAGCAGCTGACCTACAGCCTCATCGAGTGGAGGTCACAGATCCTCTCAGGGACCCTTCCCAAGGATGAGCTGGCTGAGCTCAAGAAGAAAGTCACTGCCAAGATTGACTATGGCAACAGGTAAATCCCAGCTCTGTCTGGTGGGCAGGGGAGGATCCCAGATCCCAAATGTGGCCACACACTGAGTTAGGATTAGACTTTTCCTTGGAAAGGGGGCAGTGAGAGCTTGGAGAGCCCATCACGCTGTCACTGCTGGCAGGGGGGTGTGGAGCAGTTGGTTCTTCATGTGCCAGAGGTCTCTTGCACTTGGCAGGAAGCCTTACCTGCCTTAATTCTGCATAAATGTGGCACTTGGGGGCATTTCCCAGGGAGCACAATTTGTGCCTGGCTGGCTGGAGCCAGGATTTGGCTGCTGGTGAGGAGATAAATTGCCTTCTCAGCAACTGAGGATTCTTTAGGCCACCAAACCCCAGCTCTCCCTGGTTTGCACAGAGCAGGGATTGTCTCCAGAACTCATTTATCTGCCTCTCAGACCTGATTCAAGTCAAATAAGTCAATTAAGAAGAAAGCTTATGGCAGAGAATGATAATCAGCTTGGTAGCTACACATCCACCTTTTCAAACAGAGCCCTTTAAGCAAGAACTGAGGTACCTCACTAATTAGTCCTCCCTTTAATGGGAAAAGGGGGGAGAAATGGTGAGCCAGGAGGAGCAGCCGTGTGGTTATGGCAGGGGAGGGCATTGCTGTGCCCTGGCAGCCCCTGGGCAGTGCAGCTCCATCTCTTGGTGCTCCTCAAGGTTCCTTTGCTGCTCTCCCATCCCTCTGTCCTGTGTCCTCAGGATCCTGGGCTTGGACCTGGTTGTGCGAGATGACAACGGGAACATCCTGGACCCCGATGAGACGAGCACCATCTCCCTCTTCAAGGCCCACGAAACGGCATCCAAGAGGATCGATGAAAGGATCCAGGAGGAGAAGGTGCAGCTCCTCTCCCTGCCTTTGCCCCCTGCCCAGTGTGTTTTCCCAGCCCTCCCCTGGCAGCAGAGCTGAATTCCTCGGGCTTTGTTTTTCATGGAATTATTCCCATCTCTTGCAGTCCCTGCAGCAGAACTTGGACCTGCGAGGGCAGCCAATATTCAACTCCACCCACACCTACAGCCTGTATGTGAACTTCAAGAACTTTGTCTGCAACATTGGGGAAGATGCAGAGCTGCTGATGAGCCTCTATGACCCTGATCTCTCCAAATTCATCAGGTGGGGGCTTTTCTGGGGGTGCATAAAGCAATTTAACCATCGTGGTGGTCATTCTAGAGGAGTGAATGGGTATTAGAAAAGGATATTCAGCAGATAAGTTTTTCAGTTCTGTGGTTGCTGCCCCAGTGGGAGCAAATTAGTTCTGATTAGTTTGGAACTAATTCCAGCTGAGATGGGAAACACTCCCCTCCTTAAAAAGCTGAGCATTTCTATGATGCATCAGCCAAAGTCCCAGATTGTCTTTTTGTTTTCTCCCTTTTCCCTTCTGCCTTGATGCATTTCATGAACTGCTTCCCAGTAAATGTGTATCCCCATGGTGTTTGCTGTCCAGGCAGGGCAGGCTCCCATCTAAGAGCTGGGAATGTTTTATTGGTAGGGAAGATAGGAAGAACTTTATCAGGGAAGCAAGTCTGTGTCAGGAACACTCTGCCTCCATCCCTGACTTATCAGGGCAGGGAATGCAGCTGGAGTCCTGCAGGGAGGGCTTCAGCCTCCCCTGCAATGAGTCACTTGGGGATAAAAGATTTTGGCAGAATTTTTCAAATATTCCTGAAAGATCAAAAGGCTTTCGAGCTTTTGCCAGGAAATGGGAATATCAGGTGTTGATTTCTTTAAATTTCTGGGGTTTTTCTTCCTGTGTTTGCAGTGAAAATTACCTGGTTCGTTGGGGCAGTAACGGGATGCCTAAAGAGATTGAGAAACTCAATAACCTTCAGGCAGTGTTCACTGTAAGTGCAGAGAATCAGGGAATTCTGGAATGGGCTGGGGGGGAAGGGACCTTAAGGCTCACCCAGTGCCACCCCTGCCATGGCAGGGACACCTTCCACCAGCCCAGGGTGCTCCAGCCTGGCCTTGGACACTCCCAGGGCTGGGGCAGCCACAGCTCCTGTGGGAATTCCATCCCAGACCCTGCCCACCCTCCCAGGGAGGAATCCCTTCCCAAAATCCCATCCACCCCTGCCCTCTGGCAGTGGGAATCCATCCCCCTTGTCCTGGCACTATAAATGTCTCTCTCCATGTTGCTTGTGGGGTCCCTCCAGGTCCTGGAAGGGCACAGTTCTCACATGTGCACAGTCTGACAGAGTGTCTTTCTCTCTGTCTCCCCTTGCATTCCTAAAGCAGGTCGATATCATTTTATTTAAACTCTTTTCCAGGATTTGAGCAGCTCTGACCTGATCAGACCCAAGATCAGCCTGGTGTGTCAGATTGTGAGGGTGGGGCACATGGAGCTCAAGGATGGGAAGAAGCACACCTGTGGACTCAGGAGGCCCTTTGGGGTGGCAGGTGGGACCTCAGGCAGTGGAAACACTGGGACAGCGGGCTGGGGACTGGGAACTGTGTGCTGGCAGCACAGCCTGTGCCCTGCCAGGCTCAGCATCTCTGCTCCAACTCTCTGCTGATGCTGGGCTATAAATAGTCCCTTCTGAGACCTCTGCTGAAGGTTGTGCATGAAATACTGTCACTGCTCCCTTCTGTCACCTCCTCAGAAGATAACCCACTGCTGCAGGGTTATCAGGGCTTTGCCCAGGAGGGCTTTGCTCCTCAGGACTAGTGGGATAAAGCTGGAGGTTTTGGTGAGTGAGACACCCAATTCCTGTTGGATTGCTGAGTTCTCTGGTGAAGAGACTTGCTTGAAGTTCGTGGTGGACACCAAAACAAGGGACAGCATTTGAAGATCAAAGTGATTTCTCTGCTGTGGAATACCCCCTGGTGTTTATCACATCCCCTCACTAGCACGGGCTCACTTGAGAAAGCAGATGGAGTGGTGCTCTCAGCGAATCCCAGCATGGTCTAGTGGGAAGGGACCTTAAAGACCACCCAGTGCCACCCCCTTCCACTAGCCCAGGTTGCTCAGAGCCCTTGGCATGAGTGCAATTGGCCCCAAATAAGCCCTTGTTGCTTCCACTGGGAAAGGGGAAAGCTGTCTCTGTGTTTTCAGCACCAAGTGATGCTGTGGTGTCGTTGCAGTGATGGACATAACTGACATCATCCACGGCAAGGTGGACGATGAGGAGAAGCAGCATTTTATCCCATTCCAGCAGTAAGTCCTGGACTCCAGGGTGCACATCCCTGCCTTGTTAAAGCCACTGTCCTTTGCAGAAGGGCACATTTGTCTGCGAGCCTGGCAGTGCACCAAGGGCTCTACAAATAGATCAGCCAGTGGCAGGAGGCAGCTTTGAAGGGAAGGGTTTCTGTCAGGGCTTTGCTCCCCTTTGCTTGTCTCTCTGACAGGCTGCATTGCTTGGGCAGTGTTGGCAATCAGCTGGAATTTCTACCTGTGAGCTCAGAAAGAAGAGCACAGTGCAAAATAATGTGCCCTCTGCCCCTTCCCTTGCCAGGGCACAGGACAGCAGGGAAGGATCTTTTCCTCTGCAGAAGAGTGTTAGTCTGCTACTTCTTGAGGGATTTGTTTTGCTGTTTTTCCTTTGTTTGCCTGGGGTTTTTGGTTGGTTGGTTTGGGGTTTTGTCCCATTTTTCTTTTGCTCTAACGAGATGTGGGTTTGGGTATCATTAGTGATGCAGGAATGAGGTCAGGGTCAAGATCCAAAGCTCAGTGCATGTGTTTGTGACTAGGGATGGGTTCATCACTGGTGATCTCACAGCAGTCATTAATTACATTAATTTACCACTAGTCAATGCCTAGGAACAGCTCTGAGGTAGAACTAAAGTCAGGGCTCAGCTCATCAGGTCACTGTTACTTATCCTAAGCCTGATGTGTTTCCTAATTGGAGCGTTCAGATGTATTTCCAGTGGGTTTGTGCAGGTGAAGAAGTGAAAATTCCCAGGGAATCCTTTAAAAACCCCCCACCTTTCTTTGGAAAACAGCCAGCTGGTGGCCAGCCCTGGCTGATGCTGGTGTCTCCTTTAGGATTGCCATGGAGACCTACATCAGGCAGAGGCAGCTCATCATGTCCCCACTGATAACGTCCCACGTGATAGGGGAGAACGAGCCCCTCACCTCTGTCTTCAACAAAGTCATCGCTGCCAAGGAAGTGAATCACAAAGGCCAAGGTGGGCCAAGGCCTGGGCTGGGAGGGGTTTTCCTGCTCCCTGAGCACAGGAGTGGCTTGGGAGAGTGCAGAGACCAAGGACTGGTGGGATTTGTTCCCTTCCCTGAGCCCAGCCTGTGTTCTCTGCAGGGCTTGTCACCCCAGCACACCTGGAGCTAAATCCAGGAGCTGTTCTTGAATGAGAAGAGCTTCTCTAGCTGGGGATTTTCATGCCAATAATGCAATATTTTTAACCTGAAACTATTTATCTGGATGTAAAATCCTGTTAGGTGAACATTGGTGCATACTCTTAAGTGGGTTTGGGTTTAAAGTGCATTTAAAGGAGGATTCTTCTGCCCTTCCTTGTGTGTCTGGTCTTTGCTCAAATACACTTGGAATTCACATTAAAAAGTTTGTGTTTGACTTCAGAGAATCTTCTTGCCCAGTGAAGTCTCACTCAGAATTAGGGACTGGGCAAGAAAGAACCAGCCTGGCATGTGGAGACAGTTTTCTGTAAGCACAGGCTTCACATTCATGGCTTTGTACCTTTCTTTGGTGGTAAACAAGTGTTACCTGCCTTTTCTCAGGTCTTTGGGTCTCCCTGAAACTGCTCCCTGGGGACCTGGCTCAGGTTCAAAAGGATTTTTCCCACCTTGTGGACAGATCAACTGCTGTGGCTCGGAAAATGGGATTCCCTGAGATCATCCTTCCTGGTGGGTCCATGGAAGGAAACATTCCAGAGGTTTCTTTTAAAGCTCTCTGAAAACTTCCTAGTTTTCATCGGATTTCCAGATGATTTTTGATTTTTTTTGTCTAAGTGAAAACATGAGTTTCCTTTCCTATTGGGAAATGATGGTTTATGGACTTCTTGGGAGAAAATGTCTTTTTAGTCCAGGAGGTTTTTGTTGCATATAGGTTTGTATAATCCATTCTGAGTGGAATTTGCTGTATAGAGTTTGTTATATTAAAAAAAATGTAAGGACTGAGGTTTATAGAAAGAAAAATGGTTTATTCAAAAGGATTTTGTGTAGTTTGAAATGGAGATGAAGTGGTGGGATGTTGGGTGTCATTAAAGGTCCTTTCCAGCTCAGAATATTCAGTGAATTACCTGAAGGCAAAGAAGATGATCAGGGTAACGTGGCACCCAAGGCTGTGAAATGTAAACCTGTGTGAGGAAAACCCTCATGAGATGCTCTCCATTCCAGGTGACGTCCGAAATGACATCTATGTCACCCTGATCCAGGGCGAGTTTGACAAAGGCAAGAAGAAGACTCCCAAGAATGTCGAGGTCACCATGTCTGTGCACGATGAAGATGGAAACCTCCAGGAGGTACCGTGCCCTCTGGCAGCTGAATGCTCTGGAAACTTAACGAGCCAGAGAACTCCTTGATTCCATTCTGGGCTTTAACTTCTCCTCCCTCTGCTTGTGTCTTTGTCCAAAGAAAGCCATCCATCCCGGGGCTGGTTATGAAGGTGTCTCCGAGTACAAGTCTGTGGTTTATTACCAAGTCAAGCAGCCTTGCTGGTACGAGACCGTCAAGGTAATTCCCTTCCTCGCTCCCCAGTCTGACCTGAGCAGGGGCAGCAGCCCCAGGCTGTGCTGTGGGACAGCAGGAGGTGGGGCTGGTGCTGCATCTCTGTGGTGTCCCCCTGTGCAGGTGGCCATTGCCATAGAAGAAGTCAGTCGGTGCCACCTGAGGTTCACTTTCCGTCACCGGTCGTCGCAGGAATGTGAGTATCAGGAAGGGGCTGTGCCTTTGCCACCCTCCCTGGGCTTTTCTGGGCACCCACCAAAGGTGTGCTCTTCCACTTGTATTTGTTTCCAGTGTTGGGGGGATTTTTTACAAGCCAAAGAACTCACTCAAATTGTTCACAGTGTAAGTTGGGAGCTGGTTTTGCTCTAAACGTGTTGGCCCCCTTAGAAGACAATTAGCAGTTTGTTTGTTATTGCTGGGGTTTCTCAGTGTCTGCTGCTGGTTTTAATTGATATCAAAGCCCTCACAGAATCCAGTGCAAGGCCTGGTGGGCTTCTTAATGGGCTTCCTATAGGAGGATTTCTAATTAGGTTCATAAAGGCTAATGAGAAAGAGCCAGAAGTTGCATCCAACGCCTTCAGAGCGCTGCAAGAAGATCAGTAATGTGACCTTACACCCTTGGAAGGCTCTCAGAAAATCCTCTGAAGGCATCTGGGAGATGCTGTGACTGCCACATCCATACCTTACAAACAGATATGCAAAATGCCAACCAAAGTACCTACACAGTTCTGTATCACACAGCTGGGGGACCATGAAGGGTGGAAAAGACCTCCAGGATTGTGGAGTCCAACCACTGGTGTGTCCATCCCTCAGCACAAGTGGGCACTGACATGGTGTGGTGGGAGATGCTTCCCAGGGGAGGGTTCTCTGTGTGGCTGGAGGTACCTCAAGTATTCTAATAGATACAGAAGCTGCTGACTTAGAGAGCTGCCTTGTGGGTTGTATGGACATTCAGAAGGAATTCCTAACGAGGGTCTCTGCTCTTTGCAGCCAGGGACAGGTCTGAGAGGGCTTTTGGCATGGGCTTCGTGAAGCTCATGAATGCAGATGGGACCACTCTGCAGGATGGCAAACACAATCTGATTGTTTACAAGGTAACCTGGCCTTTTGCACCTTGTCTTGTGTTTAACTGGCCCAAACACTCTCTTGGCTGGTTTTCCCAGCAGCAGAAAGCCACAAAGTGTGTTTGGGGGGGTGGGAAACCTTCCTAGACCCTGGGGCTTGGATCCCTCTGAAAACAGCTTGGGCCATTGGCTTCGTGGGCAACTCGTTCCCTACAGTGAGAGCCCAAAGAGCTCCAGAGATGAAAAAGGGTTCCCAATGCATTCTGGCTGTCCCTGTGTTGAATTTGGCTGCAGATGAGCCCTGCAGGAGCTCAGGGGAGGTGGCACCTGTGGGATGACCCTTCTCTGTGTTCTGCTCAACCAACAGGGCGATAACAAGAAAATGGAAGATGCCAAGAGCTATTTGACTCTTCCTTGCACCAAAACGGAGATGGAGGAGAGAGAAGCTCCTTCAGGGAAAAACCTGCACCCTCTGGCCAACTTCACCCCCACTAAGGACAGCACAAAGGACAGCTTCCAGATTGCCACTGTCATCTGCTCCACCAAACTCACCCAGAATGGTATGTCCTGTGCCGTGCCTTTGAAGCAAGGAGGGCACTCCCTTCATCCCACCTTCCTGGCATTGCAGCACGTGTGGGCACAGGGCTCTGGCTTGGCTTTTGCTGTTTCCTGTGCCAGTGGCACCCCTGCCCAGCACTGCTGGCATCACACTGCCACTGCAGGCTCCAAAGGTGTTTGTGCAGCCACTGGAAACCACATCACATGAACGTTGTGTCCAAGCTCCCCATGTTGATCCACGTGGGGAAATGGCACCTCTCAGTGGCAGGGTGTATGTTTTCTCAGAATTATAAATGCTGAAGGTTAATTATTCTTTCCTCTGCTCTTAAGAGAGTCTCAGTTGGAACTGAGATGCATTTCCTCTGCCCTTCGTGCTGCCAAAGGGCTCAGAATGACGTGGTGCACACATGGGAATGGGTGACCCTGTACTGGGAAGTGGTGGGAGCTTCCCAGTAGCTCTGGAAGCCTCCTGAGCTAAGTCATGCCCTCTAATGAAATTACTGGCTTGAGGCACCTCCTGTGAGTGAATGAGAAACCTGCAGAGGTGTCTCCAAACGCCTCGTGTTGTCAGACTGCATCGAGCTTTCCATTTATAGCCAAGCCCCCCTTCCCTGCCCAGGCGAAAGAGCCACCTCAAGGTAATATTCTGTACCCCAGGGTGACTTTTGCCTGTGCTCTGGTGCTAAAAATATCCTCTGGACTTGCTGTGCAGCCCTGGAGTCGGCTGGGCTGCTCTAATTGCTAATTGCTGCTCTTGTGCCCTTGCCAGTTGACCTGCTGGGTTTGTTGAACTGGCGTTCCAACTCCCAGAACATCGCCCACAACCTCAGGAAGCTCATGGAGGTGGAAGGAGGAGAAATCGTGAAGGTATTCCTGGAGACCTGAGTCTCCTTGCTGCACACACTCTGGGGTGTGGGGCTGGTGTTGACCTTGAAGGGTTGGAGCTCTGCTGGACCCAAAAAGGGTCTGTGTAGGCTGGGAGAGCATCTCCAGGGGAATCCTGGAGTGGTTTGGGTTGGAAGGGACCTTAAAATCATGCAGTGCCACCCCCTGCCATGGGCAGGGGCACCTTCCACCAGCCCAGGTTGGTCCAGCCTGGCCCTGGACATTCCCAGGGATGGGGCCCAGCTTCTCTGGGAATTCCAACCCAGCCCCTCCCCGCCCTCAGGAGTGGAATTCCCTGGACTTACAG
>JAWWTY010000055.1:3901696-3946741 GCA_035222235.1 Margarornis squamiger
TGGGAATTCCATCCCAGCCCCTCCCCACCCTCAGGAGTGGAATTCCCTGGAATTACAGAAGTTAAATGTTATCAGGATCAGGGAGATAGTGGTGACTTCATTTCCCCCCCCTTATCCTTCTGAAATAAAAGGTCCACTCAAAGCCCAGATAAAAGATCCAGCTCAAAGATCAAAACTTCTGATCTTCAGTGGTGGCTCTGGGACTCTTGGTGGCTTTACAGGGACTTGCAGAGGAGGCTCAAAGAGCTGAGAGTCAAAGTACTGTGGGGAGTGGAGCTGAAATAGGTGGAATTCCCCCCGAAAACAGTCTGCTGGAGGATTCAGGAGGCAGCCTTTCCTCCTGAGAGTGGGTCCGGGTGCGAGTGTGCTGGGACCGTGCCAGGGGATGGCTTTCCTGAGCCCCTGGGGCGAGGGCTGTGTCCCTGCACACAGGCAGGGCACAGGGTCCTGCCCTGGCACAGTGGAGGGGGCTGAGCTGGAGGATCCAGGAGGTTCCTCTGGGATGAAAAGGCAGAACCAGCAGAGTGGGGCCCTTCAGGGGTGATCAGAAAAGATCTGCCTTGCTCTGGGGGTGATCGTGGCAATCGTGTGCAAACACAGGACTAAGATCCCGTTCTAGATGGTCTTTCAGGGACACCTTTTCCAGTCCAGGTGGGTTTCGTGTCTTTCCAGGCATGAAGGGGGAATATGATCCAAATCCTGCTCCAGTGCAGATTCCAGAAGGAAAACTGTCTTTCCCCACCCTCTCACTATTATTTTCCCCCCTCTAGTTTTTGCCAGACACCCTCGATGCACTTTTCAACATAATGATGGAGATGTCAGAGAATGAAACCTATGACTTCCTGGTGTTTGATGCCCTGGTGAGTGAAGCTTTGTGGGTTTCCTTTGTTTCCAGCCACGTTTTCAGTCTCTCTCTGGTGATTCCTTTAGATGAGCAACTGGTATTTTCCTCTGTTCATACATTGTAGTTAAACTCTTCCTAAGGCATTTGCAGGAGCTAGGACTGAGCTTTTTGGTAACCCCAGTGAAAAGAGTAATAGGTGTTTAATAAAAGTGTTAGAACATCAGTAACACTCTCTGTAGCATTCATGCTGGTAGGAAAACAAGCAATGACAGATAACCCAGCAAAATAAATGCCATGCAACCAGAGCCTGAGTTCTGTAGGAGTTAGAGGCTCTGCAGCCCTGTACATCTGTTTCCTTTGGGATCTTTGGCAGGTATTTATCATTTCCTTGATTGGAGACATCAAGTTCCAGCATTTCAACGCTGTCCTTGAAACTTACATTTACAAACACTTCAGTGCCACCCTGGCATACGTGTGAGTATTGGCACCCCAGCCTGGCACCCAGGGGCTCCCACTGGGGCTTCTGCTCATGGCATTAGTTCTCCTTTTTGTTTCATTTCCAAAGGAAACTCACCAAAGTCCTGAACTGTTACGTGGGGAATGCTGATGACTCCAGCAAGACAGAGTTGCTCTTTGCTGCCCTGAAAGCCCTCAAGTACCTGTTCAGGTTCATCGTTCAGTCCCGGGCGTTGTACCTGAGGTGAGACCAAGCCCATTGCCCTCCCTGGGGCTCCTCTTGGGGTTCCTTCCATTCATCCCAGATTGTTCACCGTCCCCTCTGTCACTGAGGGGTTAAGAGGATCTTCCTGCCCTTTGTCTCCAGCTGGAACAAATGAGTTGAGTGAAAATTGAAGAGGAGAATCCTTTTAGTCACCTCTGAAAAAGAGCTGAAAAAGAACTCAGTATTTATTTCTTTTTAAAAAAAAAGGAAAGCATGGAATGACTTCCTCATTTTAAGGAACTTTTGAGCTAAACAGACACTTGTGAGGAGGTGAGGCTGGCACCTTGTCCAGCTGGGATACAGAATGGGCACCTTGGTTGTTGGAACCCAAGCAGACCTTGCTGCAATGGCAGCTTAAACAGCAGTGCAGCTTTTCCCTTGGAACAGATTCCAGCAGGGAATTCCTGCAGAAGCCCCAGTGCTGTTTCCACCCTCCCAGCTCTGTGGAAGGAGGTTGCTCTCAGATGTTGTTCCTCAGTGGGAGATCCCCTTCCAGCTGCTCTGGCACTCTTGGGTGGGTTTGTGTGGATGGTGAGCAGCCTGTTGTGCCCTTTGCAGTGTTTATGGGAAGAGCGAGGACGGGAATGAGTTCAACGATGCCATTCGCAAGCTGTTCCTCTCCTTCAATGTCCTCATGGACCGGCCCCTGGAGGAGGCTGTCAAGATCAAGGTGGGCATCAGTTGCAGGGAGAGGGAATATCTTCTCTCAGATCAGCTGATGCAGCTGGGAGGGAGCTGGGCCAGAAAAGGGAAGAAGCTTGGAGGACTGAAAAGCCCCTTCAGATGAGTCACACCTCTGGCTGTCTGCTTTGGGAAGTGTGTGTGGCAGGAGAGGGGTGTTCAAACTCCAGCGTTTATCACATGAAAAGAGCAGCATCCCCTCAGCATCTCCTAAGATAAGAGCTGCCAGCAGTGAAGATGTCACCTGCCCCAGGGGAGAGGACATGTCACCCAAGCTTGAGGGTGATGGGGATAGAAATGTCCAACCACTGCCAAAATCACTGGGGCTGGTGGGGATAGAAATGTCCAACCACTGCCAAAGTCACTGAGGCTGGTGGGGATAGAAATGTCCAATTACTGCAAATACCACTGAGGGTGGTGGGGATAGAAATGTCCAACCACTGCCAAAATCACTGAGGGTGGTGGGGATAGAAATGTCCAACCACTGCCAAAATCACTGGGGCTGGTGGGGATAGAAATGTCCAACCACTGCCAAAATCACTGGGGCTTGTGGGGATAGAAATGTCCAACCACTGCCAAAATCACTGGGGCTGGTGGGGATAGAGCAGAGAGGCTGCTGAGTTGCTGAAGGCAGTGAGGCCTGCAGGTTCCTTGCTTTCTTTCCATTCTTCCATGCCTGGAAGGGAAGATTGATTCTGAACCCTTAATTAGCTCTTGGGTGATTTAAGTCCACGTGTGAATCTCGTGCAGCATCTATAGAACATCCCAGAGAGCTGTGTGGATGCTCCATTTGGGAAAGCTTTCCAGCTGCCTGGGTAACTTACTCCTGGGGATGTGCTGAACTGGGCAGAACAGAGGCAATTTAACTGCCCAGTGCTTTTTATGTCAGGCAATAAGGTGCTTAAACCACAGAACTACAGGATGTTTGCAAAAAGGAAAGGACTTGGCCATGAATCCTTCCCCCTTCCCCCCCTGCACTGCACTGTGGGGTTGCTGGAGGCTCTCTGGGTGCATAAATTTGATTTTAAGCCAGTTCCCTGAAGTTGTCCCCATGTTTGCCCTTGGCAAAGACGAGATGTGCCGTGTGTGTTTCATGTCCTTGGGGGTTTTCTCTTGCAGGGAGCAGCGTTGAAGTATTTGCCAAGCATCATAAATGATGTCAAACTGGTGTTTGACCCTGTTGAGCTCAGGTAATCACATTCTTTGTCCTCGAAACCCAGCTCATCTGGTGGGAAGGATTTTGGGAGCTGTGCTGGAAAGAGCCACTCTAATTAGGAGGTGGTGGTGCAGATACTGGGCATGAGTTTGAGGAAGTGCTTGCAGGGCTTTAAAGGGACTCAGTGAGGTTGGGAGGATTCTGTGCATCTCAGCTGGTCACTCTGGAAGTGTCCAAGGCCAGGTTGGAGCAACCTGGTCCAGTGGAAGGTGGTCAGGGAAGCAAGCTGCTATTTATCCAGGGAATCCACAAGCCTGTGGGATCCTGTGGTTGGGTGTTCATAGCTCTGCCCAGAGCTGCCCACCCCTGTCTCCTTGGTCTGACACAAACAATTTGCTTGCAAAGAGCAGACAGACAGCAAATGTCCATGGAATTGAATTTAATGGGATCTGGGACCGGAGTGAGTCATCCCTCTTGATGAAAGGGGCATCTGGAAGGATGTGCCTTTGCTGCTGTGTGTGTGTCACGTTCCAGCTGGGGCCTGCTGGGTCTGTCCAAAACTCTGCTTTCATTGGGTCTGAAAGCAGGTTGTGATTGTCTTCTGCTGGCTCAGGAGGGCAGAGAGTGTGGTCTGCTTAAAATTGTGATGTATCTAGCTTGTCTTGGAGTAAAAGGTGAATTCTAAAAGTGTTAAGCTGCAGTTTGTGAACGCTGCTCAGTTCTATTGCAAGTGGCTTGACAATAAGTCTGGGCTCTGTGTTAATTTGCCTGGAGAGCCCTTGGAGGTAACAGGTCCACACAGAGACAAACCTGCTTGGCTTCTGCCCTGGGAGGGTGGGCAGACCCTGGCACAGGGTGCCCAGAGGAGCTGTGGCTGCCCCTGGATCCCTGGAAGTGTCCAAGGCCAGATTGGAGCACCCTGGGCTAGTGGAAGGTGTCCCTGCCATGGCAGGGGGTGGGATGGGATGATCTTTAAGCCCCTTCCCACCTGAAGCATTCAGTGATTCCATGACTTGCCCAGGTGCAAGGGTAAGGGTGTGTAAGGGTAAGGTGTACCCTTACCCAGTGTAAGGGTAGGATGGGGTGCCACTGGGTGCAAATCCTGACCCCCTGCCCGCTCTGTCCTTGCCCACCAGTGTCCTCTTCAGCAAGTTCATCCAGAGCATTCCTGACAACCAGCTCGTGCGGCAGAAGCTGAACTGCCTGACCAAGATCGTCGAGAGTGACCTCTTCAAACAGGCTGGTGAGTGGCACCCTGGAGCCTCTGGATTCTCCAGGGGCACACACACCCTTGAAACCAGAACTGCCTCACAATTCCCATGTCAGTCCTCAGTGCTAATCTCCCATTAAATCCACCTTCAGAAATATTCCTTGCCGTGGAGGAACTGAGAGGGAGTTTTGCTGTTCACACAACTCCCAGTGCTGTGGGATCCTGGCCCAGGGTGTTGGTTTAGAAAGAGGCAGAGGTTGGGTTTGCTATTTGGTGCAATGTATGTAATTTATAAACGAGGGCAGGGCTGGGTGGGATATTGGGAAGGATGATCTTTAAGGTCCCTTCCAACCCAATCCATCCCCTGATTCCAGTGAGAGGTTATGGATGACTCTCAGTGTGTTGGTTGGACCTCCAGTGGCTTTGAGTGGTTTTGGTGTCCCGGATGAAATTCAGGAGCAGAAAATTCCTGTGTGGTGCCCACGGCCAGGGAATGGTGAGGATCCTCCTGAGAGCAACCACACGTGGTGGAGCTGTCCCTGTTTCACCTTGCAGAATGCAGAGATGCCCTCCTGCCCCTGCTCATCGACCAGCTGAGTGGGCAGCTGGATGACAATTCCCAGAGACCTGACCACGAGGCGTGTTCCCAGCTGCTCAGCAGTGTCCTGGAAGTGCTGGACAGGAAAGATGTGGTGAGCATCAACCCCCAAGGGTGCCACTTGAGGTTCATTCTTCTTTTGAGAGGGTATGATATAAAAAAATCTTCTCAGCTTGCGCTTTAAAGCATTAGGAAGTTGTGATGTTTGCAGAAATTGGGTTGTGGTTCTTAGCAGAACCGGTTCTTTGGAGTGGCTGAGTCTAAAGAGGAGCCAGGAAAGGTTGAATTCATCATTATCCTCCAGCACTAGAAGCCATTGCTTCCCTTTCTAGGGACCAAAATGCTGTCCCAGATACTGTGGTGACCTGGGGAATAATTGGGAGCCAGTCACAAGGTGTTTGGTTTGTGGTTTTCCCTGCTGTGGAATAGGGACAGACGCAGTCACTTCCCAGCCTGCTCATGGAAGGCAATCCTTGGGTGCTGTGGAAAGCCTGCTTTGAACTCCAGAGCTGCTCAGGGACAGCAAGGCCCAGTGAAAGCAGCAGGATGAGCTCCTGAGGCTGGGGCAGGTGGAATGACTGAGGTCCCACCAAGGGAACCCCTCCAGCGTTGGCAGCGATGCTCGTGTGCTCACATCTCCTGCTTTGCTCCCCTGCTGGCAGTGCAGCCCTGCCAGGGCAGCCCCCACCCCGGGGAGGGCACAGAGGGTGGGCACTGAGGGTGGGCTCTCATCTGCCTCCTTGCACATCCTCAGGGCCCCACTGCTCTGCACATCCAGCTCATCATGGAGCGCCTGCTGAGGAGGATCAACCGCACGGTGATCGGGATGAGCCGCCAGTCCCCGCACATCGTGAGAGCCTCACCTGCCCCTGCACCCCTTCTGCAGAGAGTGTTCCCTCCCCTGGCACATCCCAGTGTCCAGCAGGGCTTTGGGAGGTCCCCCTTCCCTTCCTGCAGGCTTTCTGTGCCGCTCACACGTGGCTTTGGGTGGTTCTCCAAGGCTTAGGGCAGGAGCTGTCCCGTTCCTGCTGCGCTTTGAGCTGATTCCCCCAGGGTGTGGCTGCAGTTCCTTTGGGCTCCTGTGCCCAGGGATTTGGGGATCACTGACTTTCTGGCTCTGCTGGGAAAGTGCTCTTTTATCCCCTTGGCTGGCTAGGAATCAGTGCTGAGGGGTGACACATCTCTGGCTGCTGTAGTGGCTTACAAGGTGGGAGCAGCTGGGATGTTTCAGTTTTCCCCGTGTCTCTTGTACAGAAAGCTGGGAAAAAATCAAGAGCTGGGCATGTCACTGATTTTTGATAACTGGAGAGTCATGTTGATGTGTGACCCACGAGAACTGCAGCTGGCCAGGCTGAGAATCAGTCAGGATGGGAAAGCCCTTTAGGATACACTGAAGTACTTTGTATGTGTGTGTGTGTGTGTATATATATATATATATATACACACACACATACATATGTATATAAATTCCATGCTTGGAGGATGTGTTTGCCTTGCAATCTGTGATCCCTGAGGAGGAAGAAAGCAATGCCCAGACTCCATGCTTGGATTTTAGGAAGATTTGAGGTTTAAAGGACTGAAGAGCCCCGTGGTGATGTCAGGACTGTGCTCAGTGAGGTGTGCTGAGCTCTCTGAAAGCACAGGCCACATGCACAGGTTCCAGGAGAACAACCCAGTGTGCTGTTCTTGCCATTGCAGGGTATTTTCGTGGCCTGCATGACAGCCATCCTGAGGCAGATGAATGATTTCCACTACAACCACTACATCAACACCTTCAAGACCATGCAGGACATTGTTGTAAGTCAGCCTGGCTGGGGAATGAGTGCCCAAAGCAGCACCCTGGGGATGTATTCTTGGGTGCTGCTGACTAGTGGAGCCCAAGAACAGCATTTATGGCTCTGAGTAAAACATCTTCAATGGCTCTTTAAGTCAGGACCCAGGGGAGGGAGTGAAGATGAAAAGGAAAAGCATCTCCCCCTCTCGCTGTCTCTCTTTGTGCTCCTTTTGTCTTTATCTAATTCTTTCCCCTCCTCTAAACTTTAACTAAGTCCTTCAATGGGCAGCACTGCAAATAGTTCCCAAAATGTTGAAAATTGTGTACAATTCACGTCCCCAAAGACTTTGGATGTGAAACCAGGTGGAACATCAGCTTTTGATTTGTTGAGGCCCTTCAAATGAACAGAATCTGTGCCCAGATTTGTCTCCAAACTCCCCAAAGTGGCCAAAACCAGTATTAAAACAAGTCTCTGGTGCCTGACACAGCACGACAGAGGGGTTTTTTGTGCCCTTATCCCTTGTTTTTGCAAGTGGGAAGTGAAATCCCAGCCTGGAGTTGTGTTCTTCCAGTAGGCAAACTGGAGGATCCAGTAGGGATCCTTTTCCCTGCAGTAGGAATTGCTTGCAAAAGCATCTGTAGAGCAACACAGCCATCTACAGGTCACACTCCCTTCGTGTCTCACCCAAATCGCTGCTGGGAAGGAAGAGAGGAGCCAAAATCCAGCAGGAACTCTGCTGCTGTTCACCCAGGGAAGGAGGGAGGAGGTTTTCAGCAGGGCTGTGTGGCAGCAGCGAGGGGAGGAGGGTCTTGGGGAGGATGGATTTTGGATTCAAGGCAGAACTGAAACAAATTTTAAGCTGAGGGGCCCTCAAGTCAGAATTCCTTCCTGAAAACTTGAGGGAGTAGGAGCATCATGAGTGAGGTTCAAGGTGAGGTTAAGCAGGGGCTTGCAGAGCTCACCTGGCAGGTCCAAGAGGTCACATTTTCCCAGAGATTTCTGCATCTCCTGACTCAAACAGGAGAATGTTCCTGTCGAATTTCTGTGGCCACATAAAGATCTACATGAAGTCATAGCAAGAGGCTGAATTATGTCATTATTAAAACTGCCTGCTCATCCCTCCCAGGATGGAATCACACAATGGTTTGGGTTCCAAGATCATCCCGTTCCAACCCCATGCCCTGGGCAGGGATGGATTTAAACAGAAACTCATCAAAAACACCATTCCTGATCTCATTTTCACACATCCTTAAACCTAGAGAACAAAGCCACCTCTGTGCTGGTGCAGCAGTTGCTGATACCAATAGAAGATTCTGGTTTAGTGCAATAATTGGGTTTATTTTTGTTGTTTCTGTTGGGTTTTTGGGTTTTTTTTGCTCTGGTATTTTCAGCCCTGCTTTGCATCATGACTTGGTTGGTTGAACACTGTTAGAAGTTAATTCATCTCCTCAAGGTGCCCTGTGTCAGGCCCAAACCTTTCCATCAAGCTCTGATTTAATAATGCCTAAAGGATTTTTACTGAGGCAGCACCAAATGGCCATTTCTCTCTCCCCATCCCCTGCCAGTTTTGCAGAGCAAAGTGTGCAGCTCAACAGAGGGATTTTTTTTTCCTGGGGATGGTTTTAAGGGGGTGGATTCTCCTGTGACCTTCCTTGTGTCCCTCTCATTTTTGAATTCTGATGGGCTGTCATTGTAGAGACTAAAATTGATTGCAGTGCTTTGTATCTGTAGAGAGCACAATGTAGAGATCAATATTCGTCATATTCCCTTCTTTTTCCTTTTCCTTTTTCCCTCATTCTGCCTTGCCCAAGCCTTAAGTCCTGTTTGGAGAATATAAAAAGTGCCTTTTCTACAACAATGCTCTAAATGACATCTCTGTTCACCACTTCTCTTTAACTGCCCTTCTTAAACTGGACCAGAAAAGATTTAACAAATACAATTTAATTATGAATACATTATAATTCCCAGTTTCAGACATGATCCTGCTTAGGGCTGTTACCATTCAGAGATGTGGAAACAAGTCCCTGAATGTCCCAACTCCCTCCAACACAGCTTGATTGAACCCAGGAAAGGCAGATCTCACTGAACCCATCAAAGTGTCCTGTGGAATTATTTCTCCTTGTGTACTTGAATGGATGAGATGTCAGAAATCATTTGATTACTGGGATATGCCCACACAATGAGAGATCCTTCTTAGGAGGGGCAGGGTATTGATTGTTAATCAGTGCAGTTATTAATCAGTTACAAACATTTGCATTTGCCTGTATTTTTATGTGGATGAAAATCTCTGCACCCTGATGGGGTTTATCTTTCCAACAGGACTTCCTGATGGAAACATTCATTATGTTTAAGGATCTGATTGGGAAGAATGTGTATGCAGCTGACTGGATGGTCATGAATATGATGCAGAGCAGGTACCTATTTATAAATGTGCTTCTCTTTGAGGTCTTGGAGCCTCTGTGGCTCTGAAGGGAGGGGGACTCACACGAGCAGGTTTAGTTTCTTTAACCCTTTTGGAGTGATTTAAATGAGATTTCAGTAGATTGTGTTTCCTGTGCATTTCTGTGGATGGAACTGGAGATTTTCCTCCTGCCAAAGGAGCCCAGTCCAACCAGGGGGGCTTTGATCCAGTTGGAAAGTGACAGCATAAACCAGGGAAGCCTTTTTGGTTTCACTTCTGGGGGGATCCCATGGCAAACCCAAAGCCAGAGCTGGACAGTGTTTAACCATTCCTTCAGTGAAGGAATTTTCCCTGCTATCCAACCTGACCCTCCCTTGGTGCAACAATTAAACCAAGGAATAACTTTCCCTGGATGTTCTGCTGGGGAAGGGCTGAAGGGGTTTCTGGAGGAATCCCTGCCCTCTTTGGGAGCATCCCTTTGTGTCTCATGAGCTTCCAAACAGGAGCCACAAACCTCAAGCTGCAATGTCACTTGTTTTAATGTGATGTTTTCATCTCCTCAGGGTGTTCCTCAGGGCAGTGAACCAATTCACCTCCGTCCTCAACCGTTTCTTCCTGGAACCAATCAGTTTTGAACTCCAGGTAGTTGTCCCACTGTCCCTGGATTTTCTTACAGACCCCAGACCTGAAAGGCAGGAGGGACAAATAAATCCCACTGTTAACAGAGCCGAGTTCATCCCCAGGGTTGCTTTTCTTCCTCATTAAGGGAACCAGCAGCATTTGGGGCCGAGCAGCTCTGTTGGTTGGTCCTTCTCCTTCATCTTCTCCTCTCTCAGCCTTGTTCCTCTTCCACAGCTCTGGAATAACTATTTCCACTTGGCAGTGGCTTTCCTGACCCACGAGTCCCTCCAGCTGGAGACCTTCTCCCAGGCCAAACGCAGCAAGATCATCAAGAAGTGAGTCTCCCATTTCCAACCTGCTCTTTGTGCTGCTGCCAACACCCCCAGGGACCTCAGGAGGAAGGAGGTCCATGGAAGTGCTTCTTGAATGAAGGGTGATAAAGGGGTGGCCAGGGCAGGTGGTTGGGGGGTGTCTTTGGCACCTTCCAGAAGATTCCTTCCACTGTGAGGTCTCTGATGGGCTCGTCACAGTTCCCAAAGTTCCCTTATGCAATTCCTCAGCCTCTCTGTAAAGTAGGAAGAGGAATCCTAAAACTGCTCCACCTTTTCAGTCCCCCGCTTTGGGTTTTCTGTGAGAGCATTTCAGAGCCACTCCTGCCCCAAAAGGAGGGATAAATACCCCAATTTTTAGTGACTGAGCAGCTTTTACTTCTTCATTTAGTTGGAATAGAGTCCCTAAACATCTCTGAGGTCCTTGACACAGACTTTGATTGCCATCTTTCTCCTGCTCTGAGAAGCCTCCTAATTAAATCTTGCATTCCCTCCATGTCAGCACTTAAAGCTTTAGGGAAAGACACCAACCACACCAGAATTGGGGCTGGAATTGCCTGAAGGAGCAGAGCTTTCCTCTGCTCTCACAGGTTGCAGCCTCCTGTCACAATGACACCTGTAGGTTTGCCATGGAATTCTTCAGGTGATTCCAATGCCTGTGTCATCTTTGTCTTTTAATCCTTTTTGTAGGTATGGGGACATGAGGAAAGAAATTGGCTTCAAAATCAGGGACATGTGGTACAGCCTGGGTGAGTTCCTGCTGAAGAATGGCCTTTATTGGAGCTCTCAAGCTGGGTTTCTAATCCTTTATTTCTTTATAGCAGCTGCACAGGTTGAATGTGGGGAAATACACTTAAATACACCTAAAACTGTTTCATCACCCAAAATCCCTTTTCCTTTTGCATTGAATAACTTGCAAAAGCTGATTTTTTTTGGTCACATCAGCTGCTGAGATGATTTCGTGGTGTTTCTGGGAATCATGTGCTTAAACATCTGGAGATCCAGGTCCTGCCACTGGGTGTGTCTGACTTTGACTTTCCTGCAGGTCCCCACAAAATGAAATTCATCCCAGCCATGGTGGGGCCGATCCTGAAGGTCACTCTGGTGCCAGAGCCTGAGCTCAGGAAGGCAACAATTCCCATCTTCTTTGACATGATGCAGTGTGAGTTCAGCTTCAGTGGCAAAAGGAACTTCCACATGGTAAGGGAACGCCACAAAGACACAGTATCTATATGTATGGAATGCAAGGAAATATAATATCTACACTATAATACAATACAGTACATGGGTATGCAGTATAATACATATCTACACATCTCAATTGGGAAGCCATTTGGGGACCCTAAAAGAGTAGGCTAAAAAGTAATATCAATTTATTTACCTTTATATAACAATATAAGTTCCCCCAAGACAGGTTTGGGGCTGTAAATATCAGTTACTACAGAGCAACTTGCTGGGCATTCCATTAGAGTGGTATTTGGTATATATTTATGTCTGATGCTGGGGTGACTGAGAAACACCAGCCAGGAGAGCTGCTGGTGCTCAGCCCACACCCCTGAGAGCTGCTCTCTATTTAATTGGGGTTTTTTTTTTGCCTTTTCAGTTTGAAAATGAGCTGATCACCAGGCTGGACCAGGAGGTGGAGGGTGGCCGAGGGGATGAGCAGTACAAGATCCTGCTGGAGAAACTGTAAGTTTTACACAGGACATGGGGGCTCTTTTTTTACAGGTTTTTTGGCTGCTTTTCTGCTGCAAAGAAGCCCTAATTCACTGCTGCAGAGAGCAGGGAGGCAGAGCAGCTGCAGTGACTCTAAAGGCCCACAGATACTCTGAGGCTGCCCCAAAATGAAGGGTTTGCTCTGCAGCAGCAACTTGCCAAACCCCCCCAAACTGGGAGGTGAAATTCAGACTCAGGAGCCAAAGTGGGAAAGCTTGGGAAGAGCAAAGGCTCAGAGTTAAAGCCAAATCAGAGCTTTTGGCACCAAGAACCCAATTTTTAATGCTTTGACCTGCCTGACTTGGGTGTGTCGGGGGCATGTGTTCAGCTCTGAGAGCCAGGGATGGATTTGACACCGCAATTGGACTGAGCACCTCTTGGAACCCTCACTGAGCATTCCCTGGTGGCTCTGGGTGTCCCTGCAGGCTCCTGGAGCACTGCAGGAAGCACAAATACCTGGCTGCCCCCGGGGAGGTGTTTGCCCTGCTGGTCAGCAGCCTGCTGGAGAACCTGCTGGACTACAGGACCATCATGCACGACGAGAGCAAGGAGAACCAAATGAGCTGCACCGTCAACGTGCTGGTAGGGGGGGCTGGCCCTGCACGCCTGGCCTGCCTTCTGGGCACCCTCAAGGAGCTGGTGGCCTCTGGGGCATGAGTCTAATTAATTCTGCAGGCCATTCCTGCTTAATGATGGGCTCGAATCAGGCTCTTGAGCCGTGCACGTAGAAAGATGTGCAGATGTGGTTGAGCCCTTGTCCAAGGGATAATCTTGAAGGGCCAGGCAAAGGTGCCTGGTGGGTGGTTTGGGTCCCTGTCCCACTGCCAAGAGCCTGGATAACTTTGGACAAGTCACTTCGTGTGGCTTGCCCCTTCTCTGGAGGGGAGGGTGGCCCAGCCCGTGGGAAGGGCTGGTTGCAGGGATATGTCCTCCCAAGGAGCCAAAGGGACTGAAGATCTTTAAAACAGGGTTAGATGGACCTCAAGTAGCCAAAAGGATGGTAAAGATCTTTCAGACATCTAAAACTGCAGCTCAGGTTCCTTGTCTCGAGATGATTGTGCAAACCCACAGTGCTTTAGGTTGTAAGTTTGACTTTTTCTACTCTGGGCAGAATTTTTACAAGGAGAAGAAGCGAGAGGACATTTACATCAGGTGGGCTCTCTCCCCTCCTAGTCCTGCCCAGAGCCTGCCCTGCCTTGGTGCTGTGCTCATGGCTACAGGATTCCTTCACAGCACGGGCCAACAGCTTCTCCTTCCTCCAGGTACCTCTACAAGCTGCGGGACCTGCACACAGACTGTGAGAACTTCACCGAGGCAGCCTACACCCTCCTCCTCCATGCAGAGCTGCTCCAGGTACTCCACCACGCCCAGGGTTAGCTCCTGCTGCCAGGGTTTGGCTTTGAAACAGAGTGCAAACAGCTCAGAATAAGCAATTCTGGGGTTTCCCCCTTCTTTTTTAACTTTGCATCACTTGGGGTACCAGTGGAGCTTCTTTAAGGGGCTTCCTTGAGGAGCTTCATTAAGGGGCTTCCTTGAGGAGTTTCATTGGGGAGCTTCACAGTTTTGGAAATTGCACAGCAGCTGGTTGAATAAAAGCCAAACCATTATTGACATGAATTTGTGACATCCTCCTGGTGGGAGCTGGGAGAAAACGTCTCAGCTTCCATCCCTGCCAAGCTTCCTTTGCCTTTGTGGTGGGTTTCTCTGGGCTGCAGCCCTTGGACATCCCCTGTCAGGATCTGTTCATGTCCAGCTGAGCCTTTCTCTGCCCTTTTTCCCCATGCCCCAGTGGTGTGAGCAGCCCTGTATGGCCCACCTGCAGCAGAGGGACAGTCGCTGTGTCTACTCCCAGCAGGAGCTCAAGGAGAAGCTCTACCAGGAGATCATCTCCTTCTTTGACAGGGGCAAGGTGAGTGTCTGGCACTTCTCACAGCCAGTGCTGGCTTGGTGGGGTCACAGTAGAGTGTATTTAGGGTTTACTTGCTGGTAAATCCCTGGCTGGCTGAGGTTGGGCACAGGGGTAGAAGCTGGTGGGATTCCATGCCAGGCTTTTTGGGATGGTCTGAGCAGGGCTTGAGTTTGTCCTGGGGATATTTGAACCTTCTGGCTCTGTGTTAGTTGAGGAGCATCTGAACAATGAAGCCTGGCTATTAGAGGAGACTGGAGGTGTTTTCCTTCCTTCTCTGCCAGGTTTTTGGCACTGCAGTGAGTGGGGCTGCTCTGGCTGCCACCAATCCTGTGTCTTTGGAGAGCTGGTTCTACCAGGGCTGAAGGTCTCCTTGAAGTGGCTTTAAGCTGAAGGAGGGGGGATTTAGGCTGGATATTGGGGAGGAATTCCTCCCTGGGAGGGTGGGGAGGGACTGGGATGGAATTCCCAGAGAAGCTGGGGCTGCTCCTGGATCCCTGGGCGTGTCCAAGGCCAGGTTGGAGCAACTTGGGCCAGTGGAAGGTGTCCCTGGGCTAGTAGAAGGTGTCCCTGCTCATGGCAGGGGGTGGAATGAAATGATCCTTAAGCTCCCTTCCAACCCAAGCCATTCCAGGATTCTGTGATGAGACAAAGCCAAGGAAGGCTGGGGAAGTGTTGCTGGAGGAGGAGACCACCTGGGCTTCTCTCTCCCCTGCCCAGACTTGTCCTTCCACCTCCTTCCCTGTCAGGATTACAGAGGGAACCTTGCTCTGTAAATCACTTTCAGATCTCCAAATCAAAAAGCTCTGGAATAATTACTGCAAAAAATGTACATCCCAGGGAAAGTTGGCAGGGCATGAAAGTACTGCCTGAATTAAAATCAGCTGCCTTTGTGTTTACCTATGTGGGGAATGAGGCTTTTAACTGAGTCTTTTATGTTATTTGTGCTCTTCTTCCCCCACCTGCCTCCCTCCACCCTCCATGGAGATGTGGGAAAAAGCCATTCAGCTGAGCAAAGAGTTGGCTGACATGTATGAAAACAAGGTCTTTGATTATGAGGGGCTGGGCAATCTCCTGGTAAGAGCTTTTTTCTCCATTTTCAGCAAGCTTCAGTTAATATTGTTGAGCAGGATAAGCCTAAAATACGTGTCTGTGAGAGACAAACCAACATAACCCCCAACTGTTTAAATTAATATTGTTGAGCAGGATAAGCCTAAAATACATTTAGGTTGAAGGCAAATAAACCAACATAACCCCCATGGCTTTGTAAGGCTTAATATTAGAATAATGTTTTCACAGCTCATTTGAGTGTGTTTTGACCTTCTAATTAGCATGACAATATCAAGGGCAGATGTTTGGAATTCTGGCTGTTAATCAGATGAAGTGACGTTTGCAAGGTGGGTTTTCAGGCTCCATAAACCTCCTCACCTTGTTCTTTCTGTGGTAAAACTACTGTGTAAAAGCACAGAACTACAGAATCCTCTTGGTCCTGAATGAAGTTTTTTAGTGGTTAAAGGTGGAGCCAAATGGGCTTTGTGTCCCTTCACATGAGGATCATCTGCCCAGCATTGTTCCTACCAGTTCTCTGACATTTGTCACCATTGGTGTCTGCTCAGCCTTGGAATATATTTATATTTCATTTGCTTTCCAGCAGTTAAGGATTTCAAGGATCCTTCTGGAATCCTAAAAGCCATGGCATTGCTCTCCTGCCTGCAGAGCAGGAAGGGAAGTTGGGTCTGGCCCAGACAAGCCAAATATTTAACCAAGTAAATCGATAAGTAGGAGAGAGTGCCTCCAAAAAAGCAATTGTAGGGTGGGGAGAGCCGAGGTGAGCTCCAGCCTGGCAGAGTCCTGGAGTTCTCCTGAGGGAAAATGTGGTGTCCTTTTCTCTTCCAGAAGAAAAGGGCTACTTTTTATGAGAATATCATGAAGGCAATGAGGCCCCAGCCAGAGTACTTTGCTGTTGGGTACTATGGACAGGGTTTCCCCTCTTTCCTCCGGGTAAGAATTCTTCCCTCCAGCCCCCTGGGTGTGTTTGGAGAGCTCCTTCTCCTGGCTTTGCTGGGTGTTAATTCTCTTCTCTCCTCTCCTGCCCACAGAACAAGATCTTTATCTACCGTGGCAAAGAGTACGAGCGGAGGGAGGACTTCAACCTGAAGCTGCTGACCCAGTTCCCCAGTGCTGAGAAGATGACCAGCACTGCCCCTCCAGGAGAAGACATCAAGGCTTCTCCTAAGCAGTGTATCTTTTGCTTCTGATGAATTGGAACTGCCTCTTTCCTAGAAGGAGGAAAATAGCAATAAGGAGCTTGTTGGGCAGGAGAGCAGGAACTCCAAGCTGTGTCACAGAGGGCTTGAGATCTTTAAACTGTGAGCAGGACCAAGGGCAACCTGGTGAAGATGCTTCACATTCCTGCCTGTGGCTCCAGGCAGGGTCAGGTGTGCTCCTGGCAGATGCACAGCAGGAAGAACCAAGTTGCTGGGCTTCCAGCTCGTGCTGAGCAGGCCAGGCTGGAGCATCTGATGGTCCACTTTGGCCTTAAAATGCTGTGCAGGAGGCACAACTCGAGCAGTGACAGCAGATGCTTCCCTTGCAATAATCCTGCCAAGCTCTAAATCCACAGAGGAAATGAAAATCCATTCAAGAGCAACCTTGGTATCAGAAATGCCTCTCCTGTTGCTGCTTTGTTTCAGCTACTTCCTTTGCATCTGTTTGTGCTTGCTCGGATGGTTTTGGCTCACGAGGAGCCTGAGCTGCCAAACTTTGGAGGCAGATCTGAACTCTTGCCGAAGTTTGGGGGTGTTTGGTTCCGGGGCTCTGGCACAGCCCCACGAGCCAGGGGAGCAGCTGCAGGGCTTGGATGTGGGACAGGCTCTGCTCAGCCAGCCTCCTGCAAGCACCTTCTGAGAGGAGGAGGAGGAGGAGGAGGAGATGTTTTGTGCCCACAGCATTGTTGTGTTAGGCAGACCTTGATGCTTCTGTTTTCATCTCAGGCTTTTTCCGCTTCCTTTGTCTCAGGCTCCTTTTTTTCCCCCCTCTGTTTAATCTGTTTCTTTGCTCTTTTAGGAGAAAATAACTTGTTCTCCTGGTGCTTTGATAACAGGGCTAGTGGAAGGGGTCCCCTCCTGTGGCAGGGGGTGGCACTGGGCGGGCTTTGAGGTCCCTCCCAACCCAACCCATCCTGTGGTTCTGGGATAAGTATTTCTCCAACCCCTAATGGGTTTCTAATTCATGAGGAGCCCCCAAACTACACGGTGCCCTGTAATGCCTGGGCCTTGTGAGGAACTAGCCATGATTTTCCTTCAAACACAAGAACACAGGGATTTATGGAGAATTCTGTCACCTGCTAAAACCAGGAAGGGCATTTCTTCCCTCTCCTGTTTTCCCAGAAGGATTCCTGGTTTTTCATCCTTACCTGGAGCTGCTCAGACGTGCAGTGCTTTATTGTGAAGCCCGTGATGAACCTGCCACCTCATTATAAAGACAAACCTGTTCCTGAACAGATCTTAAAGTAATTTATTTTCCTTTTCCTTCAACATTTGCTCTGTATTTTCCCCAGCTAACTTAGGCACAGGCTGCAGTGCCTCTGTGTCTTGTGTAAAATTAATAGTCCAGTTTCACTTTGCTGTTTGTGAGAGAAACAGTCGAATATTCATGTAAAGGAGGAAATGTATTTTCTCTGCTTCTTTCCAGCTACTACAGAGCAAACGAGGTGCAGCAATTCACACACTCCAGACCAGTGAGGAAAGGAGAGAAAGATCCAGACAACGAGTTTGCTGTGAGTCCTTTGCCTTCCCTGTGTTCTCTTGGTGGCATTTTGGCCAACACTGTCACCTTTCCCCCACCCGTGACCATGGAGGTTTGTGTTAAAATGTAAGAGAATAAAAGGGGCTGCATTTGGCATTGCAGCCTCCAGTGGGGTAATGGCCAGGGGCTCCAGAGCTGGAGTTTTCACATCCATGAGAATCCCTAAATCTTGTGCTGTGCAGGCCCAGCTTCCTACAGAGCACAGTGTGGGGCTCCATCCCAGCCATGGAGGTGACAGTGGCTGGGGAAGGTCCTTGTTCTGGGGACCTGGTTCATCACTCCCCAGGGGAGATGTGAAGTGCAAGGCCAATATTGCCCTCACATCTCAGAACTGTTTTCCTTCCCCAACCAGAATATGTGGATAGAAAGGACAACCTACACGACAGCCTATTCATTTCCAGGCATCCTCAAGTGGTTTGAAGTCAAGCAGGTCACAACGGTGAGTCCTCCCCTCCAGCCCCTCCATGGCTCCCTTGGAGCAGCTGGCACTGCCAGTCCTTCCACCACTGGATGTGGCACATCAATGACTTCTGCTGCAGATAAAGCAAATTACTTAATTTCATAGGCAATAAATCAGAGAATCATGGAATCCCAGAATGGGTTGGGTGGGAAGGGACCCCAAAGCCCACCCAGTGCCACCCCCTGCCATGGGCAGGGACACCTTCCACCAGCCCAGGTGGCTCCAGCCTGGCCTTGGACACTTCCAGGGATCCAGGGGCAGCCACAGCTTCTCTGGGAACTCCATCCCACCCTCTCCCCACCCTCCCAGGGAAGAATTCCTTCCTACAAATGAAATTCTGCTACTCTAATGCGGGTTGTGCTGTTCCTTGTCTCGGTCAGGAGGAGATCAGCCCCTTGGAGAACGCCATCGAAGCCATGGAGCTGACCAATGAGAAGATCACCAACATAGTGCAGCAGCACAGCTGGGACCGCAGCCTGCCCGTGCACCCCCTCTCCATGCTCCTCAATGGCATCGTGGACCCTGCTGTCATGGGTGGCTACACCAACTATGAGAAGGTCTTCTCACCCTTGTGGAGCCCCTCTGGGCACAGCCTGGGACAGCTGGGGGGTTATCCTGGAGAAGAGAAGGATCCAGGGAGACCTGAGAGCCCCTTCCAGAGCCTAAAGGGGCTCCAGGAGAGCTGGAGAGGGACTGGGGACAAGGGATGGAGGGACAGGACACAGGGAATGGCTTCCCACTGCCAGAGGGCAGGGTTAGGTGGGATATTGGGAAGGAATTCCTCCCTGGGAGGATGGGGAGGAGTGGGATGAAATTCCCAGAGAAGCTCTGGCTGCCCCCTGGATCCCTGGGAGTGCCCAAGGCCAGCTTGGAGCACCCTGGGCTGGTGGGAGGTGTCCCTGCCATGGCAGGGGGTGGGATGGGATGATCTTTAAGATCCCTTCCCACCCAACCCATTCAGGGTTCTCTGACCTGTGGCTCAGTAGCTTGCCCTGGGCAGTGCTGGAGAGCTGGGTTGAAACATGGGGGGTTCAGTTCACTTTCCAGCTGTTCCCCAGGCAGGGCACGTTCTGTGCCCGTGTGTTCAGAGCTCGAGGAAGAGCAGAAAAGAACAGAGATCAGATTTCCCCTGACTGCAAGGTGGGAAACCTTCTCAGTGTTCACCTTTAGTGCTGTGCATTGCCATGGGGATGGTCCAGCTCTGCTGGGCCTCCCATCCACTGGTGACAATGGTGACAACAACAACCTGCTCCTGCCTGGGGGGCACAGAGGGGCTTGGGCAGCCCAGAGAATGGTGCAGGTGACAGGGGAAAGCAAAACCTGCTGTTCCTGCCTTGGGTTCATAGGGAATAGAAAGGCAAGTCAGGTTTCTCTTGCCAGCAGATAATCAGTCTCTGGAGTCTTGCAGCAAGGAGCAAATATTCCAGGGAAAAGCTGCGTTCCCTGCCTGGGTTTGTTCAGCTGACTCCAGGGCAGGCTCTTTCTTTTTGTGATGTTTGAGTGGAGCTGTTGATTCCCAGGATCTGATGGTGATACTCCCAGCCCAAAATCCAGTGCTCATTTCCATAAACTGAAGGGATGGTGTTAAAACACACCTAATTCTTCTCAGATGTGCTCCAGTCACATGGAATGAAGGGCACACGTTAGATGGGAGAGGGGCTCATTTATCTGGGGTCGGACTCTGCTCATTCCACAGGAGTTACATGCTTTGCCAGGCTGAATTTGGCCCCAAATCCTCCCATTTTATGAATTAAGGTTGACATAAAGTTTAGAATTACCAAAGTGGGAAAGCAGTTAAAAGTAGGAAACACAAAGTATCTGTGACCACATCTGGAAACACTCATTCCTGGTTCATATTTTCCTACTTCAGCTGAAGATCAGTCCAGAACATTTGGCTTTTGTGGGCGGCTCAAATCTTGGCTTTTAATTGTTTCACCGGAGCCAAAAAGCCCAAGTCTGCTCTTTTAACATCTTTCTTCTTGCAATAATTAAACACTTTCAAGGCAAATCCTCGGGGACCTCCCCAGAAACCCTTTCCCAGGCTCACCTCCTCCTGCCATCAGCTTTTTCAGGGTTATCCCCCCAGCCCCATAAACACTTGTCCACAGGCCCCAGGCAATGGCACACACAAGTCAAAAATATATCCAGGGGCTGAAATAGTTCAGGAATGCACTTCAAAAGCAAAGTAAAAAATTATGAGGGATTTTATCTAGGTAAAAAAAAAGAAAAATTAAATACTTCTGACCAGGAGTTGTGATCCTTTTTCAATGGGATCATCCTGGACTAATGGCAATTAATTCCTTCTGAATTCCAGGGAAGTTCCCCTGGGAGAGCAGGGGAGTGTCTGTACCAGCTGTGCCATCTTCTCTCTTTGCTTCCAGGCCTTTTTCACCGAGAAATACCTTCAAGAACATCCTGAAGACCAAGATAAAATTGAGCTGCTTAAGCAGCAAATCGCTATCCAGGTATGGAGCTGGGGAAGGACTGGGAGTGTTTTCATCATCCCTTTTCCAGAGAGGGAACTCAGCTGTGTGTCCAGTTGCTTTTTATTTTAAGGGAACTGCTTTATCCTGAAACTGTGGCCTAAAATATTAATGTGCTTTGTGTTGCTCTGAGACATTCACCAAAGTGGTGGAGGCTTTTCCCTCCTGAGTGGCAAAATCCTGTTCTCCCCTCGTGGAATCATCAGACCTGCAGCTCTGACCATTGGGGTTGGCCTCTTGTGACCCTCAGGGCAATGAGAATTGCCTTGTTTCCTTGGGCTGCACGTGGCAGGGACACCTTCCCCCAGCCCAGGTTGCTCCAAGCCCTGTCCAACCTGGTCTTGGACACTTTCAAGTATTGAGATTCCCTGGTGAAATGCTTGGGAAGCCTCAGTATTGCTGATTTCTGCTTGGAGAAACAAGGAAAACTGGGGTCTGTGATGGGTGGATGTGGCTCTTCTCTCTCCCCACCACCACCCTTCCACTGTCCCAGGCTGCTCCAAGCCCTGTCCAACCTGCCATGGAACCACAGCTGTAAATGGGGAAAATGTCCCTGTTTTGGGGCACATGGAGCTCAGACTGCTGGGTTGGAGTGCCCCAAGTTCCCGGGGAGCAGCTGAGCTTCCTCGCTGGGTTATTGCTGCTTTCCCCCCTTCACACTCAAAACACCCTGATTTAATTTGCACAACACGTATCCAAACCCCCTTCCTGGAGGAGCTGAGCTGCCTTGTCTTCCTCTAACTTGATTTTCCCCTCCGTGCAGATGCCCCTGCTGGCTGAAGGGATCCGGATCCACGGGGAGAAGCTGACGGAGCAGCTGAAGCCTCTCCACGAGCGCCTCACCCTGTGCTTCAGGGAGCTCAGGAAGAAGGTGGAGAAGCAGTACGGGGTGATCACCCTGGTGAGTGGGCAGGGGTTGCCCCCACAGTGGCATTTCCCCACCATGGGAGGTGGCATCCCCTGGCTCCTCACCCTTGCTTTGCCTGCAGCCCCCGTCGCTGACGGAGAGGAAGCCCAGCAGGTCGGGCTCGGTGGTGCTGCCCTACATCATGTCCTCCACCCTGCGGAGGCTCTCGGTCACCTCGGTGGCCTCCTCCGTGCTCTCCACGTCCTCCACCTCGTCTGACAGCACCTCCTCCAGGCCGGGCTCCGATGGGTCAGTACCAGCCTTGGCACGTGGGGGCCGAGGGTTCAGAAATGCCTTTGCGTGGGTTAGCTACTCCTGAAGTATTCTAAGGTTGCTCTGCTTTATGGGCAGGGGGTTTGGGGCACAAAGAGGGACCATTCTGGGAATGGAACCCCCAGTGTGCATGGGGGGCGTTTCCAGGCACACTGGGATCTGCTTCCCAGGAAAACAGAGGTGGGAGCTACTGCAGGGCAGTTTATTTTGCTGGGGTAAGTCCCATGGTGCTGATTCCACCCTGCTGGCAGCTGCATCCATGGAATCAGAGCTGCCCCACATGGAAACATTCCCTGCTTTTAGCTCTCTGTACTTCTAATTTACATCTGTGATGAGCAGAGGTTTAGGTGACTTGCTCAAGGTCAGTGCAGGGCTCAGCATGAAATGCAGGTCTGGCCCCCTCTGCAAGCAGATCACACTTTGCATTCATCAGTACCCATTACACAGTGGGATTTTACAGATCACATCAGACCTGAGACACAATACTCAGAATTTCAGGGGTAACTCAGCACAAATCCCACTGAAAAATCCACGTTCATCACTCAGGTTTCCACAATAATCTCAGGCAAGCTAAGAGCTCACAGACTTTTAACAAACAGTCCTTCAATTGCCTGATGGATCATGTTTTTCCCCTCTTTTGGGCCACAGATCTGTCCTGGAGCCTCTCTTGGAGAGAAGAATATCCACATCTTCCAGAGCTGAGGAACTGCCCATGAAAGATGATGGTGACAACAGGATCAGCAAACTTAAGAGGAAGGAGTGGAGCATCAGCAAGTCTCAGGTTATTGTGGAGAAGGAGCCAGAAACAGAACTGACTTCCAAAATGGTAAAACAATAATAATGACAGCACTAATAAGGACAGCAGGAGGGCTGGAGTGTTTCCATTGCATTAAATAGTGGGAGGGGTTCAAATACCAAAAGCTTTGGTCATCTGAGTAATCCTTTTTTATGTGGAAAATGGGTGTCCCAGCCCCCAGAGCTGCTTGGCTGAAGGTCCAGCCTGGCACAGGAGGCACTGGTGCTTCCTGGAGGGGCTCAGTGTCCCCTCCCTGCTGGGAGCTGGGGCTCTCTGATGCTCTCAGCACCCTGTAGCCCTGCTCTGGTGGTGCTGGAGAGAGCCCTGCTCTCCCAGGCACGGAGATGTTCAGCTGCCATCCCTCAGCATCACTGCACAAAGCACAAGGTGAAGACCAGTCTGATGGGTTGGGGGCTTGAAAAAAGATGGAGTGACCAGCCTGAGTGGGACCCTGCAAAGGCAGGTCCAGGCTGGGCTGTGCTCCAGACCTCCTGCATGAGGGCAGGGGGGGATCATTGAGCACGTTATGGGCAGCAGAGGAGTAGAAGACACCCCAGACCCCCAGAGGAGGCTCTAATGAGGGGTGTGCTGGGGGCTGTTGGGCACTGGGCTTGGCTCTGGGACTCAGGGGGATCACTAATGCACAGGGAGGAGTTTCAGCCCATGGGAAGGGCTGTACAGCCTTGGAATGTTCTCCTGCTGGATGCAAGGACTCTGTTACACTGTCAGGGGGTGAGAGAATTGGGCACTGAGCTGGTGGCTCAGTGATGCTAATCTGACTTAACACAGGCTGTGGAAATAATGAGAGAACATGAATTCTTGTATTTCCCTTCCTCTCCCAAGTTCTCAGCAGAATCTGGCAGAACAGGTTATGCTGATCCATTTTCAGGAATTCTCATCAAATCTGAGTGCTGCTGCCAGCACTTGGAGGCTGCAGGGTATTTATTGCAAGGGGAACTGTGGGATCATGTTTTTGGGTGTCCACAGGCTTTGCAGTCAAGGAACTTTGGGGGTGTGGATGTTGGTGGGTCAGGGGGCCTGACCCTCTGTTTCTGGGAGAGCTGCTGGTGGATTAAATGGGCTTAACCCCCAAAGCCTGATGGCAGCTGCTGATCCCTCCAGTGCCTAAAACTAGAGGGAAAAGCTCTGGAATAAAACCCATTTGTATTGCCACTGTCCCAGCAGACTGTCCTGCCTTGGGACACTGCAAAGCAAGGGAAAGCTGCTTTTCCAAGTGCTCTGGAGCAGCACAAGAGCCTGATTTTATGCAGCTCTTGACTAAGCTCCTGGGGAGCTGAAGGGCCAGAGGGAAGCAAAGCCTTGCTGTGTGATTTGGGATTCTGTGCTTTATGGTCACCAGTGTGGGGTCTCCTCTGTGCAAAGGCAAATCCTGAGCTGCTCACTCCTGGAGACTTGAGCTCTAAAGAGCCCAGGGAGTTTAATTGCAGGTTTAAGTGACTGCCTGCTCTGTGAAACAATAAATTAATGTTTAAAAGGGTCCTGCTATTCATGCTCTGGACTCTGGTGGCCTCATGGTTTGAGTGCAGGGCACTGGAAGGAACTGGAACATCTCCTGAGTCCCAGATGCAAAGGATTTGCTCTGTAAAGCCTAAAATAGCTCGCTGGTGCTGGGTGGCACCAGCAGCCCTGACCTGCCCCCCAATTTCATCTTTTTACTCCTTGGAAAGACTTCCCCCCCCAGTCCCCTCCAAATCTGGTTCACAGAAGGGCAGCAAGTGTTGAGCCTGACACCTGCCCTCCCCACTGAGGTCACTCAAAGCTGTTCCCTCTCCCCTGGCTCAGTCTCAAGGGTTGGTTTGTCTCTGTTCCCAGCAGGGCACGGCAGGGAAAGCACAAAGGCCAAAGAGTCTCCAGCTGGGGGACAACAGGCTGACTTTGCTGCAGAACTCCTCGCTGCAGCAGTCGACTCGCAGCCCACCACCCCTCACCCCCAAAACCCCCAGGACCCAGAGTAAGTTGGGGGGGAATTCATCTGTGCTTGCTGAAATAACCACACTGGGGAGGGAGGGATGGAGGGAGGGAGGGGGGAGCTGCTCTCACTTCCATCACACAGAGGGACTTGGAGCTGTGAGTGTTTGCAGACATTCTTGTCAGAGAACAGAATTTGGCCGCGTTATCAAAGATCGTGCCTGGCACATTTCTTAATGTCAGGATATCAGAGGAATTCCAAACAGTTTTTATCTCTTTCAGCTTCTTTCTTGGGTTCTCCTGTATTGACTTGTCCAAGAAATATGGAGAGAGACTTTCTACAGGGGTGTGGAGTGACAGGAAGAGTTTGAAACTGCCAGACTGGAGGGACAGATGGGATAGTGGGAAGGAATTCCTGGCTGTGAGGGTGGAATTCCCAGAGAAGCTGGGGCTGCCCCGTCCCTGGAGGTCTCCAAGGCCAGCTTGGAGTAAACCTGGGCTGGGTGGGATGGGATGGTCTTTAAGGTCCCTTCCAACCCAAAGCATTCCAGGAATCTCTGACTCGTGGAAGGGATATTAAACCTCAAGGTGATCATCACAGACAGTGCAGGTGATTTTAAATGAATCAAGTTGGGTCTAGAAGAGGATCTGCTGTGAATTCACAGCCTGGAACTCCAGCAATGCCCCGTGGTGTTGCTGCTCAGCTCAGTGCCTAAATTTCCTAGGCAAGGCCTGAGGGCTTTGTTAATTAATGAACAATCTCCCATCACGTGGCAAAAGGTTCAGGGAGAACTTGCTCTGCAGCTTGGAAACTCAGCTGGTCAATGTTGCACCTGAAAGACTCAGAATTTATCTTGAAGGATTGGCAAAATGAATAATCTGTCAACTGTAAATAGCACAATAATCTGGTCCTGACAAAGAACAGGGGAAACAAACCCCTTCCTTGTATATCCAGCAGTTAATTCTGGAGCAAGATTTAAATATAAAAGGTAAAAATACCTGTAATGCCACCCCTGCTCCTGGCACTCCTGGCTGGTGCATTCCTCAGTGTGCTGCTCCTTTTTTAGAGGACACAAGTTCATGTGTGGGTATAAATTCAGATTCCAGCGTAGATAATGCACTAAAGCAGCACAAAACCCTTGTGAGGGGATTAAACCCATAAAATCACCGAAATTCAGGAATACTCTCAGGAGAAGGATGTGTGAGAGGAATGTGGCAGGGGGGTAATTGCCTTTAGGAGCAGGCCAGCTTGCCAGGAGCCCCTGGAATTTGGGATATCCCTCCTTTCCAGTGGGGTTGACACCAAAGAAGCCCAGGGAGCTCCCACTCGTGCCAGTGGGTGCAGCCCCTGCTCTCCCAGGCAGCTTTCACAGAGGTTCAGACCCATTTGGGGCAGAGCAAACTCCCCATGGCGTTTGGAGATGGGACTGTGACTGCACCGAGGGCAGGCAGAGAGCTGTGGGCACATGGAAAACACGAGATTTGAAATGACTCTCCCTTAAAACCCGCCGTGTTCAGTCCCATTTCCTGCCCCTTCTCCTCTTTTCGTGTCCTCCCTCATTCTTGTTGCTGCTTGCAGGTTTCCCCTCGCTGCAGGCGGATGGGTTGGCAGTGCCACCCCCCCCTCCACCCAAGAGCAAACCCTGCGAGAACAGCACCCCCAGGAACTCCGTGGAGGTGAGCAAATGAGAGCTGATGGCTTTTTGGGGAGGGAGGCACCACTGGAATTATCCAGGCTGCTCCAAGGGTGGTGCTGCTGCTTGAGACTTGTCTATCATTTTACTGCTTCGCCCCCTGAACCCACAAAAGAAGGAAGAAAGGGGGTTGTTTCAGGAGGAGGATGTCGAGTGAAGTCTCTTTTCTTTTTTCCCAAGTGGGAGTTGTGATGTCCTTGCTCGGGAAAACCGTGTGGGGATGGCAAGAGATGCTGAAACTGAGCAAGCACCCTGATGGAAGAGCTTCAGAAACAGGATCAGTGTGAAACAGTGCAGGAATTTGGGCCTGAAAAAAGGGGGGGGGGGGATTTCGCCCATTTCAGAGGTGAGAAATGTCTCCTTTTAAGTCCTCAGCTCAGAAAAATCCAGTTTTTTGTGTCATTATTGCCTCAAAAGGGCCTGTGTCAAACCCCTGCCTCAGGCACAGCCTTTGTCTCAATCCCATGGAGTGGGACACCAAATTGCCATGTTTTTGTGCTGTGGTACTAATATTTCTGTGACACTGTGGTGTCTGCCAGCTCTTTGGGATCCCTGATGTGCCAGTAAATCTGGCCACTGGGTCAGGATCACTCCACCTGCCCTTGGAGGTGCTTCTGGCACCACACTCTGGTTGCTGACCATGGGCAGCAGCACAACTCACCCCTCTGTGCCTCTGAGAGGGGTGGAGGCTCCCCAAGCCCTCCTAGGAAGAACCTTTAGTCCTTGAAAGGCATGTGTGTCCCCCCAGCCCAATTTGCAGGGAGGATTTGGGGACTCCCTTAGTGAGACCAACTGGGATTGGACCCAAAAGAACTGAAGGATGTGTTTTAGCTCGTGAAGACAAGAGCTGACCCCTTAATTCTGGGATGTGAGAGTGACACAAAGCCTTGAAGTGGGGGGTGAGGGGGAGGTTTTGTGCTTTGCCCTCCGTTTGGTTGGAATTGGCTGTGCTTGTGGAGCTGGTGTGACTGGCAGGGATATTCCAGCTCCAGGGATGCTGGGGGAGTCACTGCTCCAAGAGGATTAATGAAAGAGCCTCCTTCCCCTGAGTCTTGCAAGGAAACTCATTATTAACATGTCCTGGCTTGCAGCTTTGCCCTTGGTTTGCAGCCAGAGGGAAGGGATTCCAAGGGCTGGAAGGAGAGATTGTGGAGTGGCTTCGGAAGGGCTTTGGTGCTTTCTGGTGTGAAGTTGTCTCTGTCTTCCTTTGGTCAGGATAGTCCTGCATTCACTGTGGGCTGAGGAGTGGTGGAGCCACACAGGGTCATGCTCCCCTGGCCTTTCCCATCTCATTTGTTTGCAGGATGCCCCTTAGAACAGCTGAGAAGAACCTACTGATGCACTTTTCTGCCATCCCTGGGCTGGACAGGCAGGATGTGGCTTGTTGCAGTAGAACTGCCCTTGCTCCCTTTTGTGGTGTTGGCTTTACCCTCCTGATTTGGAAGCATTTTACATCCTTTTGGGCCCTTACTTGGTGCAGCTCACCAAGCCAGCAAGATAAAAATAATCCTGAAACTGGAAGGAAGTGGGTTTATTGCCAGTGCAGGGAGAAAGTGGGACGGAGGAACGGATGGTGCAGTTGGGCTGTGGGTCAGGAGCAATTAAAGCATCTCCAGAAGCACATTTAGCAACTCAGACATATCTGCTTCTGTTCCCTCCTGGGGCTGTGTCCTTGTTTGCCCCTGCCAGGGGTTGCACGTGGTGCTGGGAGACTGAAACCAAAGTTTTCCTCCTGGAAGCACCAGCAGGACCTTTTGGGTTTCTCATTTAGTGAAGCAAAATGCCTTGCCAGTAATGGTTTGTTTTTCTCTGTGTGTTTTGCTCTTCTCAGGTTGCTCCACCCCTGCCCAGCAGAAGGGAAGCCAAACCTCCCCCTCCACCCCCAAAAACCAGGAAATCCAGCGTCGTGTCCTCGGAGCAGGGGCTGCAGTGAGGGTGGGAAGGAGCATCCCAGCACCCATCCCTGGAGCTGGTGCTTGTTCTTCCCTGGTGCTCCCACCTGCCATGGCAGTCACTCCCTTGGAGCTTCCTTGGCAGTGCCCCGAGGAGCTGCTCCTGCCTGTGCTCCCTGAGCTCTGCCTTCCCTGGGACACCAGCCCTGCAGCACGAGTGGCCCTGCTGGAGTTCTTCTCTCACTCTTGTCTGCCCCGAGCTTTTTCCCTGCTGCCATTCCAGCCGCTCCTTCCCTGTGGAGACGTGTCCCAGGAGGGGTTTGCAGCGGGCTCTGGAGCAAGGAGAGCCCCTCCAGCAGGAGATGTGGCCAGCAATACTTCCCAGTGGTTCTGTGATCCCTCCTCCTGCCCCTGCCCTGCAGGGAGTGGAACAGCTCTGGGCTGTGGGTCCAGCCCTTGGAGAGTCCTGGTTGCAGAGACCTGAGAGGCTGGAGGACGAGGAGCCTTTTTCCTGCTCGTCACCAGACCCTGCCCTGCCCCAGCTCTGCTCATTCCCAGTGGGAAGTGCACCAGGACTTTGGCAGGACTTCCCTGATGTAACACTATGGAGCAGTTGGGATTCCCCCAGAGTTTGGTCTCCTCTGTGGTTCGTTCCTGTGAATGGCACGTGGGACAAAATTCCATCTTTGGGCTTTTGAACGGGGTGTGAAAGGTCTCTCCTGCGGATGTGTGAGATGGGGAGAAGCTGCACTTGGCCCAGGGCTGGACTGGTCCCAGTTCCATTGATACCAGGGCTCTACTGGTCCCAGTTGCATTGATACCAGGCCATACTGGTACCACCTGCACTGATACCAGGGCTGAACTGGTCCCAGTTGCATTGATACCAGGACTATACTGGTATGAGCTGCACTGATCCCAGGGCTGGACTGGTCCCAGTTGCATTGATACCAGGACTATACTGGTCCCAGGAACTTTGGGAGGATGGAATGTGCAAACCCAGTTCTCCATGCTGGCCTCAGAAACAGGCTCTGAGTAGTTCCTGCAACCTTCACTTGGGGCAAAGTCACATAAATACAAGTCATTCCTTTTCCCTGCACCCACTGGTGGCAGTCCTTGCACTTGGGTTTAGAGCCTCCCTTGATCCAGGTTTTCCAGAGACTGGACTTTAAGGAACCATCTAGATGTGGGATGTGAAAGACTTGGCAATTAATCACCTCCTTTCCTGTTCTTGGATCACTCCACTCTTTTCTTTCCTATTTAATTCTTTTATTTCTTCCCTGCTCTGTCTGAATGTCTTCCTGTCTGCATAGAGCAAAACCAACGTGATTTTAGGTTTAGTGTCTTTAAACCCAGTGAGACCCCAAGGGAGGGGTTTGTTCAGACTGAGATTGTCCTTTCTTCTCTCCTTCTGCATTCTTTGGACTCTGCTGTGACTCCAGGGGCTGCTGTGCTGCCTGCCTGGCTCTGGCACATCCCAGAGTCACATCCCATCACACCCAGGCTGGAGATGTTTCCAGGGCACATCCCAAACCTGCAGGCACAGCCTCTTTGCTGCACACACTCCCAGCTGCTGCTTCCCAGGGGAAATCTTGGATCCTTGGATCCTCTCTGGTGCCCTGGAGGATGTGCCAGCTCCTCCTTCTGCCCTGGGGCACAGACACTGCTTGGCTTGAAACCCACGGGGGTTTCTTGCCTTCCCTTTCGTGTGCACTTAGTTTTTAAACAGCAATCATCTTTTCATGTTCGTCAGATGCTTTTGGAAACGTCTCCGACGTGCTTTAAACCGGAGGGCTAAAGATGGGGGTAGGATGGTCCATAATGATGATCTCTGCATGGGAGAAATGAAACAAAAATCAGTGTTTTGAGCCAATTCCTGACCAAATTAAGTGTCCAGCCTGCAGAGAAGGCCAAGCCTGATCCCATTTCAGAGCCCTGCCCTTCAAAGCTGCTGTTACATTGCAAGTCTTTGAGGAGTTGAGGTTTTTTCTCCTTTGGAGAAATGTGCTCAACACTTGTTTGCTGGAGCTTTTAATTAAAGCTGCCCATGCTGGGCTGAATTCCTTTCAAAATCCACAGCAGGGCAAGAGAGGGAGAGCTCTGCTTTTCCATGGATTTGTGGGATTAGGGGACGGCATGGATTGCAGGGAGAGCAGCTCTGGGATGTGCAGAGGGGTTTGGGAATAAGGAATTACATCCCAGAACTCGCCACTCTCAGCCCAGGGTTTGCTGCACATCCACAGGGAGTTGGACTTGCAGTGATACCCCCTCAGATTTTCTCTCCTTATTTATTTTTCTAATTGTAAATGGAAATAATAAGTTGAAATCTCTTAATTTAACTACTTGGGGTTTTTTTTAATAGTGAAAACATTCCTTACCCATTTCTGCTGCTTTCTTTTGATTTGTTTTTTTTTAGTAATTAAAACTTTAATTTTTACTGTTGCAGAAGTTAAAATTAAACAAATAATGGGATTTCACTGCCTGGCACGTGAGGTTCACCTGGTTCTGCTTTATTTCCATCAATTAAAGCACTTTTAGGACAGTTTGGTACCCACAGGGGGTTCACCCCCTGAACCTGTTTCTCCCATCCATGATCTCTGCTTTGGATTTTTAAACAGACGTGGAAGTTCCTCAGCAGCTCCCAAATCCATGTAAATGGTATTAATTAATCTCACTTTTCATTGTGTATTGTAGAGGTTTAATCACGATAAACCTTGTCGTGGTTTCAGGACAATTTGGACGTTGTGGGACGTGGTTTGGGGTGTTCTGGGATTCTGGATGTGGTGGTTTCATTCCAAACCCCCCCTGTGCAGGCTGCAAATAGAACCTTTTTTTATTTTTTCCCTGGTTTTTTAGTCCTTTGCAGTTGAATCAGCCAAAAATGCAGCTTGCAAGTGGCTGTGGGAAGGGAGGCTGCAGCTCTCGGGGGAAGCGACACGGAATTCACGAGGTGGATAAATTGTCGTGGCTCTTTACGTTGTGTTGACTGTTGTAAAGTTTGTAAATACCTTTTTAAAATAAATGTAGTTTTTATGACTGGACCTGTGAAACAGGAGCAGGTGAAAGTCTTTCCTGCGTGCTCTGAGGCTGAGGGGAGCAGTGAGTTTATTTGGGGGTTTTTGCAAGGTTTTGTGGCTGTTTTATGCAGGGGCCAGTGAGATCCCACATGAAATAACCCCAAATTCTCCTTGCAGGACACAGAGCAGCCCCTGCTGCTGCTCCCACCTCTGGCACCTCGGGGATGTGGCTCTTTTGGTCCAATAATGACACAACGATTGTCAGCTATTTCAATGCAACTCCAGAGCGTTTATTCACAAGCAAAAACCCTGTGAAGAGGAACTGATTTTAACACAGCTTTGAAATGTTCTCCTGGCTTTGTTGATCCCTTTGGCTTTTGGGTTTAAATCTTCCTTCTGCCTTCCCCTTCCAGCAGGTTTTCCTGGGAACACACATCACATTCCTATAAACACACGTCACATTCCTGGAAATGCCATTTTCCTGGGAACACACACCACATTCTCCTTTCAAAGAGCAGCAATCCCTGGGATGATGATGGATTTTCAAGCCTGGCAGATGCTGAGTGCCCTCATTGGGGCAGGAGGATGGCTGGGACATGATCCCTGTGCCACCTGGCCCTGGAGGTGCCACACCAGGAGAGTGTCACTGGCACTCAGAATGGCCCTTTTCAGCCCCAAATGGGTGACCAACGTGGCATCTCTTGATGGGCCAGCCCTTCCCAACAGCTGAGGCAGCTTAGGAGCAGTTTGGGGAGGCTCTGGGAGCTCCAGCAGGTGCCCCAGAGAGCTGAGCCAAGAAACCTGAGCTCCCTGAAGGCTTTTGGGGTGGTTTTGGGGTGGCACCACTTGGTGTGAACGGACACACCACGTTCCTCTGCCCCCCTGAAGGTTCTTGCCCCAGAGCTGAAGCCCTGAGGTGGTTTTGGGGAGAGCTGAACTGTCTCCACTGGGGGTTTGTATTCCCTGGAGTGGCTCAGTGAGGTGTGTTGTGGTTTGTGCTCCCTCCCAGCCTCTCCAGGAAACGATGGAGATGCTTTCAGGGGTTTTTCCATAGGGTGGACCATTCCCAGGCACTCCCTTTTTGCTGCAGGGTGTCCCTGGAGCAGCTCCAGGGAAGTGTTAGGCTGGGAAAGGGTTCAGTGGTTTCCAGGGTCACTGAGGAGCAAGAAAGGAGATGTTTCTGAGCAAACCTCATGGTTTTCCTTTGTGGTGGGTTGTCCTTTCAGCTCTGCAGGTTTCCCTCAGTGAGCCAGAAGTATCAAGGACTCATTTCAAACCTCATTATTCTGGGATATTTTGATCTCTGATTTGATCTCTGGATATCAAACACCATATTCTGGTATCTATCTGGTCATTACTCTGGTCTCTTCTCCTGCCTAACATTGTCTCTTGCAGTAAACAATAATACCTAAACACACTAAATAATTGTTGCTGACTCTTCATTCTGCAGGTGCTGCTGTTGGAATCCCAGCCCACCATTCCAACATGTGCTCAGTGCAAAAACAGGGTTAAAAATCACCTAAAATAATATGTATTCAGGTAATTTCTGCCTGAAAATCCGATGGAATCCAGACCCTGCCTCACTCTGCTGGCTTTCTGAGCCTTTTTCAGCCCGGGCTCCTCGGAGAGTTTCAAGCACTTGAAACTTTGAGCCTTGGCTTTGATCGTGAGCACAGACTGAGTGTGGCAGCTCTGGGGCTGGCTCGGGGACACCTCCAGGAAGGGCTCACCATCTGGCCTGCTCGAGGTGTTGCTGTGTTAATTAAAGAGCCCTTTTGGGCAGCAGAGAAGCTGCCCTTGGGGGCTGAGCTGTCACTGCTCCTGAGCATCTCTTGGAAAATGCCATTCCCAGCGTGGGGAGCTTGGGAGCAGCAGCTTCCAAAGGGCTGCATCCTGCAGCTGGCAGGGGGAGCCAGGGGAGGGAAGAGGGAAGGGAAGAGGGAAGGGAAAAGGGAAGGGAAGGGAGCGGAGCACTGGAATGGTGAATCCATGCCCTCAGAAGGACTTGGCAGTGATCAGGTAATAATGGAAGGTGGTGGGGTTGGAACAAGATCTTTGGGTCCCTTCCAACCCAAACCATGTTTGCCTCATGTGAACTAAACTTACACTCCTCTTCCTCCTCCTTCACCCTCTTTTTTTCTTTTTCCCCTGTGTATTTTCCCCTGATTTTGCCAGAGTGATAAAAGAAATCCCGTGTTACTCACCACAGCTTCCTGGAGATCCCTGAGCTGGGACTGCTGGGATGAGCCAGGGCACTGGGACTGCTGCACCTCCCCTAAGTTCTCCATGTCATTTGCAATCTGGATTGGGAAGTGACACAGCCTTCAGGAAAGGAGGTTTGGCTGCCAAAGCAACTCTACCCCACTTACAGATGAAGATGGAACTGTTCCAGTGCACGACTTAAATTCACCTTTTTTCCCCCTGTGCAACAGCAAAGTGAGAGCCAGGATGGTGGAAGAGCTGCTGGGAGGGACTGGACGTGAAGTGCTGGAAAGGATGGGAAAACCACTGGTGGACAGAACCTGCCACATGTGCTTTGTCGTGTCACTGCTGACCACCTACCACGTGGCAGTGGCCAAAGTTTTAAGGGAGGTGGGTGAATGTCATCACAAAGCAGATTCTGGCTGAAATTTAGGGAGAGGAGGAGACCAGGTTTAACCTGGACCTCAAAGCTCCCTCTCTGCCTTGGAGGTGGCTGCCCAAGCTCTCTGCTTCTTTGTGCCAGGTCCTCTCCCCCCAACACCAATCCCTGTCCAATTATGACTTAACCCCCTGTGTTTCTACACAAATCTCTGTATATTTGGGGGCAGGAGACAGAGATCCAGGGCTGCAGGAGAACCTGTGTCCCCTCCTCTTTCTGGCTGCATCTGGGTGGCTTTTCCAGCCTAGAACCCACCTCTTGGAATGATCCCAGCAGGTCCTTGGTGCTCCTCTTCCCTCCTGGCTGCAGCCCAAAGGACCAGTGCTGAGCCAAGCACATTCCCACAGACAGCACCAGCAGCAGGACACCAGCAAGGATCCTCCTGGACTTCTCCATCCTGGGAGAGGAAAAAGCATCTTTCTCATCAGAAAAGCATTACAGCTCCATTTTCACCTTAGAGAAGGAGGAGGCTGTTGCATTTCTGGATCATGGAGTCATGGAATATCCCGAGATGTGGATCCATGAGGCTCACCAAGCCCAAAATGCCACCCCTTGCCTGTGCTCTGCAGCTCTGATCTGCACCTCGTGCCTGGGCGTGAGCCACAGCTGGATTTGGAGCCCCTCAAAGCGTGGATCAGCTCCCCAGAGAGGGATTGGCCAGCTGGAACATTTGGATGAGGATCTGAACGAGGAGTTTTGAGCAGCCCTGCAGAGCTTTAGGCATGCCTGGACCTCCCAGGCTCCCTGCACGGCCCTGGTGGTGTTTGGCAGATGTTTCACTTTGGTTTCTGCTCTGATGTCCCTGCCCCTTGGAAACTGCTCTGTGCAGTCTCTTCTTATGCAGGTTTCTTCCAACACGAGCTTCTGTAGGCACTGAAAAGGGAAAAGGGAATATTACCTGCTGCCTGAGAGGGTGGTAGGGGAACTCCAACTCTTCTTCTCTGCTGCCAAATGCCCTATGACTGTGTCTGCCACCTCACTTTTATATACCAAGCCCTTCCCAGCAGGTGATTTATCTAATCCTATCTCCCAGGCTGCAATTTTGTCCTTAAAATGACTGTAATGCAGCCCAAGTTAAGCCCATAATTGGAACCCCCCGAGTGTGGCTGTTCAGCTGTTTTCCCTCAGAGCCATAAAAGTAACAGCCCTGCTTTTAAGAGGTTGTAAATCCCACATTTGGATCCAGCTGGAAAATACGGGACCTTTTCTGTCAGTGGCTCCAAAGGAAAAGTTCTTGGGTGAGTGAATTTGCCGAGGACTTAAAATAGGTGAGGAATTCAGTCTTTAAGGATGGTTTGGGCCTGAAGGGACCTTAAAGATGACCCAGTCTGCAGATTTCTAAAGCAGCCAAGAGCTGTTTGCGTGCAGGAGTTAAATTCAGTCCTTTTCACTGCAGGAATGGTATTGGTGGGGGTTTGTGGTTTTATTTTTTGTCCACCTGGCAGCTCTTTGGACTGTTTAGTGCCATTGGACTGTCTCATGTTCTCCAAACATCCTCTGTTCCGGCTGCCTGACCTTTTGGAGCTTAATGGATTAAAAGTAATTTAATAAGTAAATAATTTCAGGAGGATTTAGTGACTCTCAGCAAAGAGTCATTCTTCCTGCTCTAATGCTCCTCCTACTCATGGCAGGGGCAGCCAACATTTTAGCTCAGCTGATAAACTGATCAAGCTGTGAAAATAGTTGGGTTTAGTGGGAGAAATGTTCCTCTGCCTGGGCACGGGGGATGTTCCTGGGAGGCTTTGGAGGCGCCTTTCTTCCCTGGTGAGCCTTGCAAAAACTAGGGTCATTTAGAGGCAAATAGAAGGTTTTTTGGTGATCCTGAGGGATGACATTTAGGCAGATAAGGGGGCCCTGCTTAGTGCAGTAATCGCACCTCGTTAACCCACTCATTAAGCTGGGTTTAATCAGCCTGCCCTGAATTTCAGCAACTCTTTCTCCACAGGTTGCTGTTGAGTTGGACTTCTGTGATCCTTGGGGGTCCTGTTAATTGAGGATATTCCAGGATTCTCCACAGCTCCCAAAGCATGGACTGCACAGGCCAGAGGAGCTGGAAAGTATTGGAAATTCATGACAAATCAACAAAACACCCTAATGAAAATTCTCCAAATTAATGGCTCAGAACCTGCAGCGACCCCCCCAAGGTACATTTGTTCTCCCAGCATCATTTTAGGCTTCAATTCTTCCGTCCCTCCCACAGAAGTCAGGTAAGATTGGGTTGTTTATTTAAATCAAGACAACCAAGACACTCTTCTCTTTCACACTTTTATTAATGCAACTTAAATTAGGCTGGAATTTCTGCACAGGCCCCTTTGGGCTCCTCATCCAGCTCTGTCATAGCAAAAGAGGTACCTTAAATTCAGCTGTGAATGATGATGCCACGTGCTGTGATTATTCAAGAGTGCTTCAGTGAAAGTTCAAATAGATTTTATACACAGTGATTATGAAAATAGATTATTTTTTTCCCCATACAATATTTTACTTCTGCCAGCTACAAAATATGATAAAGAAAAATAATTCATTTATTTCTCTAGCCCTAGGAATCTTCTCCTACTGCAACACACACATCCCCCCACTGAAAGCCATGAGGTGGGAGAAAGGATTCCAAAATCCCACTGAAATATTTCCCTTGAATCTACAGGTCACTTCACCAAGGATATGGTGTTGTCCTAGAGCCTGATCCAGAGGAACCTGGAGGAAATAATCCCAATTCTGCACCACGTGACACTGGGATTTCGAGTCCTGGACGTTCATGTCACACGCCTGGGTCAAGCCAACTTGAAAATAGGGGAGAATCCTGCAATTCCCCCCCAAACCAACCTTATCCTGATCCAGAATTATCACTGACCTTCCCAGCGTGGTGGCAAAGCAGCATTTTTGTAACAACAGAGACAACAAGACTTGAGGACAGAGAATTGCACTGCAAGAGACAACCCACTGAAGAACTGTGGGGCTCCAACTCCTGTCTGTGGAACTCAAACCAGAGACCCATTTCCCAAGGTCTGGGATCCACTGGTTCTTATTCTCCCTATTTATACTGTAACAGCTGTATTTCCTTAGACTCAAGGTCAGTTTTAACTTTGGGGTGGTTTAAGCATCTGAGGTAAGTTCTTGATGCACCTTTTTCCTATGTTTTTGGTATAGTTTCTCCATGTGCTCTTTGATTGTGTCTAAAATAAATGTTAGTTGAGAACTACACTGACCCTACAGTGAAGCAGCTCGTTGCTCAAGGGCAGCCCCCCAGAAAGGGATGCCCAGAGGTTCCTGCCCTGCCCAACTCACACACACAAACAGCTTTCCCTGCTTTTTCCACAGGTAAAGCAAGTGTGGAAGGGCACTTGGCCCCAGGCAAGATGCTTTTACAGCCACTTTAAGCAGCCCAAAGTGGATGTGGCTGGGAAAAGGATTATGCCCATGTTTTCAAGGAGTATTTGCATAGCACAGAGGGGAAAGAGGGCCATTTCTTCAGCTACTTAGGTAGGAGAGGAGGGGGGAGCAGTGCTGTGGCCCCAGAGCTTCTCTCTGCCTTGGTGACACTTCTGGGTTTTCCTCTGCACATTGAATTCCCAACAAAGAATGAAAAAGCTACAGCAACTCCAGTTTGGAGTGGTCAGGACATGTGAAAGCAGGAGAATTTGTCTTACCAGCTGTGACTGATAGTGCAATTTCACACTCATTTGGAGAGGATTAACTAAGACATCCAATTTGTGCCCAGGGGTGTTTGGTGGGAACTCAAGCTGGGCTGTGGGCAGGTCCCTGCAGTGGGAGCAGCTTCCTCTGCACATTTGAGGTGATAAAGCTGTTCTAAACCTGCACTCAGACTCTTCCCCAGCAGTGTCTGAGGACACTCACCCACTGTTTCCACCCCAGCAGAGACCTGAACACACCCTGGACACGTGGGAGCACCCCTGGCATTAACACCCTGCAGGAATGGAGACACTGACTGTAAATACACTTGTCTGCCTGTAAACCTGAACTTGGTTGCTACTATACAGGAATAACATTTTCTATTCATATTGCAGCTACAGATTTAATAAATAGAATTGCATATATTGTGCTTTATAAATTAAAATGCATTCCAAAGTGAGGCAATGCTAAACAATGAAAGTATTGAACCCTCCCCCCCAAAACCAGCCACACTTTCTGGTTCCAGAACCAGCCCCCTTCCTCACTCTGGTCACAAAGGGAGAAACTCTGTTTCTACCTCTGAAACAAAAACTCCCTCCCCAAAAGTGAGCAAAAAGAGTCTACTTAGGCACTACTGCAAATGTAAGTTGTCTAATGACCATTACTTCTAACTCAGGAAGGGGAGGAGGTGAAGAAAGTCAGGCTAAATGTTTGGATTCCTTCCTCTTGGCCGTGCTCTCTTCCCTATCTGACGCTCTGGGACATGTGCAGGGGGGTCAGCATCTCTTCAAAGATGGCTCCTTTCACATTAGAGCCCCTCAGGTTGGCTTCTTGGAGGTCACAGCCTGACAGGTCACAATTCTGAAGGGGAGAGGGAAAGCAAGTGTTAACTGACTGCACCCAGAACTCGTCCAGAGCTTCACTTTAACTCCATTTACCTGAACTCCACTCTAGTGTGAGGCTGGAGGAGTCAGCCCAAAGGCAGCAAAGCCCCAAATTACCAGCTGATGGGATATCCAAGGAATCCTCACTCACTTCCAAGTCAGTCCCTGCCAGCGTTGCTCCTCTGAGGTTACAGTTCTTTAGTTTGGCGTTTTTCAGCGTTGCAACTCTGAGGTTAATCCCTGTCATCTGACTGCCTTCCATGTCCACTCCTTTCAGGTTAGCACCTGCAACACACCCAGAAAGGAGTTCTGTGAGGAAAACCAGTCAGAAACACAGCAGCTCCACACTGGTGAACCAGGAGAGGGCAAGGCACAAGTGGGAATTCAGTGATGAGACAGTCCCAGCACTTGTGGGCCCTTCTCAGGGTTGTACAACCCACAGCTGGACCTTTCCTGTGCCACATCAATACAAACACAGGCTTCAGTTTCCACAGAGGCACAGGCAGAGACTCCTTACCTTCCAGGTTAGCTTTAAGGCCTGATGGGTCTTCAAAGTTGCAGCCCTTCAGGGAGGCCCCCTCGGCGTTGGAGCACAGCATCTTCACCCCCTGCAGGTTTGCACACTGGCACACACAGCACGGCAGTGAGAGGTGGGAGGACAACACAAAACCATGCAGAATATACTGCAACATCCTGTTTTGGGAGTGAATCCCAAAGCGTAAAAGCTTCTGTAACTACAACAACTGCAGCCAATATTTACAAACTCGGTGCTTTACAGCGAGGTGTTTGTTGCCACGAGCCCAGCCCAGCCCTCCCGCAGTGCAGCAGCTCTTACATCCAGCACAGAGCCCGACAGGTCAGCTCTCTCCAGGTTGGCACAGCACAGGTTGGCATGGGCCAGGTTGCAGCGGCTCAGGTTGGCCATCTTGAAGTTGATGTAGCGAAGATCCAGGCGGGAAAGATCCGCCCCACTGAAGTTGAGACCCTAGAAATCCCAAATAAACCCCAAAAGAGGTTACACAAGGTCAGGGGTGCATCACGACACAAAGCAGTGACTTGTGGAGATAAATATATATATAGATATAGGAAGACAAAGATCCTGGAAGGATCCCCACCAGGTTAAGGGGGCTTCTAAAAAGGAGGGAGAGGGACTTTCTATGTGGGCAGAGACAGGACAAAGGGGGATGGTTTTTAAACTGAAAGAGGGCAGAGTTAGGTGGAATATTGGGAAGAAATCCTTCCCTGAGAGGGTGGGCAGGCCCTGGCACAGGGTGCCCAGAGGAGCTGTGGCTGCCCCTGGATCCCTGGAAGTGTCCAAGGGCAGGCTGGAGCAACCTGGGCTGATGGAAGGTGTCCCTGCCCGTGGCAGAGGGTGGCACTGGGTGATCTTTAAGGTCCTTTCCTACCCAAACCATTCCATGTTTCTATAGATAAATATACACAAGACCGTTTATTCTGCTACATAAGAGGAATGAAATGTAAATGCAAAGCTCTCAAGAACTGTCCTTGGTTTATTTCACATTTAAAGGGAAGAGCTCAACAAATTGCTCCTCCAGGAAACCCTCACCCTAAAGCAGGAAAACAACCCAAACCACATTAAATTCCAAGTCCAGGAGCCCCAGCTCAGAACCAAAACTCAGCTCAAGAGAACACGCTGCTTGAATTTCACGTTGTCACATTCCACACCCCAACACCCCAGAGAGGGACAGCACAGGGGGCAATGGTTTGCAGATAAAAGAGGAAGGTTTAGAGTAGATGTTGGGAAGAGATTCCTAGAATTCTGTGAAGAAGACAACTGTGTGCCCTCACCTGACAGCGCAGCTCAGACTTGGTGGGCGTGGCCAGCAGGAACCGCACAAACTCCTTGCGAGAGATGGGCGAGTGATCCTCGGGTGGCTGGGAATTCTGTGGGGAGTGGTGTTTAACAGCTCACACACACAGCACCACGGGAGACACCCCTGCCAGAGCAGGGCACTGCATGCAGCTGTGCCAACACCTTACCTTAATAGCTATTTCGAGGTGTTTGATTAGCGAATCGATACCAAAAAACCTGGCTTCTTCCAGGACACCTGGAAACAAAGCAGAGTTTGTTACTTCCAGGGAATGGCTAATCCTGAGATCACCCTTCTCCCCACTGGAGAACAACCACAGACATTGTATTAGATGTAACTGGGCAGAGGAAAAGCTTGCTTGCAGCTAAAAGGGAAAAATAACCAGCCAGGCTGTTTGCAACACCAGCATTAGGTTAAAGATATCAACTCCAGAATTCCAGCCAGACATGAATCCAGGATGGAAAACTTCTAATGCTCCCAAGATAAACAAACAGCCTATCTTCATTAAATCAAGCAATCTTCATTAAATCAAGTAACCTTCATTAACTCAAGCCTATCCTCATTAAATCAAAGCACGTGGAGCTGCAACGCTCGAGAATAAAACCAGAGGAAATAAAGCCAAAGAAAACCATGGAGATGAGCACACAAAGGTCCCTCTGGCTTCACCTGAGGGCCAAGCTTAGCTCCCCAAGAGGAATAATTCAGATGTCAGACAGGTAATACCTACCTAGCAAATTAATGCCATCATTTACAATGAGCTGTCCGTGACGTAAATAGTTCAAAATGGGCTCAAAATACTCAGGGCTGCGGTCAATTAGGAATGCTCCTCTATGATCCTGCTTGTTTCCCCAAGCATCTGTTTCCACAACATATATATATAATTACATTGGATAAATTCAGAGATAGAATGAAATTTGATGTATTAAGAGAAGAGCATTTGCTTCACTTGCAGGGTTTTGTTACCAAAGGGTGGTGGAATGTGAAACGCTCCACGTGAAAGGGCGTTTCTTAAAGGAAGGAAAAGAGCAGTGGGGGGAAAAAATCACCTTAAAATGAACTTGTTGCTGCTGGAAATAACTCAAATATTTTATCACACACATAAGAATAAAAGCAGCACTAAGATTTTAGTCTGACTGTCTCCCAAAGGCTGCCTCATGCAGTGTTTGCTCATGGGTTCTCCTGACAACACTGAGCACGATGCAACAATAACTTGAAAACCTAAAAGCAAATCAACAAACAAAAAAAGGACCCAAAAATAATATGGATGGGACTTATATTTTCAGTCTGTGAGATAAAAACCATAAGGTGGGCAACAGAAAAATAAGCAGTTATTAAAAAGATAATTGTATGTTCTGCTTTGGTACTTTAAGACACTTTTGGTGTTTGGATTCTCAGCTTGGCAGTGCCTTTTGCCCACTTTGCTAATTTATTACTTGAAACAATAAAGTTATTTCAGTACACTCACCTTTATCTTTAAACATGTGGGCCAACATGCTGTCAGGTTCTTTGTTAACCAAAGTGCTCCTAGAAAACCAAGGCAGTGCAATTTTACTTTTACTTCATAAAGGAAGTGTTGAAGAATTAATTCCTGGCAAATTTGGGGTGGTGAATACGAAACCCAGAGGAAGCTGCAGAACTCAGAGACCTCCTGCTCCATAAAAAGGTCTTTTTCAAGCTCTTTTGCTGCCCTGAAATCAAGTTCTTTGGGCCCCAAAGCATTTTTACCTTGTAGTGGTGAAGTATCTGCCTCCCACATTGAGTGTCAGCCAGTCTGTGTGGGCCCCTGTCAGCTCCTCCTGAGCTCTCCCATCACTCTGAGGATCTACACAGAGAAAAACACAGCAGGAATTACTTATTATGCAGTGAATTATTACTGCAAATTAGTAGTGATTAGAAAAAGGGGGAATATTTCTTAATTACTTCCCTATGGGAAGAGGCACCTTCTGAAAATAACAGCAATGAAAGCTCAGATTTATATGAAAGCAAAATAAAACCTCTTTCTATTAAATACAGGGGTTTATATATATTTTTTTTGTATTTTATATGCAAATAAAAAGCTTACAGACTTACCAATGAAGGGCTCCCCTTCACAGACAAACAACACATCATCATCCCTGAGAGAGCAGAGGGCAGGGGGGAGAGGAGGAGAAAAAACAAGATTAATCAGAATTTTTTGTTCATTTCATTGACAAGCAAACCCCTCCTGGGTACTTTTCAGCTAAATTATAACCAGTTGCCATTAGCTGGAGCTTCAAGATCTGCTTTTTATCTTTATTTTGCAGATTCCAGTGATTTTAATGCACTGACTTCACTGAAGGTTTATCTGTACCAACCAGGCAAGGACAATTCCTGTTTCTCAACTGATTTTTACAAAACAGCTGCTTTTCTCCCCAGTCTGGGGCTATTCTGTGAAGGCAAAACAATGACAGAATTTGTCTCCTTTCCAAAAAAAAGCCTCATCCCAGGGCTGACTAGAATAGTGGTATTTCCTGGGAAATACACTGCCCTGGAATCAACACAGGAGGGTCTTAAAAGGCCTCACTCACAGTTTTATCAGGTTCTGATTAATCACCAGAGAAATGATTAATCACCAGAGAAATGTCCTGAAGTTCAAAAGCCAGCATTATTTTTGCTGGAGGGATGAAAGGCCCTTTGGAAATCAGAATATGTGTTTTTAGGGAATGCCTGGGTATTGATTAAGGAGGATTACCAGGCTGATCTCTCCATGCACAGCCTTGATGAGCCTTTATTGGCCAATCCTTACCTGATCAAAGCAATGTCATCAATGAGCCCCCCTTTGCCATTGTAAACACTGGTGGCTTTTATTCCCAGCTTTTTACTGGCCACAGAGAGCAAATCTGAGAGGGTCCCATACACAGCCACGACCTGGGGGAGAGAGGGGCAATAAAGAAACTGAATTAAACTGGGTTTATACAGTTCTGCCATTTCACACTCAGCAGGGCTGCCAATATATCTTATAAATCAATATATCTTACGGGGGGGGGAAATACATCTGGATTTTGACTAAAACCCAGGGAAACAGACTCACTTTGGTGCTGGAAAACTGGCTAAAGAGGGGGTGACTTGCACAGCTCCCAACACCCAACAGCAGCAGGAAAGAGAGTGTTGGGTAAGAAGGTGGTGATTCAGTTATTTATTTTTCTAAAGAAATGCTGCTATTTTTAATGTTCCAAGCCTCTCCCAAGTGTATTTCCCTCCCTAAACCCAAAGACTGAACTACAGTCACATTGTTTGCACTCAGGATGGGAAAATGAGGATCAGGAACACATTTAGAACTGCAAAATTAAAGCACAGCCACATGAACTGTTTTCAGGGCAGGGAAAATGAGGATCATGGACAATGTTTAATAGAACAAGATTAAAGTACAGTCACAGTAACTGTCTGTGGATGAAATATCAGGAACATGGACAACATTTAACAGAAATACACCATGAAAGTACAGCCTCAGTAACTGTGTGGATGAAAATGAGGATCATGGATAACATTTAATAGAAATACACCATTAAAGTACAGCCACATCAACTGTCTGTGGATGGAAAAATCAGGATCATTTAACAGAAATACACATGAAAGTACACCCTCAGTGACTCCATGGATGGAATATTGGGATCATGGACAACATCTAACAGACATACACCATTACAGTACACCCTCAGTGACTCCATGGATGGAATATTGGGATCATGGACATCTAACAGACATACACCATTACAGTACACCCTCAGTAACCCTGTGGATGGAATACTGGGATCATGGACAACATTAAACAGACATACACCATCACAGTGACTCCGTGGATGGACCATCAGGCTCACGGGCAGCACTTACACCCACACAAGCACAGCCCCACCAACTCCTGCGCCCGAAACGCTACTGGAAACACCGAATCACACCTTGTATTTCGCCTCGCAGCCCAGGCCCTCCCACACCACCCCCTGCCGCCCTCTCCGGTCCCCCGGGCCGTCCCTCCCCGTGTCACCCCCCGCCCCTCAGCGAGGCCTCCCTCACCGCCCCTCACGGCACCCACCAGGCCCGGCCGCCACCACACGGACCCCGCTGGGGCCGGCACGCCCCGTTCCCGTCCGAACTGGCCCGTTCTGCCCCACCCACGCTGATTTGTGCCCTTTTGGGGCGGGTCGGGCCCGGTTTCCCCGCTCACCTTCCCGTTGCGGGCGCTGCCGTTCACGAACAGCGTCACCCTCCTCATGCTGCGCCCGCAGACACACCCGGAAGCGCCCGCGCCATGACGGGCGTGAGGCGAGGCCAATCAGCGCCGCGCGGCGGGGCGGTGTGGCCAATCACCATCGCGTCTCGCCCTCGGAGGCGGGACAAAGAGGTGAATTTGCATAAAGCGAGGTTTCGGGGCCGCTGATTGGCCGCGATCCGTCACGTGGGCGCGGCCCGTTGAATGGGGTAATGGCGCTCGGTAGCATCACAGAGCCACCGGCAGCGATCCCTCCGCCCGCAAAAGAGTCCGCCGGGGCACGCAGAGCCCCCCGGGCCCCCCACGGGTGATTGCGGCGGGGAGGAGTCCCCTACCGTGGGCAACGATTCCTGCGGGGCTGCGTTAAAGCGCGGCGGCTTTCGGTGGGAGCCAGGGGTGGGCGAGAGGGGCGGGGCCGCGGAGGGATACGCGGCGGCGCTGCGCGCTTTGAAAAGTGAGGCGGGAAGGGGTGAGGAGGGTCCGTGAGGGGGGCGGAGGTGAGGGCTGGGAACGGGGCTGGGAGGGGGTCGTGAAGGGCTCTGAGGGGGCCTGTCAGGGGGTTCCGGGGACTGTGAGGGGGTCATGAGGCTCTGTGAGGGGTCTGAGGGGCTATGGGGGGCTCA
>JAWWTY010000055.1:3946841-3971576 GCA_035222235.1 Margarornis squamiger
AAGCCATTCCCTGTGTCCTGTCCCTCCACGCCTTGTCCCCAGTCCCTCTCCAGCTCTCCTGGAGCCCCTTTAGGCACTGGAAAGACTCTCCAGATCCTTCTCTTCTCCAGGCTCTGGAGGTTTCAGGCACCCTCTGGGACAGGGTGCTGGATTGGGATCTCTGAGGTTCTTTGCAGCCCTCTCCCCATCCCAGGGAAATGGGGAGGGAATGTCCTGCTCCAGGTCAGGAGGGATGTCACCAGCACTCAGGGAAGGTCCCCAAGGCAGGTTCAAAGATGTGTTTCCTCTGCAACAATAGGGAATTTTGTTGTATTTCCCTGTGGAACCTCTTGAGATAAGGGCTGGAGCTCCTGCCTTCACTGGCATGAAGAACAGAGACAGAATTACAAATTGTGGTGCCTCTTTCGTGCCTCGAGCTGTCAAAGCTGACCTGCCCCATTCAGTTGTTCCATCCTGAATGGGCCACCAGGATCACAGGACACAGGGAATGGCTTCCCAGTGCCAGAGGGCAGGGCTGGCTGGGATATTGGGAAGGAATTGGTGGCTGGGAGGGTGGGCAGGCCCTGGCACAGGGTGCCCAGAGAAGCTGTGGCTGCCCCTGGATCCCTGGGAGTGTCCAAGGCCAGGTCGGACGGGGCTTGGAGCACCCTGGGCTGGTGGAAGGTGTCCCTGCCCATGGCAAGGGGGTGGCACTGGGTGGGCTTTCAGGTCCTTTCCAACCCAAATCATGGAATGATTCCCTGCAGCTTTCTTTCTTCTGGAGATGGGGTTAAAAATCTCCTTAACTGATGGATTTTTTTCCCCTGTAATAAACCTAAAAGCTCCTGGTGTCCCTGTGCCCCAGGACCTGCTCCCTGGCCGTGGGACGTGGCTGTGGCAGAGCTGGGCTGAGATTTCCCAGGGCCAAGGCCTGGGCTTGGTTTGTGCTGCAGATTAAAATCGCTGCTGCAGAGCAGGAGAAACACAAAAGGGGATTGGGAAGGGTGTCCCTTCCGCTGGCTGCTCTTTGTTTGGGGACGGGAGGTGGGTGCAAGCTCTGATAATAGAGTTTCCTGGGAACACCGTGGGCTTGGAAAGGTCAGAGAGAAAGGACAAACCGGCACCAGGCAGGGGATGGATGGGATTCTGTGGGGAATGTGGGAGGTGTGGTGTGCTCCTCACCCCCTCTTGCAGGCAGTGATGGGCATTGCTTTGGCTCCCGAGTCCTTCCAGCCCCTTGTCCCAGCCTAAGGGATCCTGCAAGGGCTTAAAGGAGCGTGGAGTGAGAGGAGAAGGGACAGAGAGAGGCTGGGGATGCTTCATCAAGGTGGGACCTTCCAAGCCAGACCATTCCAAGATTCTATGATTAATCTGTGTTTAATTACTAGCTTGTAGGAACTGCAGCTCCTGCTGTGGAGCAGGAGCTTGGTAAATACTCAGAGGACAACCTCTGCTTTCAAAAAATCCCAGCTTAAATTCATATCATCATAGTCAGGGCTGAAAACAAGAGCAAAGAACGTAAGAACCTTTCTTTTCCCTCTGTGAGAGCCTTTCAGCCACATTTCCATTTGCAGTAGAAGAAAAGGGATCTGGTGACCTGTGCTCAGAAAGAAAAGCTGCTGGGTTTTGGGGGGAATGGTGGTTTGAGATGCAAAGCCCAGCCCTGCTCTGAGCTCTTCGTGCCTTTTGTTTCAGCAGCAGCTCTTTGCTTCTCTGTCACTCGTGGGGTTTGTGGAGTGAACCCTCTGGATTCCTCCTTCTCCCTCTGCTTCCCCCACCTGCACATGGAGACTCCCCTTCTTCCCATGCCTCAGAGGGGACTGTGTTACAAAAGCACTCTCAGCCTCAGCGCTGCTTTCAAACAGAAAACCAGGAGGGGGAAAAAAAGGCAAAATAATGGGGCAAAGTGAATCTTTTGTGAGTGAATCTCCCCTCTGGCTCGGGAGGAAAAGCTCAGCTAAAGAGCACCAAAGTCTTTCCATGTGCCCCTGCTCTGTAGTTGACCCCAGGGATGATGTGAGGAGGGGACAGCCTTTGATTCTGCTGATAAATGGTGTGTTTGAGGGTCAGGGGGGGTTACAGACCCCTGAGAGGAGCCTTTCCCCCAAATCAGGGGGGTATTGCAGGGCAGGGAGCAGAGCCTGCTCTCTTCTCCTCCCCAGTGGGCATAAAAAGGAGGCTGGAGAAGGAAAAACAAGTGCCCAGCAGTTTCCTTGGCCTGTGGTGCCTCTGATGGGTATTTTGGGATCTGAGCTGTGTTTTGTTCCCATTCGGAGACACCTGAAATGTTCCATTCAGAATGTCTTAGAGGAAAAAAAATATACCAGGTTCAGCACATTTCTGGTAGAGATACCAAAGTAAAACCTGAATTTATATATTACTAAATAGCATGACCTGAAAACAGCCCCCCAGCCTGCCTTTTGCATCTTGTGGTGCCACTTTGACCACAGGGGACCAAGTTTTCCAAGGCAAGGAGCATTTCTGGAGACAAAAACCCCCCAAACAACCCCAAAACGAGCAGAAAAAAATCCATTCAGTGGTGTTTATAAAGCAGAGGTGAACAAAAGGTCTGGGCACCAGAGCTGGGTGTTCCCTCACGCCCTCTCTCAGCTCTTGGAAAGAGAAACCAACCATAAGTCTGGGGGTCCTTGGAGCTTGAGGTTAGACAGGGTCCATCAGGGTTAAGGAGCCTCCTGAGGAGGTTGTCCATGCAATGCTGTCTGTGCAAAACCAGGTTTTCCTTCCTTTGTCCCCCAAAAATCCCCTTCCATGAGGAATGAGGATGCTGGAAATTGCCATTGCTGGAAGTTGCCATCCCTGGAAGTGTCCAAGGAGATGTTGGATTGAGTTAGGAATGACCTGGGCTAGTGGAAGATGTAGGGGGATGGAACTGGGTGATCTTTCAGGTCCTTCCAACCCAAACCATTCCATGATTTCTTGTCTGCAAGGTCTGTTTTGGGCAGGAGGGAGGTGTTGTCTCCCTGCGCTCAGGATTCAGTACAAAGGAGCCCTGTTTGCATCCGAGGAGTTTCTGTCACCACCAAAAGAGGGAGGGGGAATATTTCTGTTTCTGGGAATAAAACCCCCAGGAGCAGGACCTGGGTCCCCCTTGTTCCCAGCTTTTATTCCTGGGGGAACAGAAGGGTCGATAGCACAAATCCTTCTTTCTTCTGGAAGTCCAGAGCACGCCGTGTACCCAGGGATGGGAAACAGCAGAGCCGGGGCACGGAGGGCTCTGGTGAGGCAACAAAACCCTTGTAAATGTGATGCCCCAGGTTTCTCATCCCCCCCCAGGGCTCTTGGCAAGTCTGTCCCCCAAGGAACTCTGCCCTTTGTCACAAGGAGAGGTTGTTCCTTCCCTTTTGTTCCTGCCCAACTCGCGTCCTGTGGCGATTTGTTTGTGCAGCTCCCGGAGACGGAACATCTTTGGGCCGAGGCCATGAAAACCCTCACGAGGTGTCCACGGTTGGGCAGCTTTGCAAAAAAGGGGGTTGCAGCTCAACTCCTTAATCCTGTGGGATTTGGGAGGTGTGTTTGCCCAGTGCCTGACCTACCCAGGACACAGTTCTGGCTCCTGTTGTTACACAAGCGCCCTTTGAGGCTTTCCCACCATCCTTTGGCAATGGAAGGTCTCTCCTTCCACGTGCTCAGCATTCCCTCCCTTTTTCTTTTTCCAGCAGAAAGCGGGGCTTCCACAGCCACTTTTAGTTGTTCTGCATCCTCATGCTCCTCTCTAGGGATTTTTTGGGCTCATCTTTTCCTCTCAGCCCTGCCTTATCCACGCTGTGCCTCCAGTCTGGAGAGGAGGATGGTACCTCCAGATGCCTCTTTATCTCCAGCCCCTCTGGAGACACATCCCACAGCCCAGTTTTCTCGGAAAAATATCTTTAACCCTTCCTGCCTCCCACTTGTCTCCCCAGGCAGATCCCCAGGGACTTGCTGAACGAGACTGTTCTCTCTTACACGTCTCCTGTGGCTGCACCAAAGAGCTCTGCCTTCAGAAATAAACCTCTTACATGTGTTTTTCTGGTCTATAACCAGGTTTTGGGGGGTTTTTTTCTGGCATTTTTACATGAAATCCCAGTTGCCAGGCCAAGGAGGGAAAGTTTGAAACCCACTTGAATTATGAGTTGAAGTAGATGATTTCTTTTTTTTTTTTTTTCCACATCTCTGTGTGTTTTGAAGTCATTTGAGCAATGCAAGAACTGGTTTTCCTGGCGTGTTCTCTGACCTGATTGACCAAAATTTTTGTGTTGATTTTCTCGTGGGGTTTTATTTGATGATGTGCAGGCCTTTGTCTGGTCTGGTCTTCTAAAGTCATGAATCCTACCCTGGTGCAGATATGGTTGCAGTTGTATCCTACCTTAAAGCCCATCCATTCCCACCCCCTGCCATGGGCAGGGACACCTTCCACCAGCCCAGGCTGCTCCAAGCCCATCCAACCTGGCCTTGCCATGTGGACAGGACTGTCCTCTGAGCCCCAAATTCATCCCAGTCCTCCTGTCCTGGTGCTCATTTGCTGAGGCTGATGGATGACTCCACCATCCTCCTTCCCACCAAAGACACTTGGGGAAGTGAGAACACAGGTGGCCAAAGATGAACATCTCAGGTTTTGAGGGCACTGGAGTGAAGAAGCACAAGAAGAAGGGGAGGAAAACACAATTTCCATGGAAAACTCAATGGTGGAGCCTCTCTGGATAAACCCAGCCTAAACAGGTATTAACCTTAATTACACTAATGACAGGAGAAACACAAAGGCACAGCACAGGGAAACATGCCAAGGCGAGGAGTTTGGGCTCAGCACTTGGTGGGCATCCCGTGTGGGGGTCCCTGGAGGAAGATCAAAGCTTGGTGACAGTTTTTGGCCACGCCTGGGCCAGGCACAGCTTTGTGGTGTGCAGGGATCTGCTCCAGCCCTTCCTCTGGGCTCACCTGCTTTGACTTTGGTTGTAGGGGAGTCTCATCCAAGACGAGCCACGGGACTGGGTGCAGCCTCCTGGAGCTGGCTTTGTGTGGCCACGTTTTGGTAGTCATGGGGTGGCTTCTGGGAGCTGCTGGGAGCTTCCCCCATGTCCATGGAGCCAGTGCCATGCAGCTCCACCAGCAGCCCAGGCTGAGCCCACCAGGAACAGCGGTGGCTCCACTGGGATGACATTTCAGAAGAGGACAGAGACCTGTGGGCAGCAGCAGCCAGAGGAGAGCAGTGGGAGTGTCTGAGAACACCCAGGTCAGTGAAGAAGGAGTGGAAGGTGCTTCAAGATCTGGTTTTATCTCTCCTTACCCTGCTCTGATTTGATTGGTGATGAAATCAATTAATTTCCCTGAGCTGGGTCTCTTTTGCCCATGCCAGCCACTGGTGGGTGAGCTCTCCCTGCCCTGATCTCCACCCAGGAATCTTCTGTTGCATTTTCTCTCCCCTGTTTAGCTGAGGAGGGCAGTGAGAGTGGCTTTGGTGGGCACCCAACGCCCACCCAGGGTCACCCCAGCCCGCTCCTGTTCATTTTTTGGCCACCCCCAGCTCCCTGCACACCTGGAGACCTTCTCCTGACCTTTCAAGCCACGTTTGACCCAGCTAGATGTGTTTGACAGCTGCAGGTTTGTGCTGGAATCCATCCTTACCTAAATTAATGCTGCTGGGCAGAGGGGCAGGAGCAGGAGAGACCTGTGGGCTTGTCCTCTTGCTCCTCAGGGTTCTGTCAGCAGTGACTCTCACCCCAGGGCTGTTATTTTTGGAGAGCTGGGGCTCGTGTTTATGGCAGAGGCTCCTGGAGCTCCGGGCTCAGGATTTGAGGGATGTAAATCTAAATAGGGATGACATTTCAAGTAGGTTACGTGCGATACCCAAGTGTGCACGGGGAGGAAATATGAGCAGCCTGACTTCAGATCCTTGAAGTGAAAAATCCCCCGTGGGAGTATCATTAAAGTTCTCAGCACCTCCAGGTAATTATATTCTGACAGGTTTGGGCCACGGTTCAAGGTAACTCTGCTCTGGACCTCGTTATGATGGGTAAATGGGAATTAATCGCTGAGCTGGGGGCTGGATTTTCCCTGCAGGGGCTTAAGTTTGGCCAGAGGAGGGACAGTTTCAGCTGAGAACGTGTGTGAACACACAGACACAAGGGTGGCTCAAGAGGGTCTGGGGCATGGCTGGCAAAAATGAGCAGCAAAGCTGATTGGGAAGGAAAAGGACACACAGAGGAAGGTGGAAGTGGGAACTGATTGTTGGGGAACCAGAGAATGGTTTGGCTTGGAAGGGACCTCAAAGACCACCTCATTCCACCCCCTGCCATGGGCAGGGACACCTCCCACCAGCCCAGGGTGCTCCAACCTGGCCTTGGACATTTCCAGGGATCCAGGGGCAGCCACAGCTTCTCTGCCCAACCTGGGCCAGTCGCTTCACTTGCCAGTCAGTTTTGGTGCTCAGCTGGTGGGGGAGTTTGTTGGAGGACAACAGTGACTACCAGCAGCTCTCCAGGCTCTGGACTGGTGGCTCAGCCCAGCAGGGAGTAGAGGGGTTTTGTATATGGTTATTATTATTTTAATTTTCATAATTATTCATTTTGTACAGTGTTGCTTGTCTGTGGCCACCGAGCCACAGCCAGATGTGTGAGGTTCAACAGGGCCAAGTGAAAGGTCCTGCACTTGGGTCACAACATCCCCTGCAGCTCCAGGCTGGGGCAGAGGGGCTGGAAAGCTGAGAAAGTACCTGGGGATGCTGGTGACAGTGGTGGGATGTGAGCCCGGGTGTGCCCAGGTGGCCAAGAAGGCCAATGTCACCTGGTCTGTCCCAGCCCTGGTGTGTCCCATCCCAGGGCAGTGCCCGTCCCTGTGCTGGCACTGCTGGGGCACCTCCAGCCCTGGGGGCAGCTCTGGGACCCCCAGACAGGAGAGACCCTGAGGGGCTGGAGCGTGTGCAGGGAAGGGAAGGGAGCTGGGAAGGGGCTGGGCAGGCTGGAGAGGCTGTGCTGAAGAATTGGGGGGGCCAGAGGCTCTGGGAGGGGATCCCAAGAGGCTGTGAGGAGGGACCCCCATCCCAGCAGGTCCCTGAGGGGCTGTGAAGGGCTCCGAGGGTTTGGGGGGTCTCACTGGGGTCTTGGGAGGGCCAGGGGGGCTGTGCAGAGGAATTGGGGGGTGGGAGGGGTTGGGGGGGCAGCCCCAGGAGCGACCCCTGCGTGGTCTCCTCTGGTGTCTAATTGTGGGCAATGACCTTCGTTGTGGCCTTAAAGCAGGAAAAAAGAAAAAGGAGCTGCTTTTGAGTGTTTACCAGTTTAATTTTGTGTCTGAAAATGCATGGATTTGCAGAACCGAAGTTTCAGACTGAGGTTATCGAATTCTACATCATGAAATTAAAATCCAAGAAATTAAAGGCAAAACCAAACAAATACCCCCCCCCAACAAAACAAAATGAGCCAGTTAGCCTCTTAAGTTTTCTGGTTAAAACTTAGTGGGATTAACAAGAAAAAAGAAGCATTATTAGTATTGTTTCTTCTGCTGTTTTCTTCCCTAGGCTAGCTCTTTCTCTCTGCTGGCACTAATTAGTGTTACTAAAAGTAGTATTAAACTGCTAATACTTGGTGCAATACTTGGAGCAAAACAGCCACAGTGTGGTTGTGATTAATTTGTTTTATGCATGTATTTTATTTAACAGAGTGAAATCATAACCTTGTGTTTCCTTTCCCATGAGCCACTTTTGTGTATAGTTATAGCATGTTTCTTTTATTGTTTATTTTGCTTATATTGTGTTTATTGTTGTGCATTTCTCTATTTCCAGTCCCTTGTGTCCTTTCCCTGTAGCTTTCTGGGGACAAATTTCCCTTTCTACCACAGTGAAACACCTTGTTCAGGAAAAATGTGGGTTTGGGAGCAGCTGGAGCAGGGTAGGGAACTCTTGCTCCTAGCAAATAACTATAATAATATGTTTTTCTTTCTGATAGGCATCTGTAATTACAGGAGCAAAGGCTGAGTGAATGTTCCTTAAAATAAATCACAATGTCCAGAAGACCTGAGAGTCCTCTGAAAGTTCGAGCAATTGAGAGTGCTTGTCCTGAAGAGAAGGAAGAGGCCTCTTTCCCTCTGTCAGCAGACCAGAAGACGTGCCCAGTGACTAAACCCAAAGCCATCAGAGCATCCAAGAAGGAGAATCGGAGCGATGGGAACCAGGCACGGAAACGTGCCCTGAAATACCCCAGAGGCCTCGGGGAGGAACCCTCCCAGCCTGAGGGGCATCCTGGGGGCTGGCAGTGCCCTGGGGGCTGCTCTGGTGCCCTCCAAAGGGCTGTGGGCACTGCCCCCACCCTGCCTTTGCACAGGAAGAACATTCCAGGCAGCAGGGCTGGCTCTCTGGGGACTGATTTCCACTGCACTCCTGAGAGGGACAGAGCAGAAGGAAAACCTGATTTTGGGCCAGTTCAAGAACAGAGGGACAAACCCGTTGATTTTGCTACTGTAACAATTGCTGACTTTGGGATTGGCCCAGGCAGTTTTACCAAGGGATGGAAAGGTGAGGCTGCAGTGACTGATGGCATCTGGAGGTCATCTAGTCCAACCTCTTACCCAACTTAGGGCAGAGTCAGGGGTCTCACTGGGTTTGAATATGCCCACAGAGCAGGCTGAGAGAAAGGTGGTATCAAATCCTATATTTTTAATAAATATATAGAAACACATATCTGTGTAATATATAGGAAATATATATGGGTTAACTATAATGTTTATAGGATATATCCCCCACAGTTAAATGTTCCCTCTTTATCTCGAACTTTCACAAGGGAATTGCAAGACAAATTCTGCAGGTTCTATTAGACAGTTGTTAACTAGCAATTGAAAAACTGAAACCCACCCAGCTCCTCACTTGGCATGTGGTTAGTTAAATATTAACTTGCTTTGGGGCACTTCATTTGCTTTTGCTCAGGAGAATTTCTTGAGCTGAACAGATAACTTTGGGTCTTTCCAACAGCACTAATCACCCTTAGAAAATAAAAAAATACCATTTTTAAAGCTTTAGGCATTAAAAAAAAAAAATCTTTTTCTCTTTTTGCTCCTCTCTGTTCTCTCCTCCTGTCCCTTTTCAGGGAATTCTCCAACTTTGCTGAAATTTCGGCGAAGATCAACCATCGGCTTACGGGGCTCCCCCGAAAACAACAGCCTGATCCGGTACCTGGCCCAGCAGAGGAGCAGCAGCCACAAGGCAGCTCTGGCAGAGGTGAGAGCCCTTCCCAAAGAGCACTTGAGGCCCCCAGGAACCAACAAGTGCTGGCACAAGCAGCGGGGGAGAATCCAGCAGAAGGAACAACCCGACTTTGCTGACTTCCCTTGGGCTTCAGAATCAGGAGATGTTGCAGGTTTTGTCTGCGCTGTGTGGAGGTTGCAATCTTTTCTCCGTGTTGAGCTCACTCATGTGTTCCAACTTTTGTTCCTTTCCTGTGCTTGTCATGCTTGATTTTTGGGTAATTCAAGTGGTGCAAGTGCAGTCAATCTGAGCATGAGTGATTAGTTTAACCAGACTTGTTGAGTTGAACTAGCCCAGGCTGCCAGAAAGCAAATTCTGGACATGGTCTAGAGGAGCAGATTATTAAATGCAGTAAAACTTCACATATTTCTTGAAAAAGTTCCTTTTTTACTTATTCTTACCACACACCTCCCATTGCAACCAGATTAACTACAAGACTTGGTTCTTTAGATTGTTTTTGTTGATTGTTTAGATTGTTTTTGTCCAAGTACAAATACAAAGTAACAAAGCCCTTAAGGTGGGGCACAAAAGGAGTCTGATGGGGTTAATTTTGTTTTGGCAGATCAGTCCTTTTAAACATGCAAATGTCAGGCCACTGAAGGACAAGATGGAGGCCTTTCAAACATCCTTTGACTCCCTCCAAGAAGCTGAGGAGAAAACTGAGCTCTCTGGGCTCTCACAGGTGGATGATGTGGATGATGCTTCCCAGGCAGGAGGCTCTTGCAAGCGGATTAAATATTCTGGTCAGTGATTTGTCTTAAACATCAAGTGTTCCTTTAGACTAAAAAGCATGAAACTAAAAATACACCATATAAACCAAGATAATCCTCCTTTATAAGGCTTGGCACGGGTGTGTTTGTGTTTGCTTTGAGGTTTTTCGTTTCTTTAGAGCATCTTAGTGCATCCTGAATTGTTTTGTGAGATTTATACTCTTTGTACTTTTCCATAGGCATGAGTGTTTTCACACTTTTCCCATGAAACTGAGAATGGCTTTTATGTTATTTCTCTGATATTGCTGAGCTCCAAAACATTCATTTGAAAAGTTTGTCTTTGTGGTTTGGTTGGGCTTTGTTTTATTTTTAATTGATGCAGCTCAGAACAAGATGCCTCTTGAAAAAGAGCCCGACCTGCAGCAGTGGAGTGAAAAGTTCACGTTGCATGACAGTGGAGCTGATTTGAAGGAAAATGTCAGTGCAAATGTGACCAAGAGCAGCAAGTGTGACCCCAGAACCTGCAGCATTTTGTCTCCACACCAAGCTGTGATTGAACCTGCTGCTCCAAAGGTACTTAGAATTAGGGGGAAACTTCTACATTAGTGATTAAAAGAAACAAGGTCTAGGTAGCTTTTTATTTCTTTATCACGTATAGGTGTCTATTTAAATTGATGAGATCTATTGATATATATATATAACAAATCTTGTAACTTTTTCTTTAGGAATGGGTTTATGAGCAAAAAAATCCTACTGAGCCCTTGGAGACTGTTGTAACTGGAGGGATCTTGGAAACAGGCCATGGTAAGAGGGCTCATCACCATTATGATCTTTGTTACATTCTCATTAGGAGTAAAAATACCTGAATACTTGTAAGGAAATCTTTCATCTCTCTCTCTCTCTCCTCTTGTCTACCTACAGTTTATGGTGCAGGAGAAACCTGCTGTCACTTTGACATAAAGGCTGATGGGGGAACACTCAGCAAGTGCTGTAAATAACAAACTCCTCAAGAGCTGCTGTGGCTCCAAGCCCAATTTAAAACCACAATTTGGAGTTTGTTCAGCACAGCAGAGCATTAAACATGGTTTTACTGAAGTGAAACTCACAGGAAGGAAGGGGATTTTATGAGGGGAGGTGGGGTAGGGCCTCTTGGGTGGGATGTCAGCAGCTTGGTAGGGGTAAAGCTCAAACTGAGAGACAGGCTGGGAAGAATCCTTTGGTTTGCTGTAGCTTTCTAGGCAGGCCTTTCTGGGGGAAAATGTAGTGGAGGAGCTCATGCCTGTGCAGGAGAGAGGGAGATGAGTGTACAGAGTTCCTCTGTGGAGAAAACATCTCTCCTCCCCAAAGATTTTATGGGGATGACGGAGAAATCCTTCTGCAAAATGTCTTTTCCTTCATGCAGTGCTCTTTTTGTGTGTTTTATAGATGTCCAAAAATATTGAATGTAGATGTGTCACAGTAAGAGCCAAAATTTACAAACAAAATATACAAAAATTTACAAACAAAATATACAAAAATTTACAAACAAAATATACAAAAATTTACAAACAAAATATACAAAAAATTTACAAACAAAATATACAAAAATTTACAAACAAGTGGATGTTTCTGTCCAGGATCCGTGGAGATGTTTGTATTTTCTAGCTCATGTTGTTAATCCTAAAGTCTTCTTGATTTTCCTTCAGCCTTTTGACTGTCCTGTGTGTCCCTTTGCTCAAAGTTTCCAGGTGTGACCACAGCAGTGCTGACACCACAAGTGGTGTTCTCTCAGATCCAAGCAGAAGGAAGGTTGGTTTTGTGAAAGAGCTGAGCCTGGCAATGTCTGATGGAAGCCAAGCCCTTGTCACCCCGCCTGTCACACCACAACAAACAGGCAATATTCCCTTCGATGGCCTTACCCAGAGTGGCACCCTGAGGTCTATCCTGAAGAAAACCCCACAGAAGCAACTCATGGACAGCCCAAAGGTTGGTTCAGCAGTTCCATGGAGGTACCAAGAGAAGGATGAGCTTCTACAGAATCATTGTTGAGTGACCAGCAGTTAAATTGTTCAATACTCTTTCTTTCTTGACTAATTGGTGTGGATTGGAAATAACTTAGTGCTGCTTGCTCATCTTGAAAGCTTTGCTTGGAGCTTTCATGTTGTGAGAACATCTGGGGTTGACCAAATTGCCCCTTCGAAGACCTCAGGGGAGCTCACAAGGAAGGTGGAGAGACACCATTTCCAGGGGCCTGGAGTGACAGGCCAAGGGGCAATGGTTTTTCAGCTGAGAGAGGGCAGGGTTGGGTGGGATATTGGGAAGGAATCCTTCCCTGGGAGGGTGGGCAGGCCCTGGCACAGCGTGCCCAGAGAGGTGTGACTGCCCCTGGGTCCCTGGGAGTGCCCAAGGCCAGGCTGGAGCACCCTGGGCTATGGAAGGTGTCCCTGCCCATAGCACTGGGTGGGCTTTTGAGGTCCCTTCCAACCCAAACCATTCCAGGATTTGTGATATGAATGTCTTCAAGTTTTATTCATTCAGCAAACAAGAAAGTTTTTAAAACAACATGTTGCTTACAGGAAATTTATCTTTACTTTGGGTAAGGATGCTTTAATTAAAGTTGATATTTGATAATTAAACAGTATCAAATTGTATCACTTGTGCTTGACAGGAATACTTGAGTGATGCAGCTGACAGAGGAGGAGGTGAATCTCTCCCAGTCTCCTATTGTGAAACAGCCTTTGAAGCATCAGAAACAGGTCAGATTCCCCCTTTTTTTAAAAAAACCCCCACATCCCTCTTTGTTTTCTAAATAGGCTGAGTATCATGTGAGCTGACAAAGTTTTGCCTCTGCTAAATCTGGCTGATGATATGCATTAACCACCACTGACTGAGCTCCTGTGGGGCACCCTCCTGGCATGACATGGAAAATAAGATTGCCAAGGACAATATAGGCTACTAAAATAATTAATCCCACCCCAAAACTTCAGCAAGTCCCTGACACCAGAACAGTCACTGAACCCAAAACTTGCCAAAGCCTCTAAGAGCAGACCAGCCCACTGGGTTTTTTACACTTGTGGAACAGCTGGTCACTTCTTCCTGAGTTCCTTACACTGTAACAAAGCCACGCTGAAGATTCTGGGTGAATCCAGGACGTGTAAAAGTGTGTTTTACTGGGGGGTTGGGGTAAGATAAAGACCCACAAAAAGCCCACTCTGTGCCAGTTCCACATTCCCCGAGCTGCTCATGTATTTTATTCCAACAGAGAGCACTGAAAGTCTCCCCTTCAAAACCCCAAAGAAGAAGAAGGTGACTTTTGGAGAAGTCCTGAGCCCTGAGATATTTGACCAGAGCTTGCCTGCAAACACCCCCGTGCGCAGAGGAGCCTTCCCAGGCTGTGCCCCAGCCCTGAGCCCCCCTGCCCAGCCCCAGCTCACTGCAGAGCCCATCCCCAGGCTCCACTTTGCTTGGGATGAGGTAGGTTTGGATGGTTTGCTTTGAAGCTGTAAAAACAGTCTGGGGGAATGGTCAGTTTGGGTTTAATTTTTCCCTCCAGCTTGCTCGGTTTTGAAAAGAAATTGCTGAAATTCTAAATTTGAGTCTGCTTGACCTTTATTCACCTCTCTTTTTGCTTGATGAGTTCTAAGCAGCACTGTGGCCTGTACAGCTGGGTTTGAAGGTGGGCACTGGCAGCACATGAAGTGTTTTTGCCTTGCCTTTTTCCTTTTTCTGGTATTTTGATGCTGGATTTCTTTTTGCCACAGATGGCAAGTGATCTGGTTTAATGAAACAAAATAAACCCACTTGTCTGTGCCAATCACTGATGGACAAGGTGTTTTTCTCTTTGTATCTGCTATAGCTTATTGCTCAAAAATGTGATTTGTTTTTGTTTGAAGGAATGTGCTGAGCCTCTCCAAGAAGTCCTGGAGGGTCCTCTTGCTGCACAAGACCCTTCACCTGTTGAAAATGCAGAAGGTAACTTGTATTTTTGTCTGCAGATGATGAATCTTTTTGTACCTGAAAATTGAGAGCTGAGGCTTTTGGTTTATTTTTGTTGTCTGTTAGGATTTTTTTTTATACAGGGAGTGTATTTCTATTGTGTTAATTTCCTCAAAATGTAATTAATTTTTCATTGAAACTGAATCAAAATTCTTTCTTTCTCCTCTGTAACAGCACAAACTGACAAACCTGATGTGGCACAAACTCGTTTTTCTACTAAAAGGAAGGTAAGTTTCTTTAGTAATGGTTTTTGGGTTGGTTTTTTAACTTCTTCAGGCAGAATTGGTGTCTTTTGTGCCTCCTGATGCTTGTAAGAGCTTTTAGAGCCTCAGGTATGGGGATTGTCCATATCCAGGTATATGGAAATATCTCCTGCAATTGTCTTCAGGAAATGAGAATTCTGAGTGAAAGTGGTTTTCCAGTGAGTAAAACCAGTTTTTGGTTATAGCCTGATATTTAAATTTACTATTCCTATTGAATTTTCCAGGAGCTTTCCCAAATAATTCAACATAATGTTGTGGTTGCTGCAATTTGAAGGTGCATAGTATTTATTGCACAGCACTTTTTATCAGAAATGCTTTTGTGTTGCACAGCTCTCTGGTGTGGTTTATTGGAGGGGGAGGGCAGAAAAAGAAGAGGAACATGAAAAAACCAACCCATCTTCTCTGAAAGAAATAACTGAAGATGAAAATTTGTCACTTTTTTCGTTATAATGTCCTTTTTGTACAAAGAGGACTATAATATAATATTTAATGTTCAGTTGTCTCAATGATGGAGACCAAGCAGGTTTGATCCCTGTGCCAGTGGGACTGTGCTGTGCTTTATAAAACCAGGATGTGCAGCCCCATGACTTCTCACTCCTCTTCCCCACAGAGAAGAGCCCAGGCCCAGGAGGGGGATGGCAGCTCCTGGGGAGCCCCAAGCTCTGGGAATGCTGCTGGAGATACCCAAAATCCAAGGAGGAGCAAGACCCAAGGGAAAGCCACAGGTGCCCCCAAAAGGACCCAAGTGAGTGCCAGCCCCTGCCCTGGGCATTGCTGCCCTTGGAGTGTCTCCTTGGGTTTCACAGGATTGTTTTGGTCTTTGTAAAGAGCCATGTGTGTGTCTTGGGTGTTGTGCTTCATTCCCAAGGGGTTTCCCAACATTTGCTGCCACATCCTCTTCCTGACTGCTTGGCAAGGCTCACTAGCAGGGTTTGAATGCAAAAAGGAGGGGGGTTGCCACTTTTGAGTCTTCAGGGGCAACAAATGAGTTTATGATGGGTCTCTTAGCAAGTGCCTGCAGTAGCAGATGTTTGAATTTGCCCAGTCCTTGTTGGACCTTTCCCAGTCCTGTTCTGGTTCAGTATCATAAAGGGTTGAGGCTCTAAAGGATTTTTGCTTTCCTGTATTGGAAGCAAAGGCACATATTCCTTTCCAGACTAAGCATGAGTGAGGAAACTGCAGTTTTGAGCTGGAAGACTCATTTCTTTGCCTTCTAGATATGGTGAAATGAATGAAAACTCAGATGTCATGTTTGAAAAGTAATTCTTTGCTTTGAGTTCTTAGATTAACTTGGAGATGGTAGAACAAGTGGAAGCTTCATTTTAGGGAAAACAATTGCTATCCATCAAAATCCAGCAATAAGTGTCATCTGTTGAAAACTATTGCAGAGGATCATTATAATTACATTGTGCTCCAGTCAGGCTTCTCAATCTTTTCAGAAAACAAGACATACAGGCTCTGGGAGAAGAAGAAAGAGAAAAGTCAAAAAATCTTTATATGGGGAAAGAGAGATGGCTTCTAAGAAACCCCTTCTGAGCCCTATCCCTGAAATTCCAGAGGTTTTGTCTTTTGTCTCATCTCCAGACTCATCAAAGGCAGATCCACTTTTTTCAGGTAATTTGGTTTTTATTTTGCTTTGCTCTTTCTGTTCCTTCTCTGTTTTCAACAGTTACCTAAAAAACCTGCTCTTGGTTATCTTGAGCTTTGCCCTCAGTAACAAGCCTATTCCATGTTTTTTATGCAGTTTTGGATAATCCCAGAGCCAGGAATGCTTGCCAGGGTGTCCAGGAGAAGGCAGTGGTGGAAGGGATGAGAGGGAAGGGCATCCCTGCAGTCGATGTGTGCCCACGCTGGGAGCTTCTGGCCATGGCAGCACCCGGCAGCTCCAGGGCTGGCACCTTGCAGGAGGATCTGCATACAGCTGAGTATTTCCAGCAAGGTAAAGGGTCTGCATGTGAAAATGAAGCCAAAGAGAGCAGTTCCTTGATAGAAAATGAGCAGCTACAAGAAAATGCCCTGACTGGGCTGGAAGTTCTGGAAGAACAGGCCAAGAAGGATGTACAGGAGGGTGCCCAGGGAGCTCAGTGTCCTCAGACTGACTCTGTTCAAGGTAGCCCAGCAAGAAGAAGAAGAAGAAGCAACAGCAGTGCCATCTACTTTCCTTCTGTTGAAAAGTTGGAAATAACTGGAATTGATCTTTCAGTTTCATCTTATAACATGGAAGAAGCTTTATCTGTTCCTAAAGACTCCTTCTCTTTTGGAAGGAGGAGGAGGAGCACCAGTGGTGAGACGAGAGTGAGGCGCAGCATGAGGCTGAGTAAAGATGCTGGCAGTGAAGGACTTGCATGGGTCCAGCTCCCTGGTGAGACTCCAGAGCCATGTGCTGCTCCCAAAGGCAGGAGAAAAATCAGCACATCCATCCTCACAGGCTCTGAGAATATTTACCCCAGAGAGCAAAACCCAATCCCCTTTGCAGCCCTGGGGAAGGAAAACGAGGACTCTGCTCATCTTGCTGATGATGGTCCTTGCAGAAGGGGGAGGAGGAAAAATGCAGCCACACCTCAAAAAACTCCTGGGTCTCAAACCAAGAAAAGGAGAAGAACAAGTTTTGTAAATAAGAAGGACAGAAATAACCAAAAACAGCCTGAAGAAGCAGAAATGCCTCCTGAGGTAACACCTGGTGATGTTTCAGCTATCTGATTTTCTGCAGTGAAGATGATTGTCCTCTCTCAAGTGCTGTTTTCTCCTCTCTTCCACTTTTATTTCCTTGTTCATTTTGTGGATAACTTAGGCATCAAGACAAGGAAAACTAGATCTAAAATGCTTGCAGATCACAACTGTGTGGAGGACTAGCTTGGCTCAGAGGTTTGGTTTGGTACAGTTGTGGCAGGTAATCAAGAGGATAAAAAATTCTTCACCCCTGATGACTGTGGATTTGTCTTTAGTAGTTAAACCAGGATGTAAATTGTAAATGTGTTTGTTTCCCACGTGCTTGCTCTTTCCTTACAAACTGCTGTGGAAATCTGCATGAGTTTCCTTCTAGATTTCAAAAATACCCTGAAAAACCCCCGTGAGATTCTCTGCAAATAAGAAAGAGAGAACTTCTGGCTCGAAGGGGAAGAGGAGGAGGTGGAGAACCTGTTCCCACCTTCTGAGAAGACTTTGTTAAACTCTTGGGCAGGAGCAGAGGTAGAGTTTTCGAGAGTAGGATTTTGTGTTAGAAGGAGTTAAAGAAATTCTGCTTCTGTGCTGTGAAGGTGGGTCATTGAAAAAGGAAAGCAAAAAAGCTTTTAAATCTTTATTGTACAGAACACTGATGTAGGAGAATGAGCTTGGCTGAGGAAGGGAACCATCCATCCCACAGCAGAGCTGAGCTCTGTTTCCCCTCTCCAGCCCCGTGGTGTTCAGTGCTGACCTGGCATCTTCCTGTTTGTGTTTTTGTACTTTGAGCAGTGGAATAAAACGTGGTGAGTGAGAGTGTTCTGCCCCAGTCTCTGCTGCTGCTGCTGCTGCTCTCCTTGTGCCTGCTGTGTTCCTGGAGGAAAGGGCTTGCTGCCCAACACCATCCCCCTGCAACCTTGTGTTTAGCAATAAAACACTCTCTGTACTTGGCTGCTTTTCTAGAGCTTAAAAGCAAACACAACACTTGGATTTTTATGCATGTTTCTCCCAAGACAAGAACTCCTAAGGCAGCTTGAAAGAAAGTTCACTGCTTAAATGCTGCTCAAGTTGTCCTGGAATCACTGAGGCTGGAAAAGAGCTTTAAGATCAGAGTCCAGCACTGCCACGTGGGCCATAAACCTGTCCCCAAGTGCCACAAAATCCCTCCAAAACCAGTTTTCCTTGATGTGTTATTTTGGGTTAGATTGGGAAGCAGCCTGGCAAGAGTCTGTGGGTTGAATGCTGTGCTGCCAGGAGAGGGCAGGCTGACATGAGCTTTCTGCTTGGAAGGGAACTGCAAGACTATCAAAATGGACAAGTGGTTGAGATACTTGCTAAGGTTAAAATCTAAAGCTTAAAAAATCAGTAAATTAGGAGAGCTGCTACTTTTAATGTTCCAAACCAAACAAAGCAGCAACTGAAGCATGGAATTATCTGGGGAAAGGGAGGTCAGAACTACAAGAAATAATGGGATTGCAGTTATTTCCAGGAGGAATTTCTACTTCAGAGTGCTTTTTGTTTCCTTTTATCCATCCTCAGTATAGAATTTGTCCTCAAAATAAATTGCCTCCTTAATTCAGAGAGGACTTGAGAGGAGACAAGTCTTCAGTCCTGCAGAAAGTTGTGACAGAAGCAGGGGCTAATAATCTGCTCTCCATATCTGTACTGAGAGGGCCAAAAAGGTGTTCAAATTAGAGGAAAATGTCTCTGGGGAACATTAAGGAAAGTTCTTCCAGCAGAGATAGCTGGGCAGGGGAAGGAGTACAGGGCCTGGGGAAATTGTGCAGGCAGCTTCCTGCAGTGCTGTCTGGTCTTTGTTGCACTGAAATGTTGGTGCTTTGCTCTTCCTCCTCACTCAGAATCCTCACCCTCAGTCCTGGGAAGGCTTGAGGGATGGGCTGATCCAGGCAGAAGGAAGGGAACAGCAAAGCATTGTTAGAGCTGGGGACAAGGAAAGGGAAAGGGGGGAAAATCCAAGTATTTCAAGCATAGTTTAAATACAGGACCAAGAGAGGGCAGGGAAAGAAACTTCATTTTCAACAGGTAGGCGAGCACTGGAAATATAAAACAAACTGTAAAGTGGAGTGGGGTGTTCCTTCCAATGGCAGGGGTCTAAAATGAGGAGAAAAGCTGCAAATCCAAATGTTTTAACTTGAAACAAGCTCTGATTTCACCGTGTCCCAGTAGAAAAGCTGGAGCTGGGCCTGTGACTTGCAGACAAGCAGCCTAATGTATTAGTTTTGTAATTAAGTCCTGCAAATTGTGCATAACAGAGCAATTAACTACTTGAGCCAGGCTTTGGAGAGGCAAGAAGACAAACCTGTGTGCTGGGAATGAGAGCATGGAACACATTCCCTGCCTCCAACCTGAAAACCTGCTGTTAGTCTTGGGTTCTTTCCATGACCCCTTGACTCCCACCTTCCTGCCCCCTGCACGGAGCTGGAGCTGGTCAGCCCTTCTTGTTTTTGGAAGGCAGAGGAGACAGATATAATGAATGGCTTTTATTGTGCAATATTTCAACCCCTTTTTCACTGAGTTTGGATGGGATGGAAAATGTTCTCCCCCTGCACCGCAGCCAAAATAAATAAAACGTATTCCCTCAACCTGGCCCTGTGTTTCACTCAAACTGGCAGTAGTTAGAGCTGCTCTCTTAAACAAGAATTTAGTTTGACAATTTTTAGGCCTTGTTCAGCTGGATGTAACAGCCAAAGAAAATACTTGGGGGGAAAAAAAAATGAAATAATACATATATTTACAGCTTGCAGGTGGCATTAATTTTTGTGGGTCGTACTTTTGAGTTTTAAGAATCCCTGTTAGTTGGGCCATAATGGAGATTTTTTAAAAATATCCTTAATTGTCTTTTTTTTTTCTTCTTCTTTAAATTAGTTTTTTTTATGGGAATAGTCATTCTGAAGGAAAATACATTTTACAGAGCTCCCTGATGGGTGATAAATAGTTGTGATTTGAGGCTTTAAAAGTTTAGGGTCTAGCAGGAAAGTGAAAAATCTGCAGCCACAAGAAATGGGCAGTAAAAGCCCTCGACAGAAGCCTGCGATGGACAGGCCTCCAACTCCACTGAGCTGGGCCTAAATATCCCTGTTAGAGGGCTGGGTTTAGCATTGCCAAGCCGTGCAGCAAAGCCCTTGCACTCTGAAAATGAGATATTTCATGTTATCCATCGTGTTTTACATTCTGAGCAATCCTATTTATTATTAATAATGACAACAACAGCTTTGAATGTGGTCACTGTGCCCAGAGGGCTCTGAGAACTGGACCAGTGAAGGACCAAAATGCAACGATCAGCCACCACCCTGCAGAGACACCTTTGGTTCCTCACAATCCCACCCTCCAAGCAAACATCCCTTGGAACAGACAAGGTGCAAAACTCAGTGTTTTAAAGTAGATAAATTAGCCTTGGGTTTTAAGTCACGAGGGGGTCGTTGAAGCTTACAAAGTGTCCCAAAGCCTGAGGAGGAGCTGCAAACACAAATGGTGCTCGTTCCTAGAAAGCCCCGATGATGCAGAAAGCTAAACAAGGTAGGAATGAGAAAACTGGGCTTTTTCTTCCCTCTGTGCCTTGGTTTGGGTTCGTGCTGTTCTTGGCTGGAGCAGTTGCTCAGTTCCCTTGCTCTGTGTCTTGCCAGCACTTGTAACACCAGGGGGAGAAATGTGGCTCAAATATCCCCATCCCTTAAATCCCAGGAGTTATCCCGAAGGAGGGAGGGAGCCAAACTCCCCCCTGCCATAAATAACCTGCCTGTGTCACCCAAAGGCCTGGCCAAACCAATGCCCTCGGTGCAGAAATGGGGTAAATAATCCCCACTAATGCGAATCTATTAGGGCTGGGAGGGAATTCACATCGGGGCTGGGGCTGGGAGCTGCTGAGGAGCCTCGTGTGTGCCATTGAGGAAGGACTAATTGTGTGGGTACAAATATTAATGAGGAAGAAAAAGCCATTTTGCTCTCAAGGCAAAAAATCCCTGGAGTGCCCGGGGTGTGTTTTGCAAGGAAAGCTGAAGTTCAGACAAGGAGGAGGTGGTGCCCATGGAGCTTAGACAGCAGTGCTAACCATGCCATAACCCAGGCTCTGCAGAGCAGTCCCTAAATGTCCATGTTCTGTGGGTTGCTTTGCTCCTCACCGAGGTTTGGCCATCCATGCCCACCACCGTGGCTGTGGGATGTGCTGCAGGGAAGGTGTGGACACGCTCCTTGAGCAGAGGAAAGCTTTGGTGCCAGGAGCTTTTGCCAGGGTTTGGCAGAGCCCCAGAGAGCCCCGGAGAGCCCCAGCCCTTGGGGTTAAGAGCCTTTGGAGAGCACTTCAAATGATAAGGCTTTAGCACATTTAAATGTGGTTTCCTCCTGACATGCAGAATAGCCCAAGCCTTAAATTGTCCCTCTTTTATCAGCAAAGCAAATCTCTCCTTCTGAAAAATGTCTTTTTATTCCTCAGTCCGCTAAGGCTCACTGAGGGCTGGGCACTTGGGCTGGGAGTCGAGGAGAAGCCTTAACCTAAATCCCCAAACTTCCCCTTTCCATATTTTTCGCCTTTCTCCCGCTCTCAGCCCTGAGCGCAGCACTCGTGGTGTGCCTGTGCCAAAAGCTGTTTAAACAATATTAAGATGTTTTCTTCAAACTTCTCCCTAGGAAGAGCCTCTTTTTCTGGAGGAATGTTTTCCCTGGAGCATTACATCATGAAGTGGTGCAGTTCTTGGAGGAAGAAATTGGACCAAATGGTGGGGAAGGTCTCCAGGGGAAACATGCTTCTGCTGTTAAGTATTCCCAGCAGAAAGCTTAGAAACCACTTACATATTCCCATTCTGTCCACATTTAGCCTTTCACCTTGCTGCAGCTGAACACGGGCAAAGGGGGGCTGGACCTGGGTTGAAGGAAATTGGAGCCTCCTTTGTTTTCAGCATTACATTTCCTCGTGATCCGAGCTCGGCCAGTGGGCTGTCTCATTTCTGACAAGGCAGGTTTGTGTGCAAACTGTTAATGAAAACCCCATCAGGAAAACTTCCTTGGAAACTCTGGAGTTTTTGGGGGATCAAAACGAGAGGAACCTCTGAGAAGAGCAGAGGATGGAGGGATTTGGGTGGGTTGGTGGGACAGCAGCCACGTGACCCAGGAGCTGTGGGGGGATTGTGTTTCCTCCCGTGTAGGGAACAGTTCCCCATCCACCATGGAGGCACTTGATGTGGTTTCCTCCATCAGATGGAACTCTCAGAACAAGGAGAAATATCCTCCTTGAATTTAGGAGTGCAGATCGAGGGGGATTTATTATTATTATTATTATTATTATTATTATCTTTAATAGGGCAGTTCTGCTCTGCAGAATGATTCTTGGGGGGCTGATAAGATGCAGGCCCACAAAGAGGAGCTGCACTTTGGTTTGCAGGAATTAGGGAAGACCTAAAAGCAAAGTTTGGGATTGTTCTTTAGTTCACACAGTTACCTCAAAGGATAGAAAAGGAAAATAAGCACCAGTGGAATAAAACCTGGAGGAAGAACTCCCTGGGCAAACATTCCCCAGGGCAGGGCCCTGAGGGGTTCAGCAGTGCCTTAAACTGGCCCATGATGCTGAATTATGGAAGCCTCCTGAGATACTCTGAGTCGTGTGGCCCACAGTGCTTTGATGGGCAGAGACAGAATTTTCATACCCCAAATCTTTCACTGGGCACTTTCAATCACACCACCTTAACAAAAAAATCCCCAAACCAGGCAAAAGCTGAAATAAATTTGCTTTCCTCACTCAAAGGGTCTGATACCCAACAATAACAAGAGGTTGAAAAGAAGGTCAAGCCCTGCAGATGCTCTTTCTATTCCCTTTGCTAGTTCTAATTTCTATTTCTAATTCAGGAACTGGCCCCCTTGTTTTTGTGTTTCCCACAATAAGTGGCTCCAAAAACACCTCCTGAAGGCCCTGTGAATGTGGAGCAGAATGGCCACTCCACCTTCCTGCTGCTGGCAACAAAGGCACAAAGATATATTTGCTTTTGCTTCCTTTCTCAGCCATTTTTTCACTGCAGAACAAACTTTTTCAAAGCTGTTACCCCACATGATTTAGCAGCATGGCCAAATAGTCCCTGCTTGATTAAGATGGATGGGAGCTGTATTTGGAGCAATAGTAATTAAGACTCCTGTGGCAAGCAAGGAAAAATAGCCAATTAATCTAATAAGAGCTTATGGGGGAAACTCTGAACACTCTGAGAAGTTAAAACTCAAAAGTCCCTAACACTGTTAAAATCTTGGTTTACCAAAGCTTGCAGAATTATTAAAAGCTTGAGTTATTAAAGCTCACGGAATGATTACAATTCAGATTGGTTTGTGTTTACATTTTGATGCTTTAGCTTTGAAGTTTATTGTTTTCTTACAGAAAGTGAAGATGAGGTTGTTTCGACCCAGACTAGACATCTCCAGTGAGACTCCTCTGAGCTGGACTGTGCTTGTGGGCTGTGTTTACCAGCCCTTTGACCTGAGACGTGTGACAGAAGGTCTTTCTAGCAGAAAAGCTTTTGATTTCCAGCTTGCATTGTCTGACCTGCTCAGGGAGAACCTTCCAGAAGACACTGGAAAGACCACAGGGCTCCTGCTCCTCACCTGGTCCTGCTCCCCACCTTCCAAAGCTCCCCTGAGGCTGCACAAACCCCTTCAGCCTTTGGTGCCTCATGCCTCAAATGACACATCCCCTCTTCAAATGGCAAATATATTTATAAAGTGCTGGATTTGGGGGTTTTCACTGTTCCCACCCCGTTCTGGGGGCAGAGGTGAAGCGTTTCATGCCTGGTGGCCACAACGCTCCTGTTGCTGCTCAGGTGCCACAAAACAAGCCCGGATGATTTAAGGCTGTGACTACTTTTAGAAGAAGAGAGGTGGCTCGTCCAGCTTTTGGAAGTCCTCAAGATAATGCCTTTCCTACGTGTGATTGATTCAGTCGCTCTCTGTGCAGTTGGCAGTGGGATTTGAAATATAACATAAGCACTTCCTGAGATGTCAGGGCTGCGATGCTCGTGGCCTGAACAAGGATGTAATTCATATCTGCAGGTGCTCACTCCAGTATCAAACACTGCAATAACATCATGCCTGTGGAATCCAGGGCTCCCCTGTGGCCCATTTGTATCCTGATATGCCCACGTCTTTCCTATGTGTGTTTTTCTTTCTTAAGGAGCTCTCATTTCCTTCAATAGGATATGTTTTATTTCATCCTTTTTCCTGCATTTACTCATATTAATGTCACCATGTTCACTGGTAATGGCTGGGCTTGGAAATAACCCGTGGATCCCTGCAAACACTGCCTGAAATCCAATGCCTGGGGGGCTTTATTAGGAAAGAATAAATGTTGAAGGGGAGGGAGGGAATCATTCCTTTGTGGACTCTGATCTAACCCCTCTAAAGGTGCATCCAGTGAGTTCAGCTGGGTGAAATGTTCAGCTCCAGCCTGGGCAGGGTTGGAGTCCTGGCATGGAAGTTTGGGGGGGTTTGTTCTGCTAAATGCCTGTCAAATTTGGCATTGGGTGCTGCCAGATAGTCCCATGGAATGGTTTGGGTTGGAGGAGAATTCTCTTTCCACTCCTTCCACTAAGTAGAAGGGCTGAAGATACAGTTCTGAGCCTGCTGGATTTCTCTGGGAGCTGCAGAGCAGGGGGATGGTTTAGGGGTCCAGGATTCCCTGGGATGCAGGGCAGGATGGGCTGGGATGCAGGACAGGATGGGCTGGGATGTAGGACAGGATGGCCTGGGATGCAGGGCAGGATGGGCTGGGATGCAGGACAGGATGGGCTGGGAGCTGCAGGGCAGGATTCCCTGGGATGAAGAACAGGATGGGCTGGGATGCAGGACAGGATTCCCTGGGATGCAGGACAGGATGGGCTGGGATGCAGGACAGGATGGGCTGGGATGCAGGACAGGATGGGCTGGGATGCAG
>JAWWTY010000055.1:3982996-4011630 GCA_035222235.1 Margarornis squamiger
CTTCCCAATATCCCATCCATCCCTGCCCTCTGGCAGTGGGAAGCCATTCCCCCTTGTCCTGTCCCTCCATGCCTTGTAAACAGTCTCGAGGAAAAGAAAAAGAATAATAAAAACTAAGAAACACACAGTTAAATTCTGTGCCCCCCTCTTATGCTTGACATCATGGTTTTTTCCCTTTGTGCCTCAGATTGTCATCTTGAAAAACTGGGATTATTTTCTTTTCCCTTCTCTAATATTCTCTGGGATTTGCAGGTGAAGTGTCCCAGCTTTATCTCTGATGATCTGAACGTTCCATTGACATCTGGCCCAAACACAAAGTTGTTTGGGTCCTGAATTCAGAATTTCAGGCTCTTGGAAACGCGTGTCAGGATCTGCAGGTTGCACCTGGAGTCTGTGAGGGGGTTTTGGGAACCGTGGGGAAGGTCTGGATTGAATATCCAGCCTTGGTCTTTCCCTGGCAGAGCTCAAGGCTGGGGGTTCCAGGTTCAGCAGTGCAGGGAGTGCTTTATTTGCCCTGCAAGGTTCTGACAGGGGGTTAATTTGAGCATCTGCTGATGCCCCAACGACTCGAGACCCCAAAGGGTGTTTTGGGGCAGCGAGGAGGAGGCAAACAGGGAATGGAGGGTCTCCCCTTAAACATGGCAAGCAGAGAGTGCCAAGTGGGTGCACATTCCTCCCCCCCAGTCTCACTGTGAGCAGGCACAGGAGGGGGTTTGTTGGCCAGGTAGCACTGGGAAGTGTGAGCTTGTGGAACATATGGGCTGCAATATCACAGCACAGGAGCCTGTGGGAAGGATGCAGCAGCTCGGAAAATAGCCCCGCTTTTGGCACTTTAAATACAGGCTGTTGGAAGCAAAACATTTGGATTGGAAAGAAAAAATAAAAATGCTTTGCCCCTGCGTGTCTTGAATTAATTCTTTCCCCCCCCTCCTCCCTCGCCCAACTCGTGTTTTGGTGACTGAAATTAAAGGCAAGAAAATAACAAGATAAACGTAAGAAAAGTTTGTGTTAGTCTAACAAACATCGCTCTAGTGGAAGGAAGGAAGGAAGGAAGGAAGGAAGGAACAGTGGTGGGGGAGAGCTTGGCAAAGTGAAGTCAATGAGGGGCTGAATCAATTCCAAAGGAGGAATGAAGGGTCTGGTGGTGAAGGATGATGAGCCCTTCCTGCACTGTCCGTGACACCACAAAACCACTTTGCATATACTGTAATATATAATATATATAATATAATGTTTGCTGTCATGTACGTCACATGAAGAGCAGCTGATGGGGCTGGGGGGCTCAGCCTGGAGAAAAGGAGGCTCAGGAAAGACCTTTTCCCTCTCTGAACTCCCTGCCAGGAGGGGGGAGCTGGGTGGGAATGGGGCTCTGCTCCCAGGGAACAAGGGATGGGATGAGGGGAAGGTTCAGGTGGGACAGCAGGAGGGATTTCCTCCTGGAAAGGGTGGTCAGGCTTGGGAAGGGGCTGCCCAGGGGGGTTTGGAGTGGAATCCCCATCCCTGGAGGTGCCCAAGGCAGGACTGGCCGTGGCACTCAGAGCTCTGGGCTGGGGGACAAGGTGGGGATGGGTCATGGGTTGGGCTCCATGGGCTGGCAGGGCTTTTCCAGCCTCAGGGACTCTGGGATTCTGATTCAAGATCCAAAGGCTATTCCCTGGTGTCAGCAAGGCTTGGATTGCTGCTATCTGGGTAGCAAGGAGTTTTAGTATTTTAATCCTAATAATAATAATAATGTTTAATTTTCAACCCTCTGTTTCTGTGCCACTGCCATCAGTGGGAAGATGCAATTCCAGTCCCATTTGCTCTCCCTGCATTTTGCTGAACCAAACCCCAGCCATTGTCACTCCTTTGGAGCATTTGCCTTCACATGCCTTTTGCATTATTGTAACCGACAAGTCGAAGACACTGTCTAATGTTAATTCTGCTCATTGCTGCCAATTATAATCAGAGCTAGTCAAAATAAACAAATTAAACAAATAAACATGTCAAAACATCTCAGTCCTAGAGAAAATAAGCCAAGTCTGGGCTCTCCCAGCGCCGCAGTGGAACCGAAGAGCTGCGTGTTGTAAAATGTTCCATCACATTTTTCACCTTTTGCTGCGGAAAGGGAAGAAAAGGTGGGTCAGTTTAGAATTACAGCTGAGCCCTGCCCTGCTAAGGAGGCTGCAACTGGAACCAAATGAAACCCAAATGTTCCTCCAGCTCCTTCACCCACCCTAAGGATCATCTGCTCTATGTTTTAAATGGGTTTTTAGGGCTTGGGGTGGGTGTTTTTATGGTTTTGTTTGAGTGATTCTTTGCTGTCAGAGTGCCAAGATGCTAAATCATGGTAGGGGGTGGACAAGATGCAGGTGAAAATATCCCAAATGTGGATGTCCACTTCAATATAAAACATGTTCCTGCTGGGACCTTCCAAAATGGTCAGCATGATGCAATTTAACTTAGACAGCACCCAGATTTAAAAGATAAACACGCAGAACATGCTTTTGCTCCATGGAGGGGACATCACAGCCTGGGCTGGCTGAGAATTGGTGGTAATGGGAGGAGGGGGCACTTCTTTTTAGTGGTATGTTAACTTTAAAAATATGTTCTGAGGTTAAAGGAAAAAGCTGTCGCTTTGGACAGGTGGTTCTTGTAAAGAGGTGATCTTTTAAAGTGCAGTCTTACAATGTCAAAGCCAAGTCTGGGCAGAGATAAAGCTATAACACAGGTGATTGCTGGGACTCTTCTGGGGTCTGTCACAGCCCTTTCAAACTTGCATTTGGGAAGGGACCTGCTTGTTTTAATGGGAGACACATGCAGCAAATACCTGCTGCAAACTGGGAGTGAGAAATGAACCCTGGCAACGAAACTCAGGGAATGATGGCCTGGCTTTGACAGCCCTTGGGATATCCCTCGGGGTGTGTGAGCAAAAGGCCAGCTGGTGGAGGGGCTGTGCCTGCTGGAAACTGGTGTGACCCCACTGAGATCGGCCACTCCAGGTTCTCCAAGGGGATGGAGGGAGACACATCCTCAACCAGCAGCCACGAGGCTGTCCAACAAATACCTGCCCAGCCTGGACTAAAGTCAGGAAAGCCTAAAGCTCTTTTGCTGAGCCCTGAAGGAAAACCCAAGCGCCTTCCCCGGGGTGTGGTGGATTTTGTGGGGCATCAGAAGGGAGTGTGAACTCCCCACCAAAACACTGAGGACTCACAACTGCCCGGGCTCTTCCTTCTCTCCCTCCCTTCCCCACATTTCCCCTCGCAGTGTTGTCGGAGTCCGGAGGGTCTGGGGAGCAAAGGAACACTGTGCCTTTGAAATGTTGTTTGCTGAAGACAGTGCAGAGAACCCTGGTTATTAACAGCCTCTCACAAGACAGTTATTTTTGGAGTGGCCTCTGAGGAGGCAACCTCTTGGAATCGAGCTCATTTATTCTGCGTTTCACTGTCCTGCCATTTCCTGCAGAGAGAGGGGAAAAGTGAAACCACATGTTTGGAGGAGCGAGCGGAGGAAACCCCACGGAAGACAAATGAGGGCTCCTGTCCCCTGGCAATTGGGGCAGGCTGGGCTCGGGGCCAGCCCAGGTGTTCCCCACTGCGCAGAAATCTGCCAAAGAACAATGAAAATAGCAGCTGATTGTGCTGACAGATTCTTCGGGTAATTTCCTGTTGTTTGGCATCTTCAGGTTACGTTCCCACCATTACGGATCCGGGGCCCTTCAGATCCACTTTTTCACTGGGAACAAAGTCATTGTGTGTGCATGAGCACGAGTAGCCCTGCCCTCCTCTCCAGCCCCTGCCTTTCCTCCCAGCTCCCAGATGTTTTAATTTAATTAGTTTTGCAAAATACATATTTTAATGAGCCTGAATTAAAAAAAAAACCCCCTGTTTGCACCTGCATCATATAGAATTTCCTGGCAGGCCCTCTGTGGATTTTTCCAGGATTCCTGCTTGTTCTATCACTTAAACCCACCACTTGGAAGACTTTCCTCTTGTGCCTTCCCTTATCTTCTAACTCGGGGCTGCTCAAGGGGACGGAATCGAGTCCTGAGATTGTCACAAGAGGGGAGGGAGAGAGATTTGGCAGCTGAGGATGCTGAGAAGGTGGTGTTAAACACGAGGGTGTCTTTGGACCCTGGGCATTGATTCTGGCTCTGGGGCAGAAATGGCTCTCCCCAAAGAGCCACAAGTTTTATCACAAGGAGAGAGGGAGAGAAAGGAGGGAAGGCAGGACTTTACAGGGATCTTAAAGCGTCGTGCAAGCCAGTCTGTCAGGAAGTTATAAATACTCGTTTGGGTTCCTTGAGCAACTCACATTCTTTGTCTCTGGAGCTGGAGCAGAGCTGGATGGGCACCAGGGGACAGCAGCCCCAGGTCCATCGTCTGGACACAGATGGGGGGTGTTGCTGCAGAGGGAGGGGGGATTCTGTCCAGCCTCCCCTGCTGGCTCAGTTATTCCCACCACGTCACTTCTCAGGGTGACACTGAGCTGTGAAATATTTTGCAGCCCTTCAGTGATTTTTTAGGGTAGTTTTTCCTTCATGAATGTGCGTGCCAGAGAGACCTGACTGGTGTGATTTCCAGTGAATGACTGTCCTGCCTTGGCTGGAGCATTTTTCCACCTTTTTGTTGTGCTTAAAGGGAGGATATTTTGCACTAATTATGGAGCAGGTGAATTGGAACTAAGGCTGATAAACCCACCCTGCTTTTTCACTCTTTCTCAGAAAATCCCCATTTTGACTATGTGAGTATTTCTGCCTTCTCTTAAAAAACCAAATCCCACCCAAAACCCCGGGCAGGGATCTCAGGCAGGCCCTCTGAGTGTGGTTCCTTTGGAGGAGGGATGGGATCCACATTCCAGCAGGCTGAGAGCCCCAGGTTAAGCAACAGCAACTCCCAGTGCACAAGTGCATAAGGAATTGAGGAATTGTGTTCGGATTCCAGAGTCTTCTTCTTTGAGGGCTCCGTGTTGATGCACTCATGTAAACACCCCACAGAGCATCTTCTGTCTCACCGTGCCAAACGTGCCCCGAGACTCCTGCTGAACTCCTTGGGAGAGATCCCTGTTTGCTCCAGAAGGGCCCTGCTTGGGTTCTGCTGCCACAGCCAGCACGGCTCCCTCAGTGCTGCTCCCCACGAGGGTCCCATGTGGATTCCACCGAGCAGGTTTGGGAAGGGAGGGAAAGGAGGTTGTGAAAGTCCCCCCTCCCTCACCCTGCGGTTTTCAGTGGGAATCTTCTCCCAGCTGGAGCGTCGCCTTCTGTTCGAAGCCCTAAAATTAGCCCGAGAGGCTTCTCGCGCTTCCACAAATCCCTGCTGGGATTCTCCTGCCGGAGCAGCGGCACACACGGGCACGTCTGCAAAGAGAGGCTCCAAAGGTGCCAGCCCCGTGCAGGTCCTCGTGGTGCTCGTGCCCAGGGATGGCCAGGGATGCACAGGGATGCACAGGGATGCACAGGGGGCACGGGGATACACAGCGATGCACGGGGATGGTCGGGGATACACAGGGATGGCCAGGGATGCCCAGGGATGCACAGGGATGCACAGGAATACACAGGGATGCCCAGGGATGCACAGGGATGCACAGGAATACACAGGGATGCCCAGGGATGGCCAGGGATGCACAGGGGGCACAGGGATACACAGGGATGGCCAGGGATGCACAGGGATGCACAGAGATGTCCAGGGATGGCCAGGGATGCACAGGGATACACGGGGATATGCAGGGATGGCCAGGGATGGCCAGGGATGCACAGGGTTATACAGGGATGCACAGGGGGCACAGGGATGCCCAGGGATGCACAGGGATGCACAGGGATGCACAGGGGGCACACGAATGCCCAGGGATGGCCAGCGATGGCCAGGGATGACAAGGGATACACATGGATACACACGGATACACAGAGATGCCCAGGGATATACAGGGATGCCCAGGGATGCCCAGGGATACACAGGGATGGCCAGGGATGCACATGGATGCCCAGGGATGCCCAGGGATACACAGGGATGGCCAGGGATGCACATGGATGCCCAGGGATGCCCAGGGATACACAGGGATGGCCAGGGATGGCCAGGGATGCCCAGGGATATATAGGGATGCCCAGGGATATATAGGGATGCCCAGGGATATATAGGGATGCCCAGGGATATACAGGGATGCCCAGGGATGCACTCTTTAAAAATAACAATCCATTTTCCCCTCTCAGCTGGAATTTCCCTCCCAGATCTGCTCCTTTCAGCTGTAGAAACTGGTGCATAATTTTCACTGGTGTCTTGGAAGCAAAAGAAACCAAAATCCCAGTATCCTGTCCATGAGATGTTTTCAAGGCGTGGCTGCAACCTCTGAATGTCTGGAAACAACTTTCCTGAGGAGATGCACGTAAAAAATCCTCCAATGTGCTGAGTTATCTGAGGAATCATTCCGGATTGATCCCTGTGAGAAAGATCAGGATCTTCCCTCCCTGTTTGGTGTGTTAATGTTCTTCCCCTCCCCTTCAGCCTCAGGCTCGTGACCTCTGAGCACCACCTCAAAAACTAATGATTTTTACTCTTTCCCTAAGCCAGCGCCTGCGTTTCTTCAAGCCACTTATCCTGTGTCGCTTGACAAATGAGCTTCCAGAGCACTGCAACTTGGAAGAAGATGATTTTTCTTCCTTTTCCTTCATTCTGTCTGAGAAACAACTTAGTCTTGGACAGAAACCTGATGTCCAGAAAGTCCTTCAGGCTGCAGCTCCGTGGGTTTCTTTAGCTGCTCAAGAGCTCTGGGGTGTGTTGTCATTGGTCACTCTTGGTTCTTATTTAGGGGGGTATTTCATGGAATCACCGAGTCATTCAGGTTGGAAAAGAGCTCCAGGTTCATCGAGTCCAACCTTTGACCAAGTCCCACCATACCTGGTAAATCATACAGTGAAATGCCAAATCTGCCTGATCCTTGAACAGCTCCAGGGGTGGGGACTCCACCCCTTCCAATGTCTGACAGCCCTTTCCATGGAGAAATTCCTGCTGCTGTCCAACCTGCCCCTCTCCTGGCACAGCCTGAGGTCATTTCCCCTTGTGCTGGTGTTGCCTGTGAACCTAAAAGGGGGAAAAATGCTTCTCCAAGCTCCATCCAAGCTGGCCTTGGGCACTGCCAGGGATGCAGCAGCAGAAGCGACTTCCCTGAGGGATCCCCCGTGCTGCTCCTCAGACACTCTGTGACTCCATTAGGGAGAGAAAAAGATTGATGTCCTTTTCATGGAGAATCTGGGAGCTGAATTTTGCTCCCCAAGTGACAAAGCTGGCTGGAGGTGAGGCTGTCCCAGGCAGTTCCTCTGACTTCTCCCAAAGGGAATCACTTTATCAGCAGGGCAGGTGTTTTGCAGTGGTTTTCACTCGGGGTCCCTGAAAATCATTACTCATGACTGGAAACCTTGTTCCTGTGGTTTAAATTTGCCTTTCTCCCCCCTTTTATTCATTTCTTTCTACTCCTCCCTCCCAATTTTTGAAGCTAAACAGCCAAAAGTTGGGAATTACTGGTCTCTTGGAGACCCGGCAGGTTTTCCAATGGTTTTCATGTTTTTTGGAACGGTTTGCATTTGGCTGATCCCTTTTAGGAGGAATTCATGGATATTTTTCCCCCCTTTTTTCTCTTTGCAGTTATGAAAACCAGGTTTGCTGCCTTTTTTTGGGGGGGAAGGGAGCAGGATGAGGAAAAGCGAGGCTGGGAAGCAGGAGATGAATTTATTCTGACTTTATCTTTATTTCCTTCTCCCCAGTTAAATTCTACACCGGTTCACTGTGGCCAGCTGGTTTTAATCATTTCAGGAGAACACTATTTATTAAGTGTCTGTTTCAGGCAGTGTCAAATCCTTCAGCTCCTGCTCTATTCTCCATTGTAAGCAGGAACATCAGTAGCCCAGGTGGGCTTTGAATAGCTTTGGAAAGTAGGGAGGTGAGAATCTATTTATTACTTACTGGAGCTCTCAGTAGACAGAGACTCCAATTAAGGCAGGAAGCTGACACACTTAGCCAGCTCTTTCTGAGCAGAGTTTGGAGGAAAAAATGAAATAAACCAACTCCAAACTTCTCTGCATTCTCTGCCAGGCTCTGGAGCTGGAATTCCTCAGTGCTTTGCTCTTCTCTCTCGCTGTCCTGCACGTCTGGATGTGAAAAGCTTGTTTGGTGGAGCTTCCCAAGCTCGGGGATGCTCAGCCCGTGAGCCAGTGGATAACCTTCAAATTCACTTGCTGTGGGACTTCAACCCCCTCTACCCTGTGCCTGAAGTCAATGAATTTACACCTCTGAAAGCACTGCAGTTGATGTGGCTGTACCTTCATTGTAACTTAAGGCCAAAATCAGATTTCCAGGCTCTCGTTTTCAGAGCGTCAAATAATATTTTGTTCTTATTTAGTCAATGTCTGTATTCAAACCCACAAAAGAGACCTGAAATATCCGACCCCAAATTATCTCAGACTGCAAAGGCACTGAAGAGCAGGAGGAGAGTTAAAAAAATAGATCAAAAATTGCTGCTTTTCCTTGTCTCTGCTGCCATGTGATCCAGAGAGCACAGACTCCACTGCAGCCCTGGGGACTCCTGCTTTCCTCCTCCAGGACTCCAAGAAATACCAGCCCAAGGTAGTGATTGGAATCTCCTTTAAAACAACAGGATTGGGAGAACTAAGGGGGTTTTAATAAATATTATTGTTTGGTGTAAAGCAGATATAATTGGAATTTCAACATTTGACACACCTGCTTTCTTGTGAAGCTGGTTAAATACAGGAGGTTTTTCATGCTCATTTCAATGCAAACTTTGATTTTTCTACAGCATTTCAACTCTGTTAAATCGCTTTGAAAACAAAACAGGGGGATAAAAAGAAACAAAAGACAAAAAACCTCACCCATCATCAAAATTTCCCACTCTGGATGGTCTCCAGCAAACTATTCTTGAATGAAAACAGTCAAAGGGGGACAAATCAGAGCCTTCAGTGACACTGCACAAACCTTTAAGTGCAAAGAAAAGGGTAAAACCAAGACTATCCTGAATTATCCTGACCATTCCCATTGATGGGGCAGCTCAGGAGGAACTGGTTTGGTACAGCACAAGGTGCAGCTGTTGCTGCTCCAGGAGCAAAAACTCTCCATTTATTTTTTGAAGTCTCTTTTTCTGGAAAACTGGGAATTATTTGCATGAAGGCCCAGGCCTGGATCCTGGTGCAACACAAAATCCTCTCTGTGTCTCCTCCATTGCTTCAGTGAGAAAGAAATTCAAGATATGGCATGAAAAGTGTTTTCCCACACCTGAGCTTTGGTCTCTTTCTCCACGTGTTGCTCAAACACTGTTTTTAAGGGAAGTGCTTGGCTCAGGGTTTGAAGTTTGAATTCTTGCAGGATCAGGTGTAAGGGGATTTTTTAGGAATTCTTGCAGGGTCAGGTGTAAAGTGAATTTTAGGAATTCTCACAGGGTCAGATGTAATCTGATTTTTAGGAATTCTTGCAGGATCAGGTGTAATGGGATATTTTAGGAATTCTCACAAGGTCAGGTGTAATGGGAATTTTAGGAATTCTTGCAGGTGTAATCTGATTTTTATGAATTTAAAGGACTCCCAAGTCCAAACAACTTCTATAGGAGTTTAAATGAGCCCAGGGATTCCTCCTGGAAAATCTCCCCCTGCCGGGTCCCCAGCTGGTTCGAGGACCAAACATTTTAATGGCACCTACTCATTTTGGGGGTTTTTCTGTTTGTTTAGGGTGAGCTGGTGGCCCAACATCCAATATACAAAGTCCTGAACACCCCAGCACTCTGGCAGGACTTCAGTGCTCACACATCTCCTCCACTTGACATTTCTGCAACCTGGTGTCATTGTGCAGCACATCCTCTTCAGATTAACAGCAATTCATCACTAATCCATTGGAATAATACTTTTATTTTTTCCCCCACACAAAGAGACAGAAAACATCTGCATATTGAGTAATATTAGCTGCAGTTTGTGTCTCAAGTGAGCCTAAATGACAACCCTCATTTATTATGACTGTGGAGGCTTAATTGGGTTGACGTAGGATTTGGACTTTATGGAAGGAGAAGCAGTTTGAAGATCTTTTCAGGCAAAAAAAGCCCACTTTCAGAGAGGGAGAAAGCAGGACTAGGAGCGGGGGAGGAGAGAATTAAAGGCTAAATATGTAAAATGAGGCTGCTGAGATGTTCTGGGAAGGCCCAAACCTTGGCGAGGTGTTTTAATAACGCTGCTCAAAGCAGAGATTAGTTATTAAGCCATCTGGTTTGTGTTACAGCTCTCATCTTTTGTTTCCTGCTTATGCTGTCAGGCATTAATGTGATTGTTTTGATTCTTAATGTCTCAATGCATCATTCCTGCTGCTGCATTAGCCTAATAACTCTGCTCCTCCTAAGGGCAGCCTTGCCATCCACTGCCTCCCTGGCCTGGCTGAGCAGAGGTGCTGCCATGGGGGACCCAAACAGCACGTTCCAGCATTCCTGCCATCCCACCTTGGGAGCACAGAGGGAAACTCGAGTGCCCCACCCATGCCCTGGCCATCTGAGCCTCCCCCAGGGCAGGTTCCAGCTCCTCTGCTCCAAGGGACTGGGATTTGGGGTTGGTGCCTCAAGGGTTCGGGTGGTTTCTTCATAAAACGGGAGGAAAATAATGGGTTTAATTGTCATTTCTCTCTGTTTGGGCAATGACTGTATCTGTGTGTCTGCAGTGCCTGGTTTTATATTAAATACACCTTTTATTCATTCATACAGGACACTTTTGGGTGAATCAAGGTATTAACAACCCAGATGATCCTGACCTGCTGCTGTGAAGCCAATGTGCCCCATTAAGCTTGGCTTTAAAGGGCATTTAAAGCTTTCCAGCACTTTCCCCATACAAGGGCTGGAATTTCCAGTGGAATGGTCATCCCTGAGGCTGGAATTGTCCACACTGGTCACCCTTCACAGCAGAAGACTCTCAGTGTATCCAAGCAGAGCAAACTGGGGGCTTTGGTGGAGCTCCTTTCCTCAGCAAGAGTTTAATTTTTGGTATTCTAATAAATCAGAGCAGTGGAGAAACAGGTAGCTCTATTTTGCAGGGTCTGCTGGGAAGGCCTGACCTTGAAATGATAAAGTTCTGAGCAGTGATCAGAGTTTTGATGAAATGATTAAGTTTGAATGTGTGTACATATGGACAGAGCCCACAGGCAAAGTAGGCACCTCCAAAATATTAAACCATGAGCTGTCCCTGCCAGGTGGGATTTGAAACAATCCAACAGGGCCATTTGCCCACCTTTTTCTAATGGGGTCATTCCCATTCCTCGTGTGTGAAACCCACCCTGCGTTGCACAGGGGGATAACTCCATGTCCTGGGGCAGGAAGGAGGCAGAGAAGGAACCTCCTGGTGCCTCAACATCCCGTGGCCACCCCAACTTCCCCAGCAGGACCAGCAGAGGGGGAAGGAGGAGGATAGGTGTGAGGAGCTGTTCACAACACTACAATCACCAGTGGCCACTGGGGAGCGTGTTCTGTGGTCACTGAGACCCTCGTGGGATGGGACTGCCTTTGGGAAGGGGCCAGTGGGACAGACAGGGTGGTGAACTGAGCCAGGGCTGTCCCCAGCAGAGCTGTCCCCCACGCTGGGAAGGGCTTTGGGGGGGAAAAGGGCTTGCCAGGGACATTATCCCCAAGGGGGGGCGGTTTGGGTGTTTGGGGGCAGAGGGGGTCGAGGATTTTTGCTTCTCTCTCCTCCCACGAGCAAACTGGGGGTGTGAGGAGCAGGGATGGCACAGACCGAGGGGCACTGTGAGGAGCAGGGATGGCACAGACCAGGGGGCACTGTGAGGAGCAGGGATGGCACTGTGAGGAGCAGGGATGGCACACACCGAGGGGCACTGTGAGGAGCAGGGATGGCACTGTGAGGAGCAGGGATGGCACAGACCGAGGGCACTGTGAGGAGCAGGGATGGCACAGACCGAGGGGCACTGTGAGGAGCAGGGATGGCACAGACCAAGGGGCACTGTGAGGAGCTGAAGCCGCAGGGTTTGGGGTGTGGACCAGCAGATGAGCCTGGGGCAGAGACAATTCCATGTGCTCACTTCAAAGACAAAAAAAGTGGGTTCCTGTGTTTTGTTGTGTCAGAGTTGATATTTCCCGTGGCTTGGCAGGGCAATATCCTTTTGCAGAAAGCAGTGGAGGTGAAAATGCTTTTAGGAATGAGAAGTGGAGGACTCATGGAGTACAATCCACGTTCCCTCCTTCCCCTTGAGCTCCTTTCCCAGGGAATGATGTTTCTGTTGCTCTCAGGTGTGGTTATTTGAAATCTGAGATGTACAAGAGGGCAAAAACAATTCACCATACCTGGAAAAATATCCCTGGGCTTGATTTTTTCCCCTCATGGAAATCAGCAAATTCTGCTGTGATGCAGAAGGTGCAAAGCAGAGGAAGGTGGGCAGGAAGGTTTCTATGCAGGATTCCCTTGAAAGCTCTTCAGGATTGCAGGAGGAGGAGGGGAAGATGAGATTTGGGGTAGGAGAAGGTGAAGACAGTCCCAGAAGCACCGAAGGGAGAGTTTTCCAGCTGGGAATGCAAGGGCTTGGTCTCCTCACAGTCCCTCAGCTTTCCCCAAAGCTCTGCCCTCCTCCTCACCCCCCAGCTGAGCCAGGGATGGGCAGCACGGACAGGGCTAAAGGCTCCTTCCCCCTCAAATCCACAGCTGGGTGTTCAAAGGAGCATCCTGGGCTGGGGGGGGACTTGGAGGAGCTTTGGCCCAGCCAAGAGCATCATCTCCCACCCTGGGACCCCCGAGAGGAGAGCTCAGGCTCCTGTGGCTGCTGGAGGAAACAATGAGAAATAAGTGCCAGCTCTTTCCATTTGCTTATTAATAGGTTCTGTGTCTCGTGCTCCAAGGGGATTGTCCCTTGCCTGGAATTGCTGCCGGGGAAGCATTCAAGCATTCAGCCCCTGTAAATGGAGAAAAATGGGGAAGGAGAGAGGAATGTTGCAGGGAAGAGTGGAGAGTGGCTTCACAAAGGGCACAGAAATCCTGACTTTGCCCAAATCCCACTTTCCAGGAGCTTGGTGTAAATCCTCGGGGTGTTTGTAACCCCAGCACCACCAGGAAATCCGGGAATTGCCTGGTGCCTTTCCTGGAGCCAGTCCTTGGGATGGAGGATCCTTCCAAGCCTGAGCATCCCTACCCTGTGACATTCCTGCCCAGGTGGGCGAGTTCAGTGGGGTATTGGCTGAAGGACCAAATAGTTGAGTTCTTCCTGAATTTTCAGTGCCTTTTGAATATGGTTAAAGTTCTTTGTGGCTGAGATTTGGGAATATATTTGTCATTCACCCTGTGATGTTTGTGAAAGGGGAATTGTGAGCTCCCAAATCCTTTGGGTAGTTTTCAAAATCTCAGCTTTGTGGTGAGAAATTCCTGGTGGTTTAACAAACAATTTTGTGTCCACGTTGAGGTAATTCTGATTTCAGTGTTTAGAGGGTTTGTTTCAGCCCCTCTTTAACCCTTTCTAACAGAGTTGAGGGATAATTTGGGCTGAAAGGATGTCTGGAGGTCAGTGCTCCAATTCCCCACTCAAAGCAGGGTCACTTCAAGGTTTGATCACGTTGTTCACAGCCAATAAACACATTTACACAAAGGAAAATAAAGCAGGAATAATCCTAAATGAAATACAGGATGGAAATTTCAAAGTGCTCGAGTATTGCTTTTTCAACAGAGATTTTTGAGATTAAATTCCCACTGTCTTTCCCTGTTTGGGGCTTCTTTGCCCCAATTTTTAAAGGTGTCTAGGCACCTAAAACCCATTGTTCACTTGACCCAAAAATTCATTTTCTTCGGAAAATGGAGCACAGGCTCCCAGACTACCCACAGACTTTAACTCCATACTAATGAGGTCATTTCCTTCAATTAAATTGTTGAAATCCTTCACATGAGCGTGGCCACAATCTCTGGGTGATCATTCTAAATCATTAGATAAATGATTTATCACTTCGAGGTGATGAGTTGGAAGTGCCAAACAGTGGTTTCAACCTTGAAGGGAGGTTGGCAAGAGGCAAAGTGGCACCTGCAGGGTTGGCTTTGGAGTTTCCAGGGTGTTCTTGCACAGTATTCTGATGACAAAGGACGTGCAAGGAAAACCCTGTGCAGATGTGGCAGGAATTTCATTTATTCTGAGTCTGGGTAAACGACAGCAGGGCCATTTGCATAGGTGGGATTAAACTGAGAATGTGGGAGGTTTCTATTCGTGGGACTCAACCCAAACTAGGTGAGATTTTCAGGAATGAATGGTGAGATTTGCACTGGGAGCCCAAAGACTTGTGTAACTTTACCTCCTGTATCCAGGTGACTGTTCACATCTCCTTCTATTCACTTGAGCATCCCAGTGACCCCAAACTGGGCAAACCACACATTCTGCTCCCAATGCTCCACTGGAAAACCAGTGGCACCCACCAGAGCCACGAGTTAATTAAGGCAGAATTGTCTATGATTTCATCTTCCCTCTCTCCACCCCCACCTCGAGCAGGTCCAGCACTGGAGCTGCCTCTTGCCCCTGTGCCAGAATGATTAATGGGGGCAGCACCAGGAGGTCAATTAGCTGCGGTCGCTGTGGAGCTCAAAGGTGGAGTGTGTTTCTTTATTGAGCGCTGCATTCACACTCCAAACCATGACCTGGCCTGCAGTGATTTATTACAGGGGCACTGGTTTGATCACTTCCCTCCAGTACCTCACCTTGCCTTCAGAAATCAGGTTTTCACTGTCAATTAAAGGCCAGGGAGAGGGATCCCTGCAAAATCCGAGGGGTGAGCCCCAGCCTGGGGAGCCTGAGGATGGTTTTCAGGGCTGTCTGTGTGAGTAACAAAGGAATTGGATTGCATTCTGTTTCTGGGAGAAAGAAATCATCCATGGCTGGGATTTTACAGCCTTTTTCCTAATTGAGTTGAAACAGAGGAACCAAATCTGTCCTGACACAATTTAGGAAAAAATCTCCACTTAATATTTATATGGGTGTGTGGTGGGAGAGGCAGGAGAACAACCTGCTGTTGTTTTTGAAGGCTTAAAAGGTTTTCACATATATATAGAGAGATATATATATATATATATATATATATATAGTAGTCTCAGCTTCTACTTTTATTTGCTTATCACCTCAATAAACATCTCAGCCCTTTGCCTCGTGGTCTCACCCCTTAATTAATGAAGCATCTTCCTTTTCTTCTTGTGAGGGGCTTGCTGTTCTGTGTGTGCAGAACCTCTCCTGTCTCACAGAGCAAAACAAACAAGGTAACACTAATAAAGATGCCTTTTAAGGGATAAATCTGCCTCCCAGATTTCTCCAGTACAGTAAATACCCTTCAGATTTACCTGAGATGTAACACAGGAATAAAATTCCACCCGTTATGGGCAAGTAATTTTGTCAAGATCAGTCCAACAGCGTGGTTCCCCCTCTATCTTCCTGACATTTAATTGGAAATGATTTCCTCTTCCAGATTTCTCACAAGCTTTTATGTCTCTTGCAGGGTTTAAAACACGAGCATTTAAGCAAAGAAAACACATTTCCAACTTCACCTGTCCTTGTAGATTTTGGAGTAATTTCCATGGCATCCTGTTTTATTCCTATAGACTCCTGTTGACTCAGTGCCTATTAATTTTTATAAGACTTTCTCCAGGAGGCTTTGTAAGGGAGAGACATAAATTTAGTCCCTGGCCTGGTAAATTTTAATGACAATTTTGCATGCTTGACTTAATTCCTATTTTTCGTGTCCCAGTCGTGCCTCTCCCTCACCTTGTTCTTTTAGGGCTCGAGTGTTGCCTTTTGAGGCTGATCCAGTAAGTCACACAAGCTCTGAATAGTCCCAAGGTGGGAACAGAGAACATTTGCCAAGGTGAGTTGGTGCCCAAATCTCTGGGACTTCCAGAGGGAATGGAGCCCAAGCTGCCCCCTCTGCCTTCTGTGTCACTGCTGTGACACAGGGGCTGCAAAGAGCTACAGAACAGGATGAGAGGAGATCTTTTAGTCCTCACTGAAACCTTTTGGAGTCTTGTATTAAATCCTGCACCACGAAATAGTGTAAAAGGAGATAAATTCCCACTGTTTTATGTACAGACAAAACCACAGTGAAACAATGATGATGGTTCTTCACCTGCTCAACCCAAACAGACCTGCCTGGACAGAATGAGGACTTACTGAAGGGAGTTGTGCCACAGCTGGAATTCAGCTCTCCCCACATTCCAACCAGCAGATGTGGCACCCAGAATTTCCAGTTAATACCAGTTCAACTGGTCTCAGCAATGCCCTGTGGCACTGGGATTCAGCTCTTCCCTGAAGAATGTCTGGAAGGTTATATATCAATAATATGATTAATATAAAACTTGGAGAAGTGGGATCTAGTCCCAAATTGATCCAAACCCCAATGAATTGGCCATTTCTGTTAAACTTCCATTTTTTGCCTCAGGGGTGACATGGAACAACCATAAAAACTACCAACATCTCCCAACAACCCAGTGCCTTTGGCTGTACCAGTTTCCAGGTTTGGCCTCCCACTGGTAGCTGGAAAACCTGAGATAAATCAATTAATCCAGGCAATGGACCTCTTGGCTGAGAGCTGGGAATCTTGAATTCCAGGTTTGGCCCCAGAACCAGTTTCCTCAGCAGTCTGGGAAGGTTGTTTTCCCCCTCTGTATTTCCTTCTTCTTCCTTGCTGTCTTTATTGCATGGAATCCCAGAATGGTTTGGGTTGGAAAGGACCTTAAAGACCTTCTTGTTCCAACTCCCATGGTGTTGCCTAACCAGAGTCTCAGAATTTGCTGCAGTGGGAGAATGAATTCCCAGGAGGATGTCAGGGATGGAGTCGAAAAGCCCAAGTTGTTTCCATCCCTCTATTTTTAGTTGCTGTTCCAGATAATCCCCTGTAACTGCCCTGCAAAGACAACTACCAGTTTCCCCTTCCAAGGAGCAGCTTGAAAGCCAAAATTCCAAATGATAAACCTCCTGGCTTTCATTGTAGGCAAGACTAGGCTGATAAAATGCTCCCCAAACACCTTAGGACCTGCCCCTGCCTGTTTCCCTCCTGGGAAGGTTCTTGGGAATGGTGCTGCAAAGAGCCACAGTTCATGTGTTGTTCCATCTTGGGATTTGGGAATGAAAGTAGTGTCCTGCTATTGGGAAGGAACAAAAACCCAAAGAGCAAATACCACCAGAGTGAAGTTCCCATGTTGTGACACTCCTGCACATTTTCACTGAGGGTGGGATCCAAACCACTGAATTCCCCAGGCCACCCTGCAAGCCCCATCCTTGGAATAACCCATGGAAATGATGTGATTTAAATCCTCTGGTCTTTAGAGGTGTATTTATAGAGGTCCCTTTTGGCTTCCTCCCCAGTAACCACTACAAAACTTTCCCTAAAGGGAACATGAATATATGTCAGGGAAACATGAATATATGTAAGGAGAAAATGAATGTATGTAAGGAGAACATGAATATATGTAAGTAGAAAATGAATGTATGTAAGAAGACCATGAATATATGTAAGGAGAACATGAATGTATGTAAGTAGAAAATGAATGTATGTAAGGAGAACATGAATATATGTAAGTAGAAAATGAATGTATGTAAGAAGAACATGAATATATGTAAGTAGAAAATGAATGTATGTAAGAAGACCATGAATATATGTAAGGAGAACATGAATGTATGTAAGTAGAAAATGAATGTATGTAAGGAGAACATGAATGTATGTAAGGAGAACATGAATGTATGTAAGGAGAACATGAATGTATGTAAACCTCAGTAGGAGCAGAAAAATAAAGCTAGATCTATGAACCAGGTTTTCAGCAAATATAAACTGGTTTAATTCTTCTGAAAACAAGCAAAGCAGGTGAAGTTCTGCTGGAAAAGGCATTGCTTTTGCAAGGCTGGGGTTTTTTCCCTGTTTTCTGCCCAGTTTTGTGCCACAGAAAGCACCTTCTGCCTTTGGGGGGCACGGAGGCACAGCCAGGGTGTTGCTGGCACTGTGTGCACAGGGAGAGGGGTCTGCTTTAATAATTAATCCCTAATTGGTGTGCTGGTGGGACCCTCTGACATCTGAGCCCTTGACCTGCTCAAAGAAACTTGGCACTGCACCTTGTTCAGCACGGTTGGGCTAATTCCTTCCCCCAGGGCTGGATTCCTCCTGGGAAACCTCCCTCGGGGCTCCTGCACTGGGATTTCCAGGCTGGGGGCACCACTGGGCTCCTCTTCTTGACCCCCGAATTCTTGGGTGACAGGACCCAAATGTAATTCCCTGGCTGTGCTTGCTCTGTGTTAAAGCTCCCCCTGCATTCACTCTCCCTGCTTTCATTCATTCATTCATTCACTCCCCTTCTCCCCCCCCTCAGCTTTTCCTTCTCTTTTTCAGCAGAAATTGGAGATTTCCAAGCTCCTTTTAGTCTCAAAGCCAAAATATAATTCCACAAACTGGCGCTGACACAAGAAGGAGGTTTTTCTTTCATTGCCACGTTGATAATGATAATAATAATAATAATAATAATTATTATTATTATTATTTGGAAGAAGGTGGCCAAACAGGCCGAATTTGTCATTCCTGTATAATTTAAAACTGCACAGCCTACAGCCCACAAACCAGAGCATGTAATTACACACTTACTAGAGGTAACAGCAGTGCTGATAATTATTCTTTACACAGGAGAATCTCGCTGATATCCCAGAGTCGGAAAGTGGGAACTACAATATCTTTAATACCATCCTTGGAGACCCTCATAAGCAGAGGAGAAGTATGAGGAGGCACACAGGGTCCAGAGCAATATCTTCATCGCTCCACCATGTCAGGGGCTTTGCTACAGCACAAATCAATAGATTCAAGTACATTCTTCTTTTTCTTTTCTTTTCTTTTCTTTTCTTTTCCTTTTTTTTTTTTTCTTAAGGTACAATATTTTTTTTATGACCCTTCCTGGAGAAAGTGCAGCAAAGGCACAGCAACAGCTCCGGGATGAAAGAACCACTTTGAGTGGGAGCTGGGATGGTTTAGAGGAAGAGGGGGCTGAGATTTATTCAGTTAGTTATTTATTTGGCCGTTTATTTATTTATTTTTAAGGCCTGTTCCTCTGCAGGAAAGTGTTAACCATTTGTGGGCTGTAACCTTCAGATTTCTTAGGCTTTAAACACCCAATTATTTCTCTACCCATTTTTTATTAGTTTCTATTCCTCTCCCTAGCTGTTCTCTCTCAGCCTATATTTTAGCATTTTTGTCCCCTTGATTTCAATCATTAGTAATTCAGATTTCATCCTACCTTTGGCATTTCTCTCGGTGATTCTTCGTCTGAGCTTCCAAACAACCTGATGGAGGATTTTCCCCACCCCCAGCATTTAAATCAGAGCGTGGTTTAGGGGCCAAATATCCTCCCCTCTATTTCCACTGAGTGGTGTTTTATTTTGCAAGCAATTAATTTGCTTTTTAAGGAATAAAATTCTATTTCCTCCCAAAACTGTCCCCTATTTTACCACCTTGCTTCGCCCAGGTGGGATTTTCCCTGTCCATGGTGAGTGTTTGTGGAGGGAGGTTCTAAATTAATTCCTGTAGAGATGGATGCTCTAAAATAGAGAGAAAAGCTGATTTTCAGGAGCTGTTGGCTCCAGTCATTGAGTGTGTGTTGGAGGCTCCTCTGGGCTGCTCTAACTTAAGCCATCAAGTCAGGTCTGGGGTGGCTGATCTTGCTCCTCGATGGTCTCAGCTCTGCCTGAGCAAATCTGGGTCACGGTCACAGGGAGTCAACGGGAATAATAATGTACCTGGAGCAGTTGGGGAGGAGCCAGGGGACAGAAAGTTAATTAAAAAAAGATAATCTGCTCTTAATATCCCCGGTAACAAGTTTAAAATGACATCAAGATCTCAGAAGTTGGTTTGAAAGGGAAATCAAACTGTTCTGCACCCTCAGCGTGGGGTGGGAGCTGAGACCACCCGAGGGGGAGAGCAGGGCTTTTCCAAGGTAAGGACCTTTCTGTTGTCCCTGGAATTGCTGAAAACCCCCGTGGATGTGGCACCTGGGGACGTGGTTTGGTGGTGGACATGGTGGTGGTTGATGGGTGGGCTTGGTGACCTCAGAGGGCTTTCCCACCCTTAATGGTTCTGTGATTCTGCAGCAGGGAGAGAGAACCGAGGTGGAAAGTCCTTTTTGTCCCTCTGCTTGGGGACCTGAGGGGGCAGCAGGACCTGGGGGGGAGGTCCCAACTGCTGCAATGAAGGAATTCTCCAGTCCACACTTAGTTCTGGCTCAGGATGTCCCAGTGCCAGAGTCAGTCACCTCAGTTTCTCCTGTGTGAGGGGCAATAATTCAGGTGATGTTCATCATGAAGGGCTTATTCTTGTCTTTAAAAACCCCCAAATATATCAAATCCAAAGCCTCTTCTGCCAGATCTATCACAATAATGATTTAACTGCAGTGATATAATAGTAAATGATCTAAAATAGCAAATCAGCCCTGTAGCAATCAAGACACAAATGTCATTAATTTTTATTTGCTCCAAATCCTCTGTGTGGATAAAAACTTAGAATAGTTGGAAATGTTGACTCTTTACACTTAACAAATCAGGATAAATGGGCTCTGGTCACTGTAAAAGAGCAACCAATGCCTTGCAAGGTTTTAGGACTCCTCTGGAGGTTTGTTAATAGGGATAGATCCAAAATGAACTGGTGTCTTGGAAGCTGGGGAAATATAAATATAAATATATATATATATATATTATATAGGAGCTAAAAGCCCACTGGAGCCACTCAGAAATCTCCTGTTTATGTGGTGGCTGCTCCTGGTCCTTCATTCTGGGATTTGCAGGACAGGTCAGAGATGCAAGGCTTTGATATGAGAGCTCTGCATTCAGCTGGAGATTCCCAGGGCGACCTGCAGGAAATCCCAAAACCTCTTTGGGCCTCAAGTCTCCACTTTCAGAACCAAGATTTTTTTAAAAAATCAGAATAAATATAATTATTGAGTTCTTTAAGATATTCTCTGGGCTGTGTACATGTTTAATTTGTCCTTTGCCTGTGTGGGGCATAAAGGGAGAAGAATTAGTAGCACTCGTGTGATAATAATGGATAATTTCTCCTTCACCCTTCTACAGTCTTCTAAAACCACAGAAACTTCATTTTCTCTTTGTTAATTCTGCTGATTATTAGTAAGGAAACAAAGTCTCACGGAGTAAAAGGGGATTGGGATATTGTGTATGTCTGTGCACCTGCTTTTCCATTTCCTTTAAACACGGGTCCTTCTGGGAACTGTGGAATTGTCGTGGTTTGGTTGGATGGGAAAGCACTGGAGAACCTCCCAGGAGGAATTATTCCAGGAGGAATTATTCCAAGGAGAACCTCCCAGGAGGAATTCTTCCAGGAGGAATTCTTCCAGGAGGAATTATTCCAAGGAGAACCTCCCAGGAGGAATTATTCCAGGAGGAATTATTCCAAGGAGAACCTTCCAGGAGGAATTCTTCCAGAAGAACCTCCCAGGAGGAATTCTTCCAGGAGGAATTCTTCCAGGAGAACTTCCCAGAAGGAATTCTTCCAGTTAGAATTATTCCAAGGAGAACCTCCCAGGAGGAATTCTTCCAGGAGGAATTCTGCCTGGGGAAGAGTAGAAAGCATTTTTCCTTAAAATGCTCCTCAGGAACATTTTAGGATGTTCCTCAGGAACATCTTGGGACTTTTGAAAGACATTCCGGCGGTGCTTGGATGTGTTGCCAAGGTCAGAGCTTTGTGGAGCTGGGAACAAGGAGCCTCAGCTGGAGAGGTTGGTGCCCAGGTGAGGGATGGAGCTCAAGGATCAGGCAGGTGATGCCAAAGGTGCATTCCCACCCTGCGGGCTGGAAGTGCCTCCTTGCTCCTTTTGGCAGGCCTTGCCTTGGAGCCGGGGCCAAACGAGAGCTGCCATTACCACGTTAATGCCTGCCCAGCCCGGTGCTGGGAGCTCATCTCATAGCTCTCTTTGCTTTTTCAGCTGCATTACATCTGCCTGGCTTGGGATCCCCATGCTATATTCCTAATTATTATTTTTTCACACTTCATAACATTTTGGTAACTAAAATGCTCCAGGGCTCCAAACTTATCTATTACATTTTAGCCCAGAGGAAACTTCGCAGCCAGTTCCAACTTCCAACCCCCAAATATGAATTTATATTGGAAATTCTCCTGGATCCTGCCCGGGATTGGTGCAGCCCTGATAGAATATTGCAAACCCTGACTTTGTTCCACGTCGAGAGGGGGTATTTTCTGCCCCCCCTGCCTTTCTTTTGTGTAAATCTGTTTTCTCCACAGGAGCACATGCTGTCTCTTCTGGCTACAACACTACTTACTAATTCATCGATTCATCTTTAATGAGGCCCCCTGCCAATGTTTAAATAGCAGTCGGAACAAAGAGAAAGCAACATTTCCAAAACAGCTGCTTCTCTCCAATCTTGACATCTCAGCCCTTGCAGAATTTTTAGGATTTTTTTTTCTTTTTTTTAATTTTTTTTTTTTTTTTACCCCCTAAAGTTGGCCATTTATAATTTAGGTGGAGCTTTGTAATTAATTGTCTGCGAGATGGAGGGGGGGAAATGGGAAAAGCTAGGAACGAAATGAAAACAAAAAAAGGGGAAAAAAGAGGAAAGTTTCCCCCAGGCTGTGGTGAGCCTGTGGACCTCCCAGGCTCTGCAGATGGAACGGTGGGACAACCCTCCTTGGCAGCCAAGGCCATTTGGTGTGCCTGGCAAGTCGGGGCAAGGACATGGCAAAGTTTCCCTGTTCCACACAGATTCACTCGCCCTGGAAAGGCTCAAAAAACCTGTGGAGGTGGCACCTGAGGACGTGGTTTGGTGGTGGACATGGTGGATTGTCCAGCCTGGGGAAGAGAAGGTTCACAGTGACCAAACTGTGGCCTTGCAGGACCTGAAGGAAACCAAAAGAAAGATGGAGAGAGACTTTTTAAGGGCCTGGAGTGCCAGGACAAGGGGAATGAGGCACTGCCAGAGGGCAGGGATAGCTGGGATATTGGGAAGGAATTCCTCCCTGGGAGGGTGGGGAGGGGTGGGATGGAACTCCCAGGGGAGCTGTGGCTGCTCCTGGATCCCTGGGAGTGCCCAAGGCCAGGTTGGAGCCACCTGGGCTAGTAGAAAGTGTCCCTGCCAATGGCAGGGGGTGGCACTGGGTGGGCTTTGAGGTCCCTTCCAACCCAACCCATTCCAGGATTCCATGATTTGACCAATCATGGAATGATGCCAAGCCAGACCCCCAGCCTGATGTGGAGCCTGGAATGCTGAGCTCTGCTCCTCAGAGCACCCCATGGCACTGCTTTGTCCACGGGCATCCCAAATTCTGCTGCTTCTCTCCTCCACCGGTTCTCTCACGATTTACACGAGACAATTGTGGCAATATACAGCTATTTCTGTGCACATCTTGCTCTATACCCACAGCTATTGCTGTAACTGAGAACTTTCTGCACAGGAAAAAGGCAGGGTCAACTAAAACTTGTCATAAATTTCTCAGCTTTTGGGTTCAGCAAAATTATTTAAAAATCCTTGTCAGAAGTGAACACATCCTGAGCTTTTGTGTGGAAATCGTGTTTTGTTACTGTATTTACTTCAGTTTAACTTCCAAAACATGCAAAGTGAAAGCTATTTTATATTATAAATAAAAAATGCCAACATTTTGTGATTTTTCAGAAAATGAATCCTCTACTCAAAGTCAAGAGGTCAAGTGGCTTCCTCTGGACTTATTCCAGCAGGTCCTTCCAGCCCAGGGAACTGGTCATGGCCCCAAACCTGCCAGAGCTCCAGGAGTGTTTGTTCAACCCTCTCAGGGCTGGTGGGGTTGTTGGGGTGTCTGTGCAGGGCCAGGGGTTGGATGGATGGATGGGTGGATGGATGGATGGGTGGATGGATGGATGGATGGATGGATGGATGGATGGATGGATGGATGGATGGATGATCCTTGGGGGTCCTTCCAGCTCAGGATATTCTATGATCCCCTTTCACTGCAACAGGAGCCTTTCATTGACATGACACATCAGTGAATATTTTAATTCCATCCAAATTACAGGGCCAACTTTGGCAAAAGAATCCCAGGCAGAAGAGGGGAAATCCCTGGGAAAAAAAAAAGAGAATATTTGACACTAATATTCACATTATTTCTACATTAAGTAACACCAAAAGTCCTGCAGCCCCAGCGGGCACATGAGCACTCAGACCTGCCTGGAAACAACAAAACACCAAAGGCAGGCAGTTTGGAGGCATTTCCTGGGGAAAAGATTCCTGGTTCTGTTTCCATGGAAGCGACAGCACATCCCAAGTGGCAGCAGAGCTGACAGAGAGCGGCTGGGAGAGGTAAAGTGGCATCTCCTCCTTCCTGCCAGAGCAGGGGGGCAGAGCTGGGGGATCACTCCACAAAAGAGCACAGCAAAATCTAAGAGGACACATGGACATCTGGTTAACTGGGGAGTCTGGAGAGCTGGGGGGTTCTCAGCTCAGCCCTGAACTTCCTGTGTCCCTCTGGGCAACTCACATCTCCTGTGGACATCAATAATTGATTTCCTTGGGCACTAAATCAGAGCCTGAAACATCCTGGACAGGCTCACTTCAAGTCCACCTTGGTTTGCCTGCTGATGTTTTACTCCCATTGGGAATAAAATCCTCTCCCTTTTCCGTGGTTTCAGAGCTCCTCCAGACCCACACGTGGTTTTGGTGTGACCTCCCACGTTCTGCTTCCTAATTCTTCACCCCTTTTAACCTGCAAAAGTACAGAAGAACTATTTTTGGTGTCGTTTCAGGGGTTGGCTGAGTGACTTTTTGGAAAATGCACTTGAAAGCAGTAAGAGTGGGTGAGCTCAGTGCAAGGGAGTTGTGGAATTCTCCAGCCTGGGCTGTACAGGAGGTGGGTTAAATGGTGGAGATGGAAATATGAGATATATAAGATATATGACATATATAAGATACGTGACAGATATGAGATACGTGAAATGGAGATATGAGATACAGGAGATTGAGATATATGAGGTATATAGGATCTATGACAGATACAAGATATATGACAGATATGAAATGGAAATATAAGACATATGAGACACATGAGGTGGAGATATGAGATACAAGAGGTGGAGAGGTGCCATACAGGACGTGGGGTTAAACGATGGCACTGCTGACCTTAAAATGCAAGCAATCACTGCCCAAAGCACTAATTAAAACAAGTGCTGAATTTCAGCGCCCTTGCCAAGACTTGCCCTGGCCCAGAGCAGTGCAGGGCCGTGCAGCAGGCAGGCTGAGGAGCTGCAGTGCCCCGGCTTGGGCTTGGATTGCAATGTTTTCTGGCACTGCCTCACAGGGAGGTAAGTGCTTTGTTCCTCCCTCGAGTGGCACTCGGCTCCCTGGGCTCCTCTCGGAGTGCTGGGGAATGTCCACTTGCTGGACTCCTGTTGTGCATGTGCTGTACAAGCTTTTGCCTGTGTTTGCCAAAGGAAAAGACAGGCTGCTGCTACTTCAAGGAAATATTTTTAATTGCACACTATTGATTTCCTGGGCTCCTGGTGGAGTGGATGTTGTGCTGTGGATGGATGCACTGCAGCGTGGGGCTGCTTTATGTGCACAGGTTAACCCAGAAATGAAACCTCTGCGTGGGCTTCCAACCCACTCTGTGTTACCTTGGGGTGTCTGCCTCTATCTGAGCCACACAGAATCCCTCTTTCCTGTTGATAGACTGGATGAAATACCCTGAACTGAGCATTTTCCTCTTTCTCTCCCACACTTGCTGCATTGCTGTGACACCACAGCCATCCCACTGTCTGTGGCTGCTGCAATTCCCAGGTTGGATTCCCCCTCCTGGGGCTCTGGAGTGGATCATGGGAGAGGCTCCCAGATTTTTATGCTGCTACCCCTTTCACAATGAAACAATCTGCAGAGCCCTCAGCATCCTCAGGGGGGAAAAGCTTAATTTTGCAAAGACCTGGATATAAACAGGTTAACACAGAGCTGTGGAGCAGAACCATTTCCTTTATCATTGCTCTTATGTGTTCTGCTAATACACAGTTCAGAGCTGGTAAATGACATCTGCATGTTGATGCAGGACCAGGGAGTCCTAAAATTGTTTTCACATTTATATGTAAAGCAATTACTGCTTTTTTTTTTCTCTCTGCCTCATAACCTGAGAAGTGGAGCAGACATACAGGAAGTCTTACTTTTTATTTCACTCTGGTAGACTTGTAAAGCAGGCAGCTCTGGGGTGCAGTGCAACAGGAGGCAAATGAAACCTGAATTTCTTTTTTATTGCATTACTTGTAGCCCCATAATGCAGGCAGATACCTTCAGGTTGGGGAAGGGGGTGAAGAGGGAAAGACCAGCATGTTCTGACAGTACAATCATTTCCAAGAGCTGTGCATTCCTGGTGCATCATTCCCAACATTCTCGCCAGCCTGGTTGCTCTCATCTCTTGTATTTAGGGCACTGGGGAATGCAATCTCTTTTTCCCCCAATTGTTACTTTGGAAACTGCTCTGTAAGATGTTCCTCTGAGCCTGCATGTTCTTTCATGGGGTCTAATTAATTCATTTGCAGAGTGTGTGTTTCTCTCCCTGCTCCTTCTGCAAAGGTGCTAAGTCTCATAATCAGAGAGGAAGAACCTGAACAGATTTGTTTTCACATTCTCCATCTCCAGGCTGGTTGAATCAGCCCCAGCAGCTCAGTGCTGGAAAAAGAGACATCTTGTAGAGTAACAGCAGTGCCTGGGTCAGGATTATCCTGAGTGGAGCCCTCCCCATGCCTGGTTTTCCCACCCAGCCCCTGGAATGTGCTGTGCTCTAACAAGGAAAACCTGGCCCTGTCTGAGCTCAGCTCTGCCTGCCCTTTGCCACAAGCCCTGCTTTGCTCAGGGAAAGTGGCTGGTTTGCCCCCTGAAGTGGAGGCTGGGGGAAGGCTGGGGGGTCCATCCATCACCAGTGATTAATGACCCACTGCCTGGTGCCAGCCCTGGGCTCATCTCCACGCTCAGGCACTTGGCACGTGGATGGGATGGGTTATGGGCCCCTTGGAGGGAGGGGACAGGGGTGAAGGGGAGCAGTGACATCTGCCTGCAGCTCCCATCCATCCTGGGGCTTCACACGTGAGGTCCTGCAGCCTGTCAGCACAGTGTTCCTTAAAACAACAGGAGGAATGAGGATCCTGACTGGCTCTGTGGAGTCTGGAAGATCTGCTTTTCACAGAATCACAGAACCAAAGAATGGTTTGGGTCAGAAGGGACCTAAAACTTCATCCTGTTCCACCCCCTGCCATGGGCAGGGACACCTTCCACTATTCCAGGCTGTTCCAAGCCCCATCCAACCCAGCCTTGGACACTTCCAGGGATCCAGGGGCAGCCACAGCGTCTCTTTTCTTGGCTCTGGGCTCTGTTTTTGGGTGGCTGCCCAAAGATTTCTGCTGTGGATGGGACTCTCTTGCTCCTTGTCCATCACTTGTAAGGGCCAGGAGGACTCTGAGGGTTTCATCTGCTGGCAGACATTGGTTTGCTGTGGCATCTGTGAGATGGAGCTTCCTACTCAGACCCATTTCCTTTAGCACTCCTGCATTTGGGAACAGCAGCTATTTTTAACATTTTAAACTCAGAAACACTGCTACCCATGCCAAGACACAGAGCTGCTGGGGAGGGGGTTAGTGTGGGCTGAAGATGTTTATTTTCTGCAGAATGTGCTGAACCCTAAAGTCCTTTTCTTAGTCTCTGTAAGCTGCACTGCATCCTAAATAATTGTATTTAAATGTGCTGAAAGGCACCTAATTCAACAAATCAGAGGGCAGAATAGTTCAACTTTCAGGCATCTTCTGACATATGGACAGGAATGGCTCAAATTTGACTGTGTCTGCTCATTGTATCCTTGTAAGGATGCCTGTGTATGTATTAAAGGACATCATTTAGGGTCCCTTTCTGTGGAAGGAGGGGGTTGTTCAGTAGCACTAGAAAAAGAGTCCACATTGTCAGGGTTATGGTTTTTAGAGAGCTCCCTGACCAGGCAACTTTTAAAGCTTTAGGCTTAAAAAAAAAAAAAAAAAATAGGGGGAAAAGCTGTTATCAACAATAATTCATTGTGGAAAAATATTTACATAGACAAAAAGATTTCACTCAGCATGTTAGGGCCAGGAATAAACCCGTCTCTTGTCCTGTAGCTCTCATCTATTATTCATACTTGCTGTTTGGCTCTTTTCATGTAGAGCTCTCAAAGCATTTTGCAAATGAAGATGTAAATTGTTATCCTTGTTTTATCCAGGAATGGCTTGGGGAGAGAAACCACTGCACTGGAGGACCACCAGAGCCCTGGGATTAAAGGCTGGCCTCAGCAGCCAGCCCAGAATCAGCTGGAGTTTGGAGATGCTGCTTTTGTCAGGGAGAACATGATGGGCTTGAGTAGCTGAGAGGGAAAGGTGGGTGGAGAGGGTGGTGGCAGGGAAGGGCAAGGGAAGCACAGCACCAAGGGCTGAGGAGGGGAGAGCAGAGGTGGGAACAGCAGAGGTTGGGTGAGGAGTACGTGGGGAGGTTCTTCTGGGTGCTTGGAGGGGACAGGGGCAGGAACAGGGACAGGGGCAGGAACAGGGACAGGGACAGGGACAGGGGCAGGGGCAGGGCCAGGGACAGGGGCAGGAACAGGGACAGGGACAGGGACAGGGCCAGGGGCAGGGCCAGGGACAG
>JAWWTY010000055.1:4011730-4066038 GCA_035222235.1 Margarornis squamiger
CTCTGTGTCTGGAGGGGAGAGTGCTGACAGCTCCGTGTGCCCGTGCCCAGCCTGGCAATACCCACAGGGAACAGACCGGGCAGATATTGTTAGAGGGAAGGAAATGCCTCCCTCCCGCTCCTTATAGGGTCATGACCACGCCCCTCCCGCTCCTTGTAGGGTCATGAGCAACTCCATCCCGCTCCTTATATGGACATAACCACGCCCCCGCTCCTTATATGGACATGATCACGCTCCTCTTGCTCCTTATATGGTCATGAGCATGCCCCGCCCACTCCTTATATGGTCATTAGCACACCCCCCACTCCTTATATGGTCACGATCACACCCCTCCCACTCCTGGAGTCAAGAGGAGATGAGGCACTCAACTCTGCAGCTTGTTCCCATCAGCACAATGCCATCCACACCAACATCTGTTATCCCTGGCCTCACTAGGGAAATCTGGACCCACCGCTGAGGGTCACGGTATGCCACAGCAACAAGCTGTGGCTATTGGTCTCAAAGCCAGGGAACGAACAGGATGCATATGCATGGGCACACAGAGCACACGTTTGCACAGACAGCTGCACAAACACACGTGCGCTGTGCTAACAAAAATCCACTTGCACGTTTGTGCTAACAAAAATCCACAAGGGCTCCACAGATAACTGCTCCCATAGACAGAGATCTCACAGCACAGGTACATGGATGACAACCAATCCTGGCTGCTTCAAGCCTCTCCCCTCTATATAGCTCAAGGGAACAGGGGCCCAAGGCAGAGCTCTCCGAGGAGGTGGCAGATGGAGCTGGCCTTCTTCCCAAAAGGTGTGTTCAGACCCCTCACCAATTCCACCACAATATTTCCCCATGTCACTGCTTCATTCGCTTTGAAGCTCAATGAGGCTGCAGGACAACAAAGTGACATATCACTTCAGCCAAATTTGTATGTGGAGCTACTCACAATTGCTCACCTTCGTGGAATGTTGTTTGTTACAAGGACTGAAAAAAAAAATTAAAGTTATCCTTCAATCCATCAATTTATTACGGTATCAGAACTCATCCTTATAACCCGAAATGTGTTGGGAGTGCATATGAAATACTGACTGCTTCACTGCATGATATTTTATTAAGCTGTACCAACTAACTCAGAAAGGACTGAACATTTTTATTATAAACTTCAATTCACTTTCTTCAGAAATGAGTTATAAACACTTTTACATATGCCTGGACCTTCACTTTTCAGATAAATGTCCCAGAGCTCTACTTCAACTAATTGCTGAAATAATACTTCTAAGCATTGGCACTGAATACCCAATGCCTAAGGCTACCAGAATGGGCATAGAAATGTGCCATTTCATTAGCATTCCATTTTCTTTTTATATCTTACAGATGACAGGCCATCTCATGTACTGTTAGCAGAGTTAACTCTTAAAATCACGAGTTCATTTCAGCTGTTAAGGCACATTCTTTCCTCTGCACAAGTTAGTTTTACATACTGCAACAATAAACTAAACTCATGGCATTTCAACATTGTGTAGTCTTTCTTACTGGGATAATTAAAAAACTAACATATGTATTTGTAGGAAATACAATTTCAATACATGTATGCGAATTTATTGTGCCACCATTCGTATAAAGCATTTCAATCCAAAATGGTCAGAAACAATCTCAAATATCTGCGTAAGAATTTATAAACACTAGTAAAGATATACCACAGACTACAGCTTTCTACATTTTCAAATGTAAGTTCTGGTAGATATCCATGTTTCAATAAAATGGACAATACCAGTAGAGATGCATACCTCTTTTGTCTTTATTTATAAAGAAGTGACAACACTAGAAAACACATTGATAACCAGTGCTTTGAACAGTGAAGGTGGGATCTAAAAAAAGTCTGATTAAACTAAACAACCTTAGGTCTTTACCAAGTTGCATATCTGCTAGGAATGCTGAAATGCAAGAGTTTACACCCGCAATATTCCATAATGGAACAGCCACATGATATCAAATATAATCTCCGATATCCAAACTGGTACATAAAAAAGCCATCGCCAAGTATTAAAAGACCACTGCAAGTTCTTATTGCTTTTTGAGTTAAATAATAATCTTCAAATAAACCAAGACCCAAACAATCCCTAGAGTATCTTTCTTATCCTCCTGTTCATTTATTAACAACGGAAGCAATCAATTATATGATGCAGCAAAAGAGGCATTTAAGAACACCCAAACAAAACCTATTTAGGTACACGGACATCCCCGCCCTCCCCCTGAAACCCACTATAACCACTTAGTGCCAGCAGAGGAGCAAAACTTGGTAAGACAAAACCAGAAATCTGACCACAGTAAGAAGGAAACACAAAGAGAGAGAGAGCTTCCTTAAATATTCAAAATCTGATGTCTTTCAAAACAAAGCATATCATCCTCATAATTTAAAAAGGGAAGTTGCTTTCTATCTAATCCTCACACATGCTGAGTAGTTCTCAAGTCCACCGAGAGTTCCACTGTGCAGCAGTTTATTTTGAATTCAACGCTTCAAAAACTACAATAATATTCAATGCACTTTTTACTAAGGAGAGGAATAAAACAAATGCATGTTGACATTGTTCTTGCCAGTTCAGCATTTCTGCAGCAATTCCATTGTGTCTTGCAGTAGGAAAGTTCTACCAGCATCAGTCTTCAGAATCATCTTCAGAAGCTGCTGGAACAACATAGTATAATCAGAAGCCTTGACAAAGTTCTGTGAAATTAAAGCACTTCAGGATGAGTAGACAAAATAAAGGTAATTTTATAATATCAAACAGCAGACTGTAATACCCACCCAAAACTTGCATAATCACATAGCTTAATTCTTAGATGCAAAATATAGCATTTTCAAATCAAAACTCAACAGTACAAAATGCAGTGCCCTCCTGCTGTTCCTTCCTCAAAGGAAGAAAACTTAAATTATGCCAGAGATTCAGCTTTTATGCAGTGTTTACAGAAGTTAATTCCAACAGTAGTCAGGAGAGGATATATGCAATCCCTGACAGTGGCACCCAACACAAGGGAAAGAAATCACTCACAGAGTTAACGATTTGGATACTAAAATACCTCAAAAGATTCAGCTGTCTGAACAAACGAAGACTCTTAAATCTTTATAGATATACACATATGTTGCTTAACGCAACTTGTGCCTACTTGGAAGCAGCTCTTCTCTCCAACCCTGTTCTTTCAGCATATGCAAGATGAACATGAAGCCCACATATGCATAGGATTTTGTTGTTGCAAGGTGAATCAGAAGACGAATACACACTTGTCAACTACGATAGAAAAGTCAGCACACACATCTATGTCGGGTCTGCAAAGCATTAGCTTGTCTGTAACAGGAATTTAATATGTCCTCTTAAGCAAAGTCTGCACGGAAGAAAGTATTTACGCTGAAGTAATGTGTTCCACCCCTGACCACAGAAAGAAGGAGAGTCTGACTCATTAGAAGACAAATGTAACTAAATTGCAGCGATAAATCTAAAACTCAGTACTTCTCACCAGCAAGTTAAAGGCCGAATCAAATACAGAGGTGTAAAACGACACTCATCAATTTTTACTCTAATAAGGATGCACACAACTTAAGAATGAATTCAGAACTCCAGCCGACCTCTGACTGCTCTGAATGCAGAAACAGTCACCTTGAACTAAAACTCACACACACATTCCCCATTCTTTATAGTACCTCAAATGCATCCTATGCAGTGAAAATTCACATACAAACATTGAATGTTGACAGACGTTCACACACACACACACACTGGGGGGGAAAAAGGTAGATCTACTGCCTATTCATCATGCCTAGAAACACATCCAGGATACATTTACCAGAAGTCAGCATGTAGTTTTGAATTTCTGATTGGGTTTTTTTCCCAATATTGTCACCTTTAACACAGAGCACAACAGCATAACGAAAGATAATTTTGTGGGTCTGTAGAGAGCACAGTTTAAGAAAAAACTGGCAACCTTTAAATTTCATTCATGAGGTGTGATCTGATCAAGGAACCCAAATGACCAGAAAGTGTGTGTGAATGGAAAAAAGAAAGGGGAGAAGGCAAAAAAAAAGAAGGGTAAGAAGAAATGGCCAAAGAAGCATTTAACTGTAGTGAAATTCAACTCAAAATGTATAAGAGGCAACTATCTGAAGGTCACTACTAATCTCATAATACGTACTTCTAGAATTAGAATAACCACATTGTTAACTAGTAAGGAATTTTGTAATCACTTGCAGATAACACTTCCGTAGTCTAAACAACTCTATGCTTTTGGGAAATTAATAATGGAGAATTAAAACCAGTTCCTCCTCAGAATTAGTTCTACTGATTATGGAAAAAGCACTGCTGGGTCAAGTAAATTTTCAGTAATTATGTTCAGTATTATGAATCTTGGCAAGGAGGATTGTACTCATTTAGCTTTGAGTTGACCTAATGGGAGGGGAGGGGAAGACGGGAAGCACCTACTTTCAATATCTTCCATATGTGCCTGAAGAGTTCTTGCAAGGTTAATAAACTAGAAACAAGGCAGAGAGAAAGTAGTTTAAAAGTTGCAAAGTTATCTGCAGAAATTTGCAACAAGTTAGCAAAGTTTTCTTCACTTTTTACATCCCAATGCTTCATGCCAGATGTTGATTACCCTAACCCATTTGCCCAACTTACAAAAATTAATGCAAAATTTAATATAAATCCCCACACATTAGATTTCAAATTGCAATTGCAGTTATTTCAGCTTCCATGCTATGCCAAATGTTTCTGGTAGCAGTTAGTGGCATCATCTTCATGTTCTAGTCTGTAAAACACATCAGTTTTGAAAGCAGCAAACATAAACAAGTGCCAGTTGAATGAAAACCATTCCTAAAAACTGTAATGCAGAAAAACATAATCACGGTAAGGGCTTCCATTAGTTGGATTCATTTCATTCACTATTAATATGACAAAACAGAGCCCTTTGACTGAATGAGATTAATGAAAAATGTGTGAATACAGTGAAAGTTTTTATTTACACTTAAAATCGTAAGACCAGGATTGCTATTAGGCAAGAGTGGCAGTTTAATGTTAGAAGTACATGGTATCAAAAACCAAAGGCGAAATCCCAAGGAATAAGATGTCTCAGTCAAAGTGGTTTTCTTTTATCACTGGCAATCTGTATCACTGTTTCAGTCAAAGTTCAGATGTTCAGGCACAGCAAATAAACTGACTTTCTATTGCTTGCTTGTACGCTCGGTATCAAATGGCAGCGTTGGTGCTGTGCTTTCAACTGGGTTAAAATGCAACGTCACACACAAAAGTATGTAATGCCTCCTCTGATGAAAATCCAGTAGAAATAACATCTTCTGTAATACACTCAAGCTGGATATTGTACTGGATGTACTGGATGCTGGCTACTATTAGATTTTGTGTCTTTTGTATCTCTACACTCGCAGCGGGGAAACTGGATATTTCATTTGTGGATCATGGAATACAAGTTCTGCATTAATGTGTACAGAAAAGTGGACCGCTGTTCTAATACCTTAAGAGACTAGAGCACAGTCCTGCCTCTGCCTCAAAGGCCTAGTGCCTGCTGGCAGTCAACCATTCCAATACCTGGTGGGTAAGCTTAATATTGTCATGTCTCTGTATCTAAGTTAAAAAAACCTAAATAGTCAGCTTTTCAGGAGCTCAGTTGACTAAGAGCATTGATTCATTATCTAGTATCAAATAAACATGTAGAATACTGGATTTTTGAGTCACTATGCAGAAAGAACTTTGTATGTTGACCTCTTATTGGAAAAAAAGTGTACCTTCCACATTTCTAAGCCAAGCCATTTAAGTGACAAGAATCCACTCAAACACAACTAATAAGAGTTTGGACTAATGCCAAGAAAGTCAAGCTATAGCTATAGCCTGTTTCACAATGTTAATTAGTCAAGTACATATTTAGGTGTATTCAGGGAGACAATCACTGCAAGTTCTAGACCTTTGCAATGTATACTGGCATAACGAGAAAAATTAAAACAGATCAGGTAGTTCAACATTCTTAACTGCATGTTCTGTACAGAGAGAGGTTAACCTTCCAGTTTTGCATAAATTCACAATGATCATGACAACATACATGCAAACCAATGAAATACCAACAAGCTTGAAAAAAGCATTCTGCAACACAGTAACAGCAATAATGCAGTGTTGAGTTTCAAATCAAACATGGTGTTAGTGCACTGACAAGCCCAGCCCATTTTAGATCTAAATTTGTAAACAGAAGCGTTATTCTTGGGTATCTAGCTCCTGGGTCACTCAAGGCAACAATCCCTTCCAGAAAATCACTGCATACTTACTCTGACACGTGTGCTGGCCTCATTGGCAGTTCCTAACATATCAGAAAAGCGCTGCTCGCATAAGTGTAACAACACTACAAGGTACAGACCAGAGCTGATAAATTCATAGTCCGCCTTAAAGGAGATCAAAAGAAACATTCAAAATGTCACTAATATGTCTGCATATATGATTCAAGAAGTAGAACAAGAATTAGACTTTACTGGAATCATTATATATTTATCTCTAGTTCCAAGACAATTAGGGGAACTACATACTAAAAAATTTTAATTACTGAAAAGCTATTTATACATCTGGTTCTTCCTACCCATCCCAGATTTAACACGTTATTCTTGAAGATGAGTTTTACAAATTAAATCTGTCAGCATGATTAATTTAGAGGAAAGAATCAGAGTATTATATCACTTGGGAAAATAAAACTAATGAATGTTGCTGGTTTTTTCTCTGTAGTCCCAGTGCTTTACAGAAAGCCAAAATAAAGGAATGTATTTTAAGAATGCTATGATGTTACAAACATTTTGAGAAATTCCTTTCCCTAAGATAAAGAAAAACTTTAAAAATGCTGGCACTAAACAGATAGTTTAGTCAATTCTTTAGGAAAAAATTTCAAAGCTATTATTTCTATTAAAGCACAGTGACAGTAACCAAAAATCAGCAGTACTGAAATGTAAGATGATGGCACTCTCAAAAAAGACTTTTCAGAGTCTGTACCAAGTGATACGAATTAAAGTACTAGGGTAAATACTCTAAATAATAAAAAAATTAGAGGTTGATGTTTTGCCCCTAAACTGATGTCACTTGGTATTTACTTTCACCTTCTGAGGTAGGCCAATGCCATTAGTCTTTATATATTCTCAGAATACCCAGAGAATAAGGAAAACCCTCTGAATAAAGTTAATTAAAATCACTGGCTTTGAGTTATTTATTCATTTTTAATACTACACCATCCAGTAGTTCTAAGATAATGTATTTTATACAAGCAAAATACTAATGGCTCTTGGATTATTTTTAATTTAGGAAGCAACTTGGAAGGAGCAGTCAGAAGCTGTTAGAAAAGAGGTTAGTTTCTACCACTTTAATGAAACAAAAAAGTGTTTGCAATGGTATGTTTAAAATAACCGATAAAGTGGGTTCAAAACCAGCTAAAAGCAAAGACGGTCACTCATGACAATGTGAAATTCAATCTAATTGTACTGGAATTCACACTGTGCCTATGTTACAGAAACAATGGGCCGCAAAGCCAGATGACAGATCTGCAACCAAGAAAAGAGATACATTACACTTACTGAAAGCTCAGCTATAGGAAGCAGAGCAGGAAGATAGAATTAGTCTGAATATTGAGGAGAAAAATCTGTTCACTGAGGTTACTCTCTATGCATAACAGTCCTTCTGAAATGGAGATGCATTTGCCTTCTCTAAAGAAGATTGCCCTCCCAGCACTAAGCCAACACTTACCAAATTAGGTAAAATATACTAACTTGTTCATTTGCATGTGCCCTATAGAGTTCATGAATGTCAAAGTCTTCCAGATTCAGATGCAACTTCTCCTTACACAATTCACAAGTTGTCACTGCTTCCAAAGAAGAACCTGGTGGAGAGGGGGACAAGGGGAAACTCAGTGTCGAGTTTCAACAATCTATAGCATACGACACTATCACACAAAAATTGCAAACTCTAAGTATAATTTTTGGCTTTATTTTGCAGAGCAAGGTTAGAAGAAAAGAAAGCCTCTAATATGAATGTAGTGACATCTGTTAGTGTAAGAATTTAACTGTTGTGGAATGTTTGTTCTCTATACAGCTGCACCCGTTTTGCCTCACATTCACTCTGGACACAACATGCCTCTAACTGCAAATCTGGCAAAAAATCACTTCTTGGGTTTCTTGAATTCTACCAATCCAAATACACACAAAAGTAAGAATAAATATACCAGAATAGCAAAGTTATTGTCAGAGTAACGTTTTGCCTTAAGTGCCAGTTTTAAAACAAGCTGCTCCATAAGCAACCAGATGAACAAAGGAAGTTGATGGTGGATTTATGTCTTATAGTTAGATACTTCAAATTAATTTCTTCTATAGGCTGAGGATTCTAATACATCCCTACTCTGATGTGTGTCCTCTGATACTGAGTAAAAAAGCACCTTTCTTCCTGCTAGCACCTTCCTTTCATAAGAAGTGTTTCATGGTTTTTGTCTTTTACCAAGCCATCTATTTTTAAGTCTTAAGAATACTGCAGGTAACGTAGTTATACACTTGTCAATCAATGTATTACAAAAAATATTTATGCAGTGTGCAATTTCTGAAGTGTTTCTTAAAAAATTATATATGCACTTCAAGTAATTTTTGAACAAGCAGTTTACAAGTGTTTTAAACAAGAGTTAGTATCTTAAAAAAATAAATTACTTAAGTCTCTAGTTATAATTGAAAAACATATTTGGATTTTCAAATTCCTATCGCTCTGCTGCAGTCAGCTTGGCTATAAAAGTCTTGCAAAAAAGCACAAACATACTAATAAGAAAGGGTGGGGACCAAATTCCACTCCAAGTCGTACCACCAAAGTGTTCTAAAGTAGTTCTAAAGCTACACTTTTACAATGCTATATTTTGTCTAATACCTCAGTAGACAACCCCAAAAATGTAATTCTCTAAACAGTAAATACAATTCTCTAAAACTACTCATATGAGAAGCTGAACAGACACAATAAGCCCGGAACTGCCATACTGCTGTTTGTCCCATCTGCTCGTTTTTCAACTAAATAACTCAGCATGAACAATCCTTCTGATAGGCTTTCCTATAAAACCAGAAGTCTAGCTTGGTCTAGAGTCTGCTTTACCTGAATTAATCTTGGACTGCAACCATTTTTTCATGCACTCCTGGTGAACATACTGAAGACTTCCAGTGCATTTGCATGGCTCTATTAAAAGGTTATCAGAACTTGCAGAGGACATTTGACAGATTCTGCATAGGTCACCCTCTTCATCTTCAGAATCTTCTAAAAGCAGGCTGCATAGAAAGGAATACCAACAAATGCTGTGACACATTTCACGTAAGACTTTTATAATGAAAATTTCATTTATTGAACTGTTCTCAAACCTAAGAGGATTAAAATAAGTTTCTGCAAAGACAGAAGTGAGAACAGAGGTGACACAGGACTGAGTTGCCGCCTCCTCTGAAGGAAAGTTTTCTTTTAAAATCACAAGTGCAGAAAGCCTCTCATCTTAAGACAGTACACTTTACTATCTCAAAAAAACCCATAGTAATTTACCTCTCTTTAATTTTCTGGAGTCTTTCTGGATCTCTTGAAGGTGGTATTTTAGACTTGTCACTTTCTTGCCCATCACACTGATTCCAGCCAGAGGGAATAATATCTACAGTTATCATAAGGTTGTCAGATAGACTGCTTCCTAATGTTGGAGGCACTGCAAAGCGAAAGAGAGAACCAGGCAGAATGCCAGAACTTCTTCTACTGTGGGCTGAATCTGGTGGGGAGGCAGTAGCTGTAGAAATACCAGATACTGCAGGTGTTGGTGGTCTGCTAACAGAAGCCCGAGGAAGGCTATCTGAGGCTTCAAGAGAGGTCTCCTCACCTGACCCTCTCCTTCTAAAGACATGTTGGGATCTAGCAGTTGTATCAGAGGTAGAGATCCTTGCGGATTCATCTCTTCCTTCTCTTCTTCTTCTGGAAAAGAGAGGTGTACATCTGTTCCTCAAAGAGGATGACAACCAGGATCCTGTGCTCCTACTTTCAGAGTCTGGTCTGTAGCTTTCCCCATCTGAATCAGAGCTGCGATTCTGTGAAACTCCTGATAAACCCCATCTTCGTCCAAGAAAACTAAACCCCTGAGAAGCTTCAGAAGACTGAAGTCCTGGAACTTCTGGAGTTGCAGCTGCATTATTACTTGACAGAGCAGAAGCTTGAACTCTTGGGACCACTGTTGACTCTTCAGAGCCTAACGATCTTGTATGCAATGGCTCTTGGCTAGACCTTCGAGAGAAAAAAGTAGACGACATACTAGATGCTAAACGGGACAGCAGCTGCCTGGTTGTGCGCCTCCCTTCGCTGTCAGCTGCAGGCTCATTCAGTGACCTCTGGGAAGACAAAACCCTTTCAGAACCACTTGAGGAAGGGGTTTCATCTCTAATGGCAGGAAGAGAAAATGCTGGCTGCGCACTCCTCTGGGGAGACTGCAATTCATTTCTCCTTTGTCTTGAAGAATAGCTGGATCTTGAAGAGCTCATGTTAGAGTCTCTGTTGAAAAAAGATGGCTGATGATCAGAAGGCAACTGGCGGTTCATGGATGCATTCAGCCTCAGAGTGCTTAATGAGTTCTCTTTTGGTCTTGCTCCCTCTGCATATGAAGAGGCAGGCCGGTCTTGAAGATCTGTTGCAGAAAAGCAGAGGAAAATACTATCACAAGATGTGCTCTAACACATCAGGAAACATTCATGATCAGGTTCAAAAGGGCTCCAGGCAACCTGACCTAGTTGAAGATGTCCCTGCTCATTGCAGGGGGATTGGACTAGATGGACTTTAATCCAAAACACTCTGTGATTCTTACAAGCATCTTTTCTATAAATACTGTCCCTCAACACACAGAGAATAATTCCACTGTAGCTGAACTGTAGATAAAATTACATGAAGCAGCTGAGGTGACTAAAATCAACTAGTCTCCCTCCTGAAATGGCTAGATATTGGGGGTTGTGGGTGGAAAAACAGGGAAGAAGAAACAAGCACAGGTAGATGAAGGCAGAAAACAGAAACTCTCTCTATGTATTCTGGAATTGAAACCTTTCATGTTTGTAGTTTCGGTAACTTTTGTTTTATGGGTTCTGCATTGCAATCACCATTTACTGCTGAAGCTGAGGTTTACGCATCTGGCAGATTCTAACTAAAGAAACATCTGCAGCACAGATGCCAAGCATCTACCATATGGTTTTGATTACACAGTAGGGAACACAGTCACAAGTTATTTTTACAGCACTTAATAGCAGTACTCCTCCTAGAAATGCAGTGTGGACAGTACAAAACAAGGTTTTTCACTTATCCACTTCTCCCATTAGGCTCTACCAGGTAATTTGAACTCTCCACTTTATTAGAGAAGTGTAAAATACGATGACATTAAAACATACTCCTCTGCTGAGGCAAGACTGCAGGACAAAATTTGGAACTAGTTTTTATCTTTTCTGCTTATCTTCTATAGATACATACAGCTCTAAGAGGCCACAACACTCTAAACAGAAAGTGAAAATTACATTGCATAAGTTTTTACTAGTTACAGCAGCTGCTGTGAGATAAACCTCTCACCTCATGTAAAGTATGTGTTCACTAATTTTTATTTTCAGTGGTCTAGCACTTTTCCCTAATAAACATTTGAGAACCTAAATGAAAAAAGGTAATATGCCATTGGCACCTTTAAGAAAAAAGTCTCCTTGGTCAACTTAACATTATTTCTTTTCCCCTATCTAAACACAAAACGATCTTCAGACAAAGTAGAAAAGAGCCTTACTAACTAACCACACCCACAGCACTTTCACATGACTGAATGCACCCAACAAGCTAGACCATTCATATATTCTCTGGTGGTTCAGCCAATGCATAGCAACTGGCCAACCAATCTTATATAAAAGGATATCTTAAAATTAAATAGATAGTTTGGGTTTGTGTTTTGTATAAAATATTAACGTACCCAGAGAAGTTGTGGATGCCCCATCCCTGGAAGTGTTTGTGGCCAGACTGGATATGGCTTTGAGCAAACTGGTTTAGTGGGAGGTATGTATGCCCACGGCAGGGGGTTGGAACAAGATGACCTTAAAGGTCCCTTCCAAACCAAATGTGATTCTATGAACACATTCAGAAACTAAAAGGTATACAAACTAGGTTTACAAGCTTTCAGTTGCACAATACATACATGTTGAAGGTGAAAAGTCACTGTTTCTGTAGCTGGGATCCACCAAGTTGTTAACAGACAGATCTGTTCTTCTTTCTAATTCTCTTCGCTCTGTCACCAGCTCAGTTCCAAGGGAGCCGAGCATCACTGATGAAGATCTAGGTATCCTACTGCATCTCCATGAGGAATCTAGAAAGAAAAAGTAAATGCCCTACTTCTGTAATCATCTAAAAATCCATTAAAGCTGGCCCTGACACATGCATTTTTTTTATCCCATATAAACAGTGAGTTTAACATTAGCACTAAGCTGATTAAGGGGCAAACAGAAAGCCCAGAGTAAGCAGCACTCTGCTGATGCTGGCACACACTTAATCTTGCAGTATGTTCTGAAAGCTAAACCAAACAAAAAGTAGTAATACTTTTGTGAAGAGTCAGATCCATTAAGACTCATACAAGACAGAGAAAGAAGAGAAATAGCGTCTTGCTTCCTAATGGTAGCTAGTACTTAAATAGATTTCACAATATAGCAAAACAGCAGCTTGAGACTTAATAAATTATGCCATTCTACTTGATGCTACTTAAATGCTTCTAAAATTCATTTTCCATAAAGACAGCTGAAGCTTAAAGGTAGTTTAGACACAAGTTTAAGAACAATGACTAATACCGTTCTTCACATTACATAGTAAAACACTTCAGTATAAAAAGGGAACTGTACATACTTCAGCTGTGAACAAAACTCTTATTTCAAAGAGTGTTCTTCAATGGTTCTGAAAAATTCACCTTGATTTTGTTCATTGCTAACTTATAAAACCAAATTTAAGCAGTCATTGTTCAGCAATATGATGACCAACCAATCTAGAAATGGAAAGACAAACAGTCCTATGCCATAGTGAGAAATGTTAATGGTTGTCATAGTATTAATGATGCTTTCTTACTCTGTTAATAAAATGTTTTAAGCAAGAACTTATTAATTTTTATTTAGATGGCTGTGCAATTTCATAAGGGGATATAAAAACATTAATCCATGCTCATATGGGTAATCTGAATGAAACTAATGGTCTGTTTCAAAATGTTCTAGAAATATTTTCAGCATTTTTTAACCATTACTTCCTGAGCTTTGGGCTTTTGTTGGCATATTCTGAACTTCTGTCTACCCGAGTTTCACCAACTCAGTTAAAGCTTTAATGAAAATCTCAGGTTTTCTTGGAGAGCTCTTAGAATGTTTCTTTTTGCATGGTTGATAGAATGAGTTTAGGCCCTGCTTAAAAAAAAGAGAATTCTTTCTTCCCTGGCCCCTAACCACAGCACTCTAACCAGCTCCGACACTGTCCTTGGAACATATTGCTAAATATGGTAAAGATTTCCTTTCTGCTGTCCCTGGCACACAATGATGTACCATCACTATTTGACTCATGAAATAAGAGCAGCTGCACTCATTTCCTTGAAATCTTAACCAATTTAGACATACTTGAGCCATGAAGTTGCTTTACTGGAAATAGAATAGGTACAGGTAACAATTCTGAATAAACATGAGTACAACTGGGTTTTCAAAAGACCATGTTAAGACCATTCTCAGTACTTGGGATACTGCTATCATTGTGAACATACTCTTCTGACTGGCATAGGGGTTTATTGTTTCAGAATAATAAAAGCATAATATTTCAAAGCAAGGCTTTCAAGACTTGATAAAGCCTATCTTACTTCTCAGACAATTTTGATGTAACTCAAGTAATCAACCTCTCACCTGAAAAGGCAGTCAAGCCATTACTTCTCACAGAAGAGGTAGATGTACAAGATAGCTTAGGTCTCTTTGAATCACTATCTTGCTGCTGGCTACACAGTCTTGAATACGCTCCCTGAGTTCTCTCAGATTCACCATAACACCCAGATGCAAAATGAGAGGAAGATGATGTAGACTGGAATAACATTAAAAAATAAATTACACAGTATTTCAGATGTATTTATACTGAACAAAACTGTACATAATGTAAAACTCACAAAAATAATAAATAGTAATTAGATACAAAACCTTTTCTTCAAAAATAACTTGGGAATTATGCTTGCACTCTTGATTAGAATTTCCAGGTTTACTCAATACAGTCCTACCAACAAAAGTCAGTTTCTATGACATTCAGCATTATTTTTCCTTTATAGATAGATGCAACTCACAGGGGAAAAAAAGATATTCCTGGCCTGTAGGATGCTATAAACACAATCGAATACAGCTTTACAGAACTCTAAGGGAACATAATTTTGCTGTACAGAAATAGCCAAAGTCAATCAGCTACATTATTTTACTTAACAGTTTAAGTATTCCAACTTATTTTTTACCAACCCAAAATATAATTAGCTAAGGAGTGAGCGTCAAGTAAACTGTTTTTGAAACAGGTACATTTTGATTACAATAAGCCCAAGTGTAACTGAAGCAGTTCAGAGTAAAGAACGGGTCCGAAACAATTTTTGTGGTGTACAGCACTGAAATAAAACAATTTTCAGAAACTAGTACTCTAATACTTAGGAGGGAAAAAAAGGAATAGCCTATAAAGCCATTTGTCTGGTTACTTGCAGCCAAGGCATTAATTTTCTATTTGAAATGTTTTGGGGACTTTTTTGGTATATTAAAAAAAATAAAAATGTTGAGGCCAATCAAAGAGCTCAATTGAGCTGTCTGTCTTCCCAGAAACTGTCTATAACCAAGATCCTCTAAGGATCAACCAAATTAGAGCTGTGGGGTTTTATTTTGTTATGCTTTTTATTAAGCTTAAGCCACAACTTTTTACTTTTTTAAACTAAAAAGTATCATCCCATCATAAAAGACAGACAGGGAGAGACAGAAACCAACAGCAAAAACCAATCACAAAGTTAAGTTATTTTTCCTCGTGAATCATCTACTTAATGTATCACTTATCTTTTAATCATTTATTACTTGAGAAGTGTAAGTTTCAGAGCGCCTTCTGCAATGTTCACTTCTTAAATTTAATTTGAAAGAAAAACTAACCATAATGGGGGAAAAAAAAGGTTTTCATCTTGAAAACTCTTTAGCACCAACTTAACTAGATATCAAGACCACTTATAACCAGATTCCATTTGCACTTAACTGCATCTAGAAACCAACCACGGCTTCCCCTGAAGGCCAGCATGCGCACATTAGTTGCCCCCCACACCCCACTGTCAGAAAGCGTCTTCACCCAAGAAAACAAACACCTCTTTAAAGTCTTATGTACCTAAACTTTCAGTTTGAAAGTGGGAATTTTCACTTGTTCAATACTGTCCCATCAAACTTGTTCACGGTACTCTGCTTTTCCCATCCTAATATTTCTACTGCAATTCAAAGTGTTCTATTGTCAATGCACAATGCATAAGCATGTGACAAACTAAATACATTTTTTTTGAAGTTACAAAGGCACATTCTAGAACCCAGATAAGACAAGCTGTTAAGGCCTGAGCCTTGAATCTCATGTAACAACTAAGCCTCCATTTTGTTTCATAGTATGCTATAAGCAGGTCAGTAAGCAGAAGCAAACTATGAACTACACCTTCACAATTAGATTTCCTAAAGCAGGTCCCCACACCCTGAACTTTGTGTTAACTCACAAAACTAGTACCATCCAAAAACCACACCCCCTAGAAATACCTGATGGAACAAGCTGAGTATAAATAATATTAACGTTGCCATCCATAGGACTGTAACGTATCAGATTCTAATCACCTTCTCCTTTTTTCTTTTTAAATGGACATTTGCAGAGCCATTCACTTCAAATTTATTAACTCTTAGTAAAACTAGTATACATTACTATTTTCATCCTCTGAAAAATTTCTTAACACTGCTACCTTCTAGCTCTTGCTTCTTCTTGGATTAATAATATCTACTTACCCAGAAACATTACAGTGAGCCCCTGATAGCAGCTTTTCAGACTGAAAAAGTTAAAGTAAAACCCTGGGGTTTAAATATTTTTTCAGGTATTACACATTAACAGTTCTCACCAGTCTGCTTCTGCTTCCCAGAAATCTTCCAGAATGAGGATGATCAAGTGTCCCTGAGTAGCGTGTTGGAGAGGACGCTGGAAGCTTCCAAGGAGTCTCGCGGGTCTCTCTTTCTCCAGTTCCCCAGTCTCTACTGGAACTATTCAATACACTGGGTTCCTGAAGAACAACATACTCATCGTATGCATCTTGTAACTCATAATTAACTTAGCATCTGATCTGAATACTGAAAATATAGGGAAGTGGAGGTAATAACAAGTTTGGAAACCTTTAGTAAGATACCTCAAGGGATAGCAAAAAAATGAAACAGGCTTAAGAGAGACCCACTGGCAAAAGGAAAGTTGTTTTTTTTAAGTACTTTATAAGAATGATTAGCTCCTTCATCTGTCCTCTCATTTGACCATAAAAAGTTGAAGTATAAGGCTTTTGAGGCATAATCCAAACTTAAGATACCGAAGCAACAGGGCAGAACCAGGGACCTCACTTTCAAGTGTTATGCAAAAAACCCCACATATATAGAAAGAGTCTCCATGACAACAAAAGCACCTATTTGGCCACTAAAGCAAGCTATCTGTCTTGTCCTGGTCATCAGCTTTAATACAGAAAAGAGTGGTGCAATGATGGGGGGGGAGAAAGAAGAAATACAACGTTTTGGGGTCTACTAACAGATAATTATTTTTACATAAGGAGTATGATCTGCCCTAAGAACAGATTGTACAGCAAATATAAACTGCGTCATCAAGTTATTATTCCTTAAAAATGCTACTGCAAATCACACAGTATCTTCTCCAAATCTTAAACACTTCCCTTTTACCAGTACTTCAGTTTTTTCTCTGCAGTCTATTCTAGTAACCCATCATTATGCTATTGGTAGGGAAGGCCTGAAAATTAACCATTATTAATTCTAATTACATTTCATGTAAGCAGCAAAAATAAATTTCCATTTTTCACTATAAAATTGAAACTTTTGGGTGTCTAAGCTTTTTATAAACCACTAACATTGAAGATCACCATAAAAAAGTGAACAGCACTGGGTATAAAACCAGTTTGGGCTTCAAAAATAAGGTTAATGGGTTTAGCAGCCTATTTTAGACACAAAAACTGATGCCACAGTTTGATAAGCACAACAAACTAAGACTGCTTGGCAAAGCAATCTTGCAAATGAACAGGGTTTGCTGCATTAGCTGAGAACAAAGTGCTAAAATTATGTGAAGTCTGAGGAGGTCAGCAGGGCAACCACAGTAACTGTTCTCTTTTTGTGTTTTTTCTTTCAAAATCAGGAGCTCTAATCCTCTCCTGGCCTACTGAGCCAAGTTTCTAATGATTAAACCGGGAACCATTTAACATTCAAATCTATCTTAAAGAGAACCTAAGGGATGAGGTTCTAGACTACTAGTTACAGTGAATTTCAATGAATAGCCAATAATAGAGGAAAGACAGTGCCATTTAACTTGCTTCATGGAATAATCATTGAGATTAATAAAATTAAAAGAAATAACAGAAATCCAACCATTTTATTAACACCAAGAAGCATTTATAAGTGATTATTTGTCCATTCTCTTTCTATGAACTACTAACACTACAAACACAGTAGTTGCTGTCACTATTTCTTAAGAGTTGTAGGATTAGTATTTAAAAAGCTGAAGAAACATTCATGGCTCATCATTCCCACAAGCAAAATTAAACCTGAAAATAAAGTACTAGCCAGTACATTTTCTCATATTTTCACATCTCAGTGGGGTTCATCGTATTTCTAAGTTATTTCACATATGGATAATCTGCCTATGGGCAGAAGACTACACAACTTGAAGATAAAAGTAAAGCTCTCTTAAAATGTCCTTAACATGAGCCATACCTGCAGACTTAATTGATCTTGAAATACCTGCCTTTTCCTTTTTCTTTCCAACTGTTAGATTCTGAAGATGTGAGAATTTCATCCTAAGTGTCTGAATTACCACTGTAAAGACCTTAATTGAAGAACACCACACTCAGACTAGCACAGCTCTAAAAGCCCAGTCATGGAGCTACACCATCTACCATCCTAATGCCAGCACAGCTTTTGGTGGCTGTGGCACCTCTGCACGTGGCTCATTTCTTTAAAAGATGTCCCAAGGCCAAGACAGAAACAAAAAAACCCCAACATACTGGGAATCAAAAAAGCGGCTTTAAGGGAAAGTAGATTATCAGGTATGATGTCAGGAATGCTCAAACTAATTGCTATATCTGAAACTACCAAAAAAAACCCAACAAACCAACTGCCAGCTTGCTTTCTCCCTTCAGTTCAGCTTAAGGATATTTAACATCCTTTGTCAGAATTTAACAACTACACCACTACATAAGGTAGTCTATCTGGGATCTAAGTAGCAGAAAAATGCGATTGGGAAAACATTCAGAACAATTTTATACACTACATTCACCCTATCTTTCCATTAAAAAAAAGACTAATGTTTACTAGGTTGTACAAAACAGGGATTTTTTTTCTCGTACCATTACACCAATTTGATTTTTATACTTTAAGTCACCTAGAAACAACACTATATCACATATATATGATTAGTTTACGATTAACCTCTTTGTTCTGCCTCCTCAGAGAAGCAGAGGCTAGTATGCAGAATGATCTCAAAAGTGCATGATATACAAGAATTCATACCTATATGAAAAAAAGGGGAAAGGAGAACAATATTTTTCTTTTTTTTCCTTACTTATTTTTTAGCCCTAGTCAAAACCAAATACTCAAATTTTGACTGCTCTGTCCCAAAAGTTTGTTAAGCTACAATCACATTATAATCATATTCACTTTATAGAAATTATTCTCTATTTAAAAGCTAAATCTCCAAGTTCTCTTTAATCTTTATACTGAAAGCATTACTGATAGTTATACACTTTTTTCTTCTAAATCACAAATCTTAAATCATTTGTAACTGAAGTAGCTCTTAAATATTTTAAGCTAAGCTTCTGAATGGATTAACAAATCAAAAACACCTGTCCTTTCCACTCCTATCTGACTGGACTTAATCTTTTTTGATTTTTTTGTTACTTCTTGCCCCAGTCTCTGTCATCTTTAACTTGAAAGCAATTATGCAATTTGTTCCTACCAGCTCTGTAAGTACCAAGGGTTAATCAAAAGAGGGAGCTTCCCTATGTTTTTATCACTAAGCACTAATCTTCTGTAACAGGGTCTCAGACTACCTTCTATGAACTGAGAGTGGAAAGAAGGGATACAACATAATATTTTCCCTTAAGTGTTATAAAGATTGCTCCTCAGATTAGAAGCACTTTGCTCAACAGGAAATAGTCAAAAGAATACACAGTGAAGTGAACACAATGCAGTTTGTGTAATAAATAATGCAAGGTACATTGTGTTAAAATTTCTTAACAGCAGTAACACATCAAACTTCAGTTCAGCTGAAGACATCTTCTGATCAACAGCTTTCAGTATATGCACACTGTGTTCGGGCTGTGTCCATAAATTCCTACAAAAGAGTAAGACCATTTGATCCGGTTTTGCTGAGCAGCCAGCCAGTGAAAACTGTGGGGGAATCCAAAAGGCAGAAACTGCTGAAGATTGCTTGTGCTTACACCCCCCCTATTGCCTATATACTAATGAACATGTGCGTGCTAGAGATAACAAAGATGTAACACACACACGTGTACTTGTGCTAAAAATAATATTCTATTACTTGTAAAACTGTTTCCGAAAAAGGCATTATATAACACAGTGTCCCAGATAGCATGTCAGCAGGGACCAAACTTCTAACCATTTTTTAAAAAAATATGAACATTTAATCACAGAGTTAAGTTTCTGCAATTTCAAAGACCAAAATGGGCTTACATTTCTAGGCCCAAAACTGAAGTGAGAATTGCTGACAGGAGCAGAAGCAAACTACTAAGGTAATTGAGCTGAACTGCTATCTGTTGCTTCCAAGTGCCCAAAATGATTTCTAAAGTAGTTTCGTCTCTGCTTCCCATAATACTCTTCCAAAAGTGAAAGTACCTGCACAGTGGGAGTACTTCCTATTGAGCATGGCTCGCTGCCCCCAGAAAAGTAGTTTGGTTAGAGTGAAATGCTGCATGTGAACCAGCCAAAGGCTTTTCCCTCAGTCCTGCCTACTACACACAGAACCCAGCTGCACTAACACACTGACATTTTAGTATTTAGGTTGATGGGAGCCTAAAGCTCCTCTTCTTACCTGCACAAAATGAAAACTCAGGAGGGTACTGCAGAGAGGCACAGCCTCCTTAACTCAAAACATAGTCCCCTACTTTTTGCACCATCAACACATCAAGCGTAATGTCCTACATGCATCTAAGTTCAAACAAAACCCTCACTCCACTCCTTAACAGAAAACTATTTATGCAGGTTTAAGACAGCAGTGACTCATGCCAAAACAGCTTCACAATATCAGGATGCCCCTTCATTCATGGAACAGCTGATTTGTAAAGGTGCAGCTACAAACATGAGCAGGTAAAAATAGAAAATATAGATACAGATTACTGTCACTGGCCTGGTTATTAAATTCTTGCATTTTAGAATTTTTTTTGTCTGAGTTTTGGGGCTTTTTTTTAATTAAAAAACACACTTGAAATTAATTTAGACTTTACAAAAAGAAAGAAAGAAATTACCTGGTATCCAGATTCTAATCTCCATGAAGATTCTCTTGTACTATATGCACCAGCTAAACTGTTTCCAGTCAATGTTCTAGATCCTAGAGAAGAGCTGGAAGCCTGAACAGATATCCTGCGAGGAATTCTTGATGGTTTTGACTCCATTCTTTGTATCCTGTACAAGGACACACTGATTATTTTTTTTCCTATAAGCAGGGACCTCATGCAAAACAGGCACAAGTAATTCTGAGCGTAACATAAATATGGTTCATACATACAAATATTTACACAGCACTTTGGTCTGACTGTGCATCAGTAAACTGGGGAAACAAGTTCTCACTCTAGTTTTTGTAACCTCTTCTTTACACCTCCTCCCATTTGACATTAGAAAATTAGAAATACAGCCCCTTTTGCTGGACTTCTTACTCTTGCTATTATAAATATAAGTGGTATACCCTTAAGAGCCCCACAGTACTTGTACTAACACAAAATGAGTCATGAAAAGCGTACTTAGATTTCTTAACTTCATATATTACATTTTTGCTAATGAATTGTATCTCAACACTTGCAGAAATTAGACTTATTCTTCAGGGTCAAAATTATGAAACTTCACCCCCCAAGAAAAAAATGTATCTGTAGTTTCCCTGCCTTTAACTTCTCAAAGACAACTTCTGTAACAGTTAACACACATAAAGGAAACATGCTATCTCATAGGTACATATATAAATTTACCTCTGACTCGCTGAATGTTTATTTGCTCTTTTGATATTTCTAGGCATTTCAAAAGGAATGCTGCCACCTTTTTCCCTCCCAAGAAGTGATCCTATAGTCCTCCCTGCCCCTGAAACAGTATCTTGACTTAATTTTTCTCTAAAACTTCAGATAGCTACCTAAGTGGCCTGCTAATATTCACAGATTTTTCCTCCTCAGGGTGGTACAGACAGAATCAGACCGCAAAAGGTAGTTATTAAATAAAAAATTTAAGAGAACTGCAGTATCCTCAGTAGTGCAGTATGTGAAGAGTAGTATGATAAAGATCAGCTCAAACATATGCCAAGGACTCCACTGGTACAAGGTGATTTGCAGAAATGGTACAATTCTGGCCTAATCTTCTGAGAATAGGAGTAGGCTTTATTAATTAAAAAAAGCCCAAAACCTTCTCATTAAAAAAGCACTTTTTTTTCCCCACAATTCAGCCATGCTTATCAGTATCGCTGTCTGCAAAAAGCAGCTGCATCAATCCTGACATACCTCACGTCTGGTTGCAGTTTCAAGTTGAGTTCATATACTGAGGGCTTTTAATCTTTGCTATAGTCATGCTGCATTACATATTCTACCTGGCACAAGCTAGCTTGTACACAACTCCATTGACCAAACAGCTGGGACACCTACAGTTAATTTCCAAAACAGAGGATTTTTTTAACCACTGTTCTTGTGCATGTTCAATTGACAGCTTTACAACAGTCCTCAAAACCCAAATGCCTAATCCTGCGAGTAAGACTTTTAAAATATAATGCACAACAACTAAGTTTACCTTTGTGTACTGGGCTGTATTATAGAGAAGCACAGCAGCTTCTAGACCACACTTCCAACATTAGCAACTCATTCGTAGTTGCCAGAGACATCAGGTAAAAAAGATCTGGTCAGCAACATGAAATACTCATATGTCTGACTTTGCATTTGTAACCTGAAATAACGAATTCATTAAATTTCCCAGATCACATTTAAATCCCTAGGTAAATATTGAGCAATTTATGCCATTCTCAAGCTGCAAACACAGCTCTACCAATCAGAATATTCTAAGCAGTGTTCCAAAGTTCAGAACACTGTTAATCATGGAAGTTTAAAAGAAATTAAGGACAAATCTAATAACCTAAGCTACATCACTTCAAGTGGATCATTAGTGCAATAAAACGTAGCAATCGTATTTCTTCCTAAAGAGTAATGATAGTTAATTTAAGCTTCAGAGCACTCTGCCATAACATGCACTGTAAGTCTAATACTTACTCGTATGCAGCTGCACTGAGTCTGAAAAAGTAACTATCAAAGCTTCAACTGTGAAACTAAAACAATGTCACAGGAATAGAAACTAGGCTGTACGCTGGAAAAGAGAGCTGTATGTGTTGATGAGATCTGATAATGAAAGCACTGTTGGTCTATATTTTACCCTGACATACAATATAAGGAACAGACACACAGAATAACGGATCCAATTCTGTACTATTAAGTACTCCACAGAGTGCCAGCATTACCTCCTTTATTATGGATCATTCTGCTTCCGAATCACTTTGAATCATTTTGTTTCAGACAGGTGTGGAACCAGACAAATTAAATAATATAGATAAAAGTCAGACACAGAAAACAGGTTCAAGAAGAAGGGATGGTAGCTCCTAGTGGTAGAAATTAATGTCTAGATGAACCAGGGGAGGAGACTAGTGTAAGAACAATTTCAAGACTAAATTAAGAGATCATCTAATACTAATAAAATTGCCATCCACAGAACAGACTAAACACAAGCATTCAGACTGGACACCAGAGCCAACTACCTCAAGAAGCTGAAATGGAGTCCAAAATTAGCAAATTGCTTCTACAGAGACACATAAAAAGGCACAAGACTAATTTTCTCCTTCAGTGGTAACCCCTAAAGGACAATGTTATCTGTCAGCCTAATCTTGTAAATTGGTACAGGTTGTGATTTCAACCTGAGTGTGTCAGGATGTTATTATCTATATAATACTATTTTTTTCCAAATAAAGAAATCTTGCAGAATCTATACACGCACAAAAAAGAAGTGCTAAAACAAGATTAAGGGAGCACACTAGAAAATGCAAGATTTAATGTCAGTTTATGCATACACATTATGATTAATTTCTTGAGTACAACTGTACATTTTTCTCTGCAGTCCTGATCTCAGCCAGCAAATGAGAAGGATATGCTGTAAAGATCAACTGGAGTCATGTAAGAACGGGCATTTGACAAGAGAAACCCTTCCTTGTTTGATGTAGAGGTGAAAAGATGCTGAATAAAAGGCCTTATGGTCTAGGCAAAGAACTTCTGCTCAAGGAAACTGGATTTTACCTCTGCCTTTCAACAAAGAGTCAGTGACGTGAAGCATGTCATTAAGATTAATCATTTTTTAAAAGACACTACTGAAGAGCTTTTCAATTTCTGGGCATCCATCATAAAATTTATTCTCAGTTCAACTAACGGAAATCATAGAACAGTTTGGGTTGAAAGAGATCTTTAAAGGCCATCAAGTCCAACACCCCTGCAGTGAGCAGCTACATCTTCAGCCACATCAAGTTGCTCAGAGCCCTGTCCAACTTGGCCTTGAATATTTCCAGAGATGGAGCATCCACCACCTCTCTGGGCAACCTGTGCCAGCGTTTCACCACCCTCATCATAAAAATTGTCTTCCTTAAACTTAGTATAGAACCATTACTCCCTGTCCTATCACAACAGGCTCCATTAAATGTCTCTCTCCATCTTTTTTACAGGTCCCATTTACGTATAGGGAGATTGGAATAAGATTTCCCCAGACCCTTCTCTTCTCCAGGGTGAACAGCCCCAACCCATTCAGCCTTTCCTGTCTTACCCAGCTGGACAGAGCTGCAACCATGTCAATGGAGCCATGACACGAATTTGCTAGCCAGATAAAACTAGATCTAGGCATCTCAACTCTGGTGACCAACAGCAGTTAGGGGTCTCTTGAGACGTTTGGGTTTTTTTCCCCAGAGTTCTCTGACAGGCATTTTAAGCACTGTACCTTGAAAGCCTGAGAAGCAACCCTCTTCACAGCTGGCTTGAATACACATAAAACACACACGAGGCTTACGCTTGTCATGGTAACAACACAAGGAGGTCGTCACAAAAAGGTGAACATGCTAAGCTATCAGAGAACACAGGACAGAGCCAGACAATGGTCTCACAATAAAAAAATAATCACATTATTAAAGCCATAATAGTACTTGTCTGCAAGGGGAATATTGTGCTTGTATACAATATTTCAGAATAAGAATGGTTCCCTTTTACAGGATCAGCATCTTCAGAGTTTTCTGAATGAGGACAAAGATACTCAAAACCTCAAGCATTTTGTTTACATACACAGGAATTCAACAAACCCCGAGTGGCAAATAACATGCTGTAATGAGTTCCATAATGACAAAGTAGTCACCTCAATTTACATAGAAGGTAGTGAGACCAAAAAAACCTTAATTCTCTGAGGAAATACTAATACTAAAAAACCAGAAATTGTGCTGCAGCCTGCACTGATTAAAAAGCCTACTGTTGCCAAAAAGAAAAGGAACACCTTACTCAAATATCACATCTCCCATTTGTCCTTCATCGAGAAACCTCAACACACTATCCTGGCAAAACATACTTCTAGCTTCTCCATTATTTTGACTGTACACACTCTGCCATTCAACAACAGAGAAATGAGAAAGGACACAGCAGGATGAGAAGCACTCTTCTCATCAAACCCACATATTTCATCAGCTTATGCCATGTTACGCTACTTAGCAATCAAAAGCTCATGGAAAAATCTGGAAACAACTCTAGTGGCTTCTGGAATAAGGGATACATGCGATGCCTCTCAAAACCCAGACAGAAATCAAGTTCTCAAACAAAACTTTTAAGTCATACCTGGGAAACAAATGACCAACTTGTAACAGGAGGTGGAGATGAACAGCCTATTTTGAGTACACAGCTCAAATGTCCTGCCCTTCTTGATGTCATCCCTCCAACGACAATATCAACTTAGACCTAACATAGCCACGGGTGGGGTAACAAAGAGATGAAAGATCCAAGATGTTTTTGTGGGAAAGGAATGCAATCTCGAAAGGTAAAAATAACAGACAGCAAATATTTCCCTTCCACTTGGACCCTTTCTACTAATAAACGAGGAGCAATTTTAGGCAGTCATGTCTAGCAGTAAGGAAAGTATTCACCAGTTTCCATGATTTCTACTAACAGCTCTAAACTTTGAAGCATTCTTGTACCCTCGATCACAGAGAAGCATGACCTTCACTACCAGTTCCTAAATTCAAGTCTTCTAGCTTGGAACTGTGCAGTGATACTTCTGCCTAGGACTCAAACTCTCACATCTACATGCTTGTGTGTGGTTCAACACAAAACTATTTCTAAGACCTTCTCCCGAGCTCACGTGCTTTCCTCAGTGTTTACTCACAATCACGCGTTTATGACAAGAAAGATGAAGTCCGCGTGTCTTTCAGGCTATGGAATTCGTCATTCGGGCTATTTTCGCAACCTTCAATGCAGGAATGCTGAGAAATAACTCGGCAGCCCCTCAGGAGTCCCACGAGCAGCAAGAATATTTGCAAATGCCGGCGGCTGTGCAGGCCGCAGCGGCGGGTGCTGGTGCCGTGGCGCTGGGCCGCTCCCGCCGCGGGCTCCGCGCCGTCCCCGCCCGGAGCAGGGAGCGGCTCGGCCCACACGGGCTGCCCGGGGGGCGCAGGGTGTGCGCCACACGGCCTCGCTGCGAGAGCGCCCGCGGAGCCGGGACCCCGTGGGGGGAGAACGCGCACGGAAGGGTAGCGAGGCCGGGCGCGGTACAAAATGGTTCCTCCGGCCGTGACTCGTGGCCGCCGGGCCGCGCCGAGCCCCGCAGCAGGCGCAGGCCGGGCCGAGTCGGGCCGGGCCGGGCCGTGCCGTGCCAGGCCGTTCGTACTCACCTGCCGGGCCGGGCCGGGCCGGGCCGCGGCGGCTCCGCGCGCGCCGCGCCGCACCCGCAGCACAATGGCGGCCGCGCGAGACCGCCCGCTGCCGGCCACGGCCGCGGCCACACCCGCCCCGCTCTCGCGAGAGCTGCGGAGAGGCAGCCACGCCCGCGCGTGAGGCGCGGCAGGGGAGGGGCCGTGAGCGCGCACGGGGGCGGGGCGGAGGGCGGGGCCGTGAGCGCGCACGGGGGCGGGGCGGAGGGCAGGCAGGGACAGGGACAGGGACAGGGGCAGGGGCAGGGACAGGGACAGGGACAGGGGCAGGGGCAGGGACAGGGGCAGGGACAGGGACAAGGACAGGGACAGGGGCAGGGGCAGGGACAGGGGCAGGGACAGGGAGGGTGTGTGTGCTCTGACTCGCAGGGCTCTCAGGGAGCTGGGGAAACTTCCAGAAGCAGCTGTGGCCATGGCTTTGGCAGCACTGAGCCTGCAGCCCTTCAACACGCCAAGGGCAAGAGGCTCCTAAGGTGGTTTTGTACCTTTGTAATTAACACCAAATAGCTAACTAACTTTGCAAATGGGAGAGTTCCCACTCCAGTGCCTCTGCTGCAATATGAGCCCTTGTCCTTGTGCTCAGTTGCAAAGCACCTGACGTGGACTCTGTGCTCAAATGGTGCTGATGGTTCTGCCTCTGCAAATCTGCAACACTCCCGCCCAGGTGACAACATATCTTCAGTTTCTGAGACTAAAAACTCGCTCTGGGCCTGCAAGGATGTTTGATTTCAGTCCAGGCATAAGGTAACAAATTGCCTCTAATGGCAGCACCACCAGAAAGAGGCTTCCCTCCCTTTTTCATGTCACTTCCAAGCGCCTTGTTGATATTTTTATGGATTTGTAGTACCCAGCTTGTTATGCAGCAGCAAGAGCCATGCCAGGTTCTTGGGGAGCAGGATGCAGGGGGGGGCTAAGCTACAATAAGGACTCGTACACTCGTGGGTTTAATATCTTTTACTTCAAAGCGAGGGGCTGATGTGATCTTTCAGCATCTCAGCTGTTGTTTACCAGCTTCCTACAGATGCTGTTTGAACTACCAAACCCCCCATTTCCTGCTTGGAGGGAGGAATTCCCTCGGTGCCTGCAATGCCTTCACTTGGAGGCTCAGGAGGGCTGATTGAACGATGCCACTAACAAGAAGGGGCTAAAGCATCCAAACCTTCAGTATCACCTTTCAGTCCAAGGAGATCTGGCCAAATTGCTTTGGCTCAGCTCCTCAGCCCTGCTCCTTATTTACTGCTCTGAGGGAAAACAAGCAGCCAGCCCAGGGCTGCATTCTGGGTCAGTTTACTCCGTGTGTCACCAACAGAGGGACGTGTCCCTGCTCTGTGGGCAGTGCTTTGGTTGCTGGAAGTCTTTGAAATCAGCAGAAATGCAGGAATTACAGGTGAGGATAGAGCTGCCAGGTGCCCTGTTCTGAGGGGAGCAGAGCAGGTTCCCCAGTGCCTGGGACCAAAGTGTGAGAGTGTCTGGGATGGGGAAACAGCAGCAGGCATAGACAGGTTCCTTTCCTTTCTGCCCTCCTCTTCCTCCTCTCTTTTCATTCCTTTGCCCCAGCCCACCAGTGTGGACCTGCCACTTCAACCTTTTCCTGGCAGTTTGGTCCTGCTCCAGAAACTGATGACATTTTAAAGACACTGAAATAAGGATGTTGAAATAAAAATGGGATGAGGCTTCCGTGTGCCAGGCTGGCTCTTCAAATAGGTACTGATTGTGGTGGCCAACCAGGACTTTTTTCCCCCATTATTTATATCTGAAAATCCTGGAAAGGGTTGGGTTGGAAGGGACCTTAAGGGTGTTCTCCTCCCACCCCTGCCATGGGCAGGGACACCTCCCACCAGCCCAGGTTGCTCCAAGCCCTGTCCAACCTGGCCTTGGCCACTCCCAGGGATGGGGCCCCTTCCAGTCCCTTTGTGTAATTGTGTGGATGTTTTTGGTAGCAAGACATTATTTAGCTGCAGGGACATCAGGACATTCAGCCCGTTTACCTGTCCCTACAGTGTCCCTGTTCCCAGTAGCTGATGGTCTAAGCAAGGAGGAGTTGGGAAGCAAAAAGGACCTGGGAAATGATTTGCTGGATGTTATTCAGCAAGTAGGTGGCAGTGATGGGAAACAGAAGGGGGTTCTGTGGGGCACTTTCTGCTCTGTTGTTCTCTAATTGCTTTATTGGTGAAGAAATGCTCTTTAAAGGTGAGATTTGTGACAGACCCAAGCAGGGCACTGATGGGATCAGCGCTGCAGGGAAAAGGGGCTGCTGGAAAGGATGATCCCTCTGCAGTGGGTTATATAATTAAATTAATATATTGTACAGCTACGTGAGTTTGGGGATTCTGAGCCCTGGGAAGGTGTGAGGCAGGAGCTGTGTGTCAGCAGGAGCAGTGTGAGTGTCCTGAAGGGCCATAATTCCCTTTGGTTCCCAGCAAACTGCAGGTTCCCATCCTCCTTTTCCAAGCATTTCTGTGGAAAACTGTAGGCTCAGAAACCACCCAGGCCCAGCCAGCTGAAAATGCCCCTTTTTGGGTGTTGGCAGGTTCCAATCAATACCTTGTGCTGGAAGACTCTTGTCTCCAGTGCAGTTTTACTGAACAAAACTTTAATTGTCCTGAAAGAGAAGCTAAACTGGTTTTCAAAACCATCAGTGCACCAAAGCAAAATAAACACTCTATAGGGCAACTTCCATGTTTTTTCTCTGTTGACTTTTTGGGGTTTTTTTCCCTGCCAAACAGCCACCTCTTAGAGCAAAAGGCAAACCCACCGTGGTGGAGTCTACTCTGCTCTTAATATTTCCTAATAAAACAGCATTCTGAAGTGAAAAGGGATTTTTCTAAGGAGCATGTGTGGGAAAATGATGGAGGGTTTCGTTTCATAGAGATCCAAGAATAATTTTTCCACTGTTCAGGATGCTTGGATATTTAGTCTGCATCAGAGGCCTGGGACCTTTATCAATCAAAGAGCCACTTTGTCATTAAATGGAATCTGGGAATCGCCCTGAGATTAAACTCCACGCAGAATCTGGGAAATAAGGGTCTGATTCTCAGTTGCACTGAGGCTCCTTTGTGCACCTACAGTGCCAAAAAAGGCCCCCAAGACTTGATTTGGTATCGGATCTTTCATAAAATCTATTCACCCAAAGTGCTTTAGGGTTAAAATTAATTCAGTTAATGAGTTAAATAACTGCCAAGGGAGAGAGAAATTAAGAGTCACGGGCAAGGGGGAAAAGAGATGCTTCCAGCTGAGTTTAGAAGAGAGTGTGACTGAGTGGAAGGGGAAAAGAGATGCTAAGAAGATGCACCGATGGGCAAGAGCTGCGGAGGAGAAAGCTCCAACGCCCTGAGGCTCCAATGATATGAAGGCAGGAGGAAGAGGCTCTTTGTGCAGGAGAATTGCTGCCACTGGAGGCTGATGTGGCACACACTGCTGCAGCTCTGCACTCCCACAGCCCGTTGCTGTAAAGGCTGCACAGGCTGCACAAACACCCACCCTTTGTTGTTTCCCACGCAACAGGAACTACCAGGGAGCAGATTCCCTTCACATCAGGCACTTCAGGAAAGGCAAGACAGACTCTGACCGGGGCTTTTGAGTCTTAGGGTCATTTCATAGAATCACAGATTGGAAATGTCCTCCCAGCCCATGGAGTCCAACCTGTCCCCACCTTGTCCCCCACCCCAGAGCCCTGAGTGCCACATCCAGTCCTTCCTTGGACACCCCCAGGGGTGGGGACTCCACACCTTCCTGGGCAGCCCCTTCCAATGCCCCTTCTTCCCAAATTTGTGCCAGACAGAGCTGTAGCTTGTGGATACATTAACTTCTCCCTCATCTGCACTCCTCTACGTCTTTAGCGAGACTTTAATTAATATTTGCTGGACTGCTGGATCTGAACCTAGCAAAGGTCTAGACAACAAAGAACATTTGAACAGCTGTTTTTCAAGTGAGCCATTCTTTCCCAATTTTACTAGGATGTCTGCCTTCACATGAGGCAGGACCTAAGTGGGTCTGAGCCTGAAAGCAACTGTGCTCCATCAGGCTTTAAACAACTCACAGCTCGGAGCACGGTGGGGCTGGTGACGTTCCTTACACTTTAAGAAGCCTCTGAGGCCCACAAACAGAAGTTTTACATTTAATGGTTTGGATAGTAACAGCCTTGATTCATTTCCCTCGGTTTTATATCACTGCTCTATCACAGTGTGGTTATAGAAGGTGCCTTGGAAGCTTGGAGAGCAGTAAATGCAGACCTGGATTTGCTCAGCAGAACTTGTTCAGGGCTTTACAAGAAACACTCAGACAAACTCATCTGACAAAAGTTGGGTTTAAAAAAAACCAACAAACAAACCAAAATTAAAAAACCCCAAACCCACAAAAGGCCCAAAGCCCAAGTGCCTCTTTTGAGGAATGTAAATAAAACACATCCTGGATATTCTCTTAACTGGGACTCGGGCAGCCTTTGGGTGATGTAAGAGGGATTTGCCCCCTCTTGATGTTCACTCTGTGGGCAGTTTGGGTGATGTCCCAGCTTGTTGGGAGCTCTTTAAAGGAGGGATGGAGAGCAAGGGAGGGACCTGGGAGCTTTCTTGGTGGTGTCTCCACAGCCCAGGGCTGCAAAGTCCCTCCCTTCACATGTGGGTGGGTTCAGTGTGAAACACGAGCAGGATTCTCCCGAGACACGTTTCCTCCACAGTCCCACTCAGGAATTTGGGGGAAGGATTCCCAGGACATCATATGTTCCTTGAGAAGGCCCTATAAAAGAGCCCTGGGTAAGACAGACAGCCACAAGGGTTTTTCTGCAGGCCCTAAAGCTTGAAAAGGCTCGGATTTCCATAAATCCTTCTGTGAACCCAGAGGCGAGATTTGGATTTAACATGCTGAGTTAGTGCCAGGTCTAAAACTAGAACCTGGGTGCCTGTTTTGAGGGAAAAGAGCAATTAAGATAATTTTTCTAGACTATATATATTCAGTGCCCATGGACTCATCTCTCCCATATGGTCTTGTTTCTTCTCCACACAAGTCTGGTCTCTGTGGCCCAGGGATGAGCACAGAAAACTCTTTAAAAACAGGGCCTGCCTCCAGTCTGTTGTTTTTGGATTCTGTGCATCCCTCTGTTTGATTTGGACATACCTAGAATCACAAAGTGTAGGTCTGAGGGAGTTTCTCTGCAAGCCTCATTTTCTTCTCATCTGTGAACCAGGATGGATAATTCCTGCCTTACGGGCATGTAAATTTTAATAGTTTAGTCCCCAGTTCAGCAAAGCACTTGAGCACATTCTGTTGGAGTAAATGGGATTTTAATTCTGTGATTACATTTTTTGGTGAACTAGGGCCACAATAAAATACTTGGAGATCACTGGAATTAGAGGTGTTACAGAAGTGTAATGTCATTATCAGCAGTTGGCAGCCAAATCAGCCACGGTGATATTTATCCCCCACCTCCAAGTAATAACTGGGGTTTGGTCATTTGAAACACGTCATTTCCATTTGACAAATAGCTCGAGATGCTCGGGAATGATGGGTTTTCCTGGCTATTTTTGGCTTGTTTGGTTGTTTAAAGTGCAATAACTCGGTGGCTTAATGTGCTTTGCTGGGCTTTGGGAATGCAGTTTCAGCTCCTCTCTGGAAGTGGATGAATCCCCAGCCCTGGGGTTTGTGTGCCTGACAGGGAATGGGTCTTGGGGCAGGATTAGGGGTTCCTAAGCCACCCTGTTCCTGATTTTACGTAAATAAGGGTACAAATAATGTGTGTGGAGGGGCAATCCCCAGTCCCAGGGAACGCCAGCAGTGCAGCTCCTGGTCGGGGTGCCCTGGGGGCCAGCTGTGGTGCCCACATCTGGTGTGGTGCCCACATCTGGCGTGCTCCCACCTCCAGCTGCAGGGGAGCAGCAGCAGCAGCAGCAGCAGGGAGGAGAGCAGAGCTCCCAGGAAAGGCAGGAGGAGGCTGGGAAGGGAAGCTCAGCAGCTTGTTTACATCCCCTCGGAGGGCTGAGTGCAGCTTATCACACAGAGCCCAGAGCTCCGTGTCTAGACAATCCTCTAATTGTCTTCCCTGCTCAGCAGCAGCTCCGGTGACATTCCAGACCTTGACCCCTGCCCTGTCCAGCGCCACAGCAGGGCCGGGAGGAGTCATGTAACGCTGGGCATTAAAGACTGCTGGAAAAGGCCAGGGGGTCAACCTACTGTGGAGCCTGAGCAACAACACTGAGAAAAGCTGCCCCTCCTTCCTCGGAAAGCTGGGCTCGGTGCTGAGTGGGGTGAGCACCCAACACCAAGGGATGAGGCTGGGCTGGAACGCTGGGAAAGGGGAATGTGCAACCCCAGGGTGGCTGAGGCATTGCATCCTCCTTGTTCTGAAGAGCCCAGGCAATCCTTGGTCAAGAAATGGGCTTTAAATATTGTGTATGTGGATATTCTTGGGCACTGTGGCTTGGGATGTCTGCAAAGATCCTGGCAGCTCTAGAGCAACAGGGTTATTGGTGTTAGATAAAACACCTAAAAATAACAGCAGTGCCCGTGGATCAGGGATTCAGGAGACAGGAATCAGCCCCAGCCACGGCTGAAAACCTGCAAGAACCTGCTGGGGGGAAAGGCTACAAAAGGCTGGGCTTGCACTAGGAAATACCTGCCTTTCAGAGCATCTTCTGGGTCCCAACCTGTGGTGTGTTAGCCCAGCGAGGACCCTCCTGGCTACTGCTGGCAAACCCCACCTTCTGCACGCCCCAGTCCATAAATCTGCCACTGGAAAGGGGGTTTGGGGCACGCTGGAAGATGAGACTCTGAGTTTATGAACTGGAGGGCCAGTTCAGGGAGATAATTCAGCATATTGATAGTTCTAGTAGACCTCTCATTAGAGATGTCCTGGCACACAGTCTCCAGTTAGGCTGGAAATGTGTTGCTTAATAACAGCTGCTCTTATCACGTGAGTTTGATTGTCTGTGAACTGCTCAAGCTGAGTCTTTCCTTTGAAACAATGAGAAATGAGCTTGTAAATGTATAAAAAATTCTTAGTGAACTCTCCAAGTGGTGCAAACCGAGGTAACTATTAAAATCTGTGGAGCTCTGCCAGTTTACATCCTTTAAAGATCTGACTTTCTATTCCCAGGCATGGGAGAGGTGTTACTGCGTAAATGACTGCAGAAATTATTGCTGAAAGGTTTTATGCTCAAAGGCAGATCAGGTATCTGGTCCAGGGAGGGCCCATCCATTGCTGCAGAAGGAAATAAAGGAGAGAAAATTGTGAAGTGTTAACTGATATTTTTAGAAGCTTTATAATGACAGGTCACATTCCCAAGGACTGTAAAGTGGCAATTCCAACACCAATTATTCAAGAGGAGCAAAAAGATCTAGCGAGCAATTACAGTTTAACACCAGTTGTGGGAAAAATATTCAGAGCCATTTTCGGGGGTCTGGGGAGGGAACAGCTTGAGAAGTGTAATTTGATTAGAGATGCCCAATGTGGGCTCTTGATGGGGGTTTTAACTGACTTAGGATTCTTCCCAGGGATTGCTGCCGTGGGAGGGATGGATGGAGCATGTTCTTGCACTGAATTTTTCAAGTGGCAAACTGGGATGGAGGGGCAGAGCTGCTCTTGCTTCCCCTGAGCTGTGCTCCTGGAGCTGCTGGAATGTGCTTCAGTGGGGGCAACGAGGGATTCTCTCTGCCACCTTGGGGGGTGATTTGGTTGGAAGAAGTGACATTTTTGTCTTCTGCTTCCTGAAAGTCTTAAAAGACCATCATACGGGTGAAGGGTGGGAACTGGGCAAGCTGGAGTGCCCTGGCAAGCCCTGCCTGCTGCTGCTGATAAGCCCCTGATGCCAGGGGGTGCCAGTCCATGGGTGCCTCCCCTGGGTGCTGCCAGCCCATGGGTGCCTCCCCTGGGTGCTGCCTCAGGGCCAACACGAAGTGCCACGTGCTGCAAAGAAATGACTGGCAAACGAAGAGAGACTCTGTGCTGCTGTTATTGTAAACCCAGAAATGTTTACTCATTGTATTTAAATAGGTTTGGATCATCGTGGATGAAAGTGAAACAAGATATAAGCCTGCAATGACATGCATAAATACATAATTAAGTATATTTCCTTTCCATATGGAGAGGATTAGCTCCCTCGCCTCAGCAGGGAGTTGCTTTATTTGGTGTCTGCTTTGGTGTCCCTTTCTCTGTGACAGCTCACAGAGGTAACTGAGGGGGAATTCACTCCCTGCCTAAGGAATCCTGGAATAAGGACTTGGAGGGCTCGTGGAAGAGAAGACGTGATTACCTCAGAAACCAGAAGTGGAGGGACCTGCAGGGCTGTCCCCTATCCCAACTTCTCCCCTGACCCTCAGTGGGCCCTGTGGGATGGCAGTGCCCACCTTCCCCACACTTCTTGCTTAGTCATAAATCCAGGCAGGGAGAGAGAGACGTGTCTGCTGAAGGCTGAAGTGTCAGCAAAAGCTCCTGAACTCGTTTCATAACCTGAGAAATATTTTATCACCCTTGTGAGCCGAACCTCTGCCAAATCAATAGCACTGGAGAGTTGCCTGTATTGATCTGAAAGGCTGGGTTGTATTGAAATATTCATGGCTCTGTGTGTGTGTGTCCATGTGGGGTTCAGGGACCAAACTGGGGCATCTTTCAGAGGGGGAAACATTCTCAGTTTTCACTTAACTCCATTAAGACTGTTTGGTGCCTTGCAAAGCACCTACTCAAAAGGCACTGAATTTGTTTGTCTTACAACAAGGCTCTGACAGTCAGAGAGAAATGCATTCTCATTATTATTATTTCCCTTAAATGACAAACTGTTGGGAGGAAGAAGTCAAGGAGATCTGATAAAATTAGCACCACGTTCCCCTGGGGCTCTCCGGGCTTGCTTTGTTTGCAAAGCCAATTTGGACACTGCGTCTTTGATCTTCACTTTCAGTATTTGAGCAGGCATGTTTAGTATCACTCATTTCACAGGAGATTTGGGATTCAAGTTTCTTCAACAATCTCCAAAGCACTACATTAGAAAGGGAATTGTCTGCCAGTTGTCTTAGAATCTCAATACCCTTGATACTAATTTGATGTGATGCATTTCACCAGATGTGTCTACCTGAGCCTTGTTTTATGCCCAAGAGGTTTGTGCTACTGTAGAGTATTAAACTTGGCTCTTCCCCTCCTCCCCCCCCTCCCTTTTCCTTCCCAGAGCGATTCAATGAAAAGCATCCATAATTTTAATCTGCATGGAGGTGTGACAAGGTACAAATATTTGGGAGGAAGAGTGTGTGAGCCAGGCAGGATTTCTGCAAAGAGAACAGAACAAGAAGGAGGGAAAAAAGCCAATAAACCCTCAAAAGTATTTCAAGACACTGATGTTTACATATAGGCTAATAGATAAATTATTCACTCAAACTTTAAGACCTGCCTTTTAACTTTTTGTTTTTCTCTAATTATGGAGGGAAAGGGAAAGGCTGAGAAAGGAGTCATGGAGAGAAGGGGAGAATTATCCTTTAAGGAAAAATATTGGCTCTGTAGGCTGCCAGTGGGCTGAAAATACTATTATGGGAATAGGCACCTCCCTAATCTTTATGATCAAAGACCTGGAGTGCAGGTTATCGAGGGTTTGTGTGTGGTTTGAGTGTGGTTTGTGCCTTAAATGGGAGGAAAAATAAGGGCAGTCAGAAGAGATCTCTTTCTTAGGTTACCTGGGCTTGGTTTGGGGTCTGTGTGATGGCAGTCGCTTCCCTTCATCCCTTCCAAACCAAATAATCTCAAATATTGCTGCAGAAAGGAGCCTTCTAGAAGAGGGAACCTCCAAACTCTGCAGAGATGCCAACTGCTGCTTCAGCCACGCTGTGCCACTTGGTGTGTGATGGCAGAGCTGGCCCAGCCTTTCCCTCAGTCTGGGAGGGCATCGTTTGGGGTGCCTGAATCTCATTTTAATCCACGTGACTCTGACAAAGCTTCCCTGTAGCGAATAAAAAGCAGGAGGGGGAAAAGAAAATAGGCATCCTTGGCATTCTTTATTTATTTCCATTCCTCAATGGCCAAGTAAACTGAATGTTTAAGCGACTGACATCAAAGATGGGATTTCTCTGAAGCTAAAAAGCCTATTAATCACAATTTTAAAGTGTTCTTTAATTAGCCTGTAATAAAATGACACGCGCAGAGCGGGAGGGGAAATTGTGCACTTTTCGAGTTCCTCTTGCTTGTTTGTGTTTCAAATCTCGCCGGAAATCCTCGCTGATCCCTCTTGCTCCTGCTGCTTCATTCCCTGCCAGCACAGCTCTTGTGCATCCTCGGCTGTGCTGGCCCTGTGAGGCAGGGACAGTGGGCACGGAGGGCAGGGAGTGCTCCTGGAGCAGGGGAATTGCAGCTGGGGAGGGAAAGAGGTGCCTGTGGAACACAGAGATTACCCGGGGCTGCTGCAAATGCCCTTGGTAAGGTTGGTATGGAGGGCACAGGGAGCATTCCCACCCTGGAAGTGTGAGGGGTGTCGTGGTGCATCAGGACCCTCAGTCTGTGTCGTGTCCTGGGAGAGCTGGTCCTGGAATCCCTCCCTGAACAGCAAACTGGGAGATGCAGAACCAGTAGATGGTGCTGGAGGTTCCACAGCAGAGACCAGAGTTGTGCAGGACCAAAACAGCTCCTTCCAGGTTCACCCGTGAAAATGGGCTCAGGATACGAGCACTGAGACAAGGAGATGGGCAAGAGACAGCACAGTGGGTCTGGTTTCCCCTTCGAGGGATCTGGGATGTCAAAAAAGAGCTGTGAGGAATAGGACAAGGTCAAACTGGAACAGGCTCCCCAGGGTTTGGTCACGGCCCCAAGGCTGCCAGAGCTCCAGGAGGGACAGGGTGGGATTTTGGGGGGGGTGTGCAGGACCAGGATTGGACTCTGATCCCTGTGGGGCCCTTCCACGTCAGGATATTCTGTGAAATCTTTGTTGAAAACTTCTTGGTAAAACTCTCAGGTTTGGGAAGGAAGGAGGGTGAAAAATCAGATCAGGGTGGGGGATCTCCTCCTGTCACACTGAGAAAGGTGCTCTGGGCTGTGGTGCTGGTGGAGAAAACCTGGGGAAGGTGGAGTAAATTTGAAGGACAGCAAAATCATAGACCCAACAATCCAAACCCCACAATAAACAGGTCCTCGAAACCCTCTGCAAGTTTTGAATCCTTGGGACTGTGCACAAAACTGGGGCCATCACTGGCAGCACAGACTGCAGAGAGGTGAGCCCTGGCCCTGAGCAGGATGGGTGGCTCCTGCTCCCCTGGAAGAGGGAATGACCAGGAGCTGGAGCTGGAGAAGAGCTCAAGCCCGTCCTCCTCGTGCCGTCGAGCTCTGCCGGTGTCTTTGGGCTTTGAATTCGCTGCTGTTGCCAAACTCAGCCAAGTGGGTACGTTGTGAGTGGATCTGTTTTCAAACCCAGACAGTTGTTAATGAAACAGTTGCTGTTTTGTTGACAGAACATTAATTACTTGATCTTAGGACTTGGTAATTGCACGGGCCCCCTCTGTATACATCACTAATTACATTAGCAATTATATGGCGTTTTAAAGACAAAGAAATGACTGCAGCAGTCGCAGTGGCAGAGGGACCCTGCTGGCAAATTCCAATCAAGTGGCTGCGATGGCACCGAGGTGTTGGGAAAGTCCTTCCCCATCCCAGTCCTGCAGAAACACCCCTGGCTCAGGGAATGTTGTTGCAGCCACCTAAACCAAGGAGTGTGGAGAAAAGGGGCTTGAATTTGTTTCTCACCATTGATCCATGACGTTCTCTTGCTGTTGGAAGTATTTCTTTCTCTATAATAATTGAGTCTTATCTTAAAAATCATGATTTAAATTAAAAATCTGCTTTATAAACATGCCTGTCGGTGCCTTTCTGAAAAGCTGCACCGTATTTCTGAGGCTCTCCCTTTGCAAATGAATCAAGTTACTGAAGAAGGTGCTATTCCTGTGCCTCCAGAAGCTGGAGATTTGCAAAAGAACTTAAAAATGGGAATAACTGTGGTCATGGGGACTGGCAGTGCAGTGTGTTTGTGAAGCCACCACGGCAAAGTGTAGAGAGGCTTTGCCTTCGAGGAAGAGCTGCAGACACCCTGAATGCCAAGCAGCAGCACCTCACAGAGTGCAGGTTTTGGACAGAAGGAGGGCACTGGGGCACTGCTGCCACTTCTGCCTCCTGTGCCACCTCTCTGGGCTTCCACCACCTCACCTGAGAAGGGACTGTCACTTCTTTTGGGAGGGAGTGTGGGAGCTGAGGATCCATCCCACGTCTCACAGGGTGCTGAGCCTGTAGCAGACAGACTCTCTTGCCTGTGCTGTTTATTCCTCAGTTCCACTCCCCTCTCCTTGTTCACTCTTCCTCAGGAACTACTGCTATAAATAATTTCTAACCAATTATACCCTAAATTCATTAAAACCTCAACCTATTATTCAGAGAGAAGCTGCCACTGATTCTGATGGTGGCAGGATTCCACCTTCTCATTACAGAGCCAGTTACTAATTGGTGTTCAGAGCAACACCCTCTGTGTCCACTCTGGGCTGAGCCTGAGGACACAGACCTGAGCTGGGTGAGTTTCCCCAAGTGCACACCCTCCAAACTTTGCAGAAGATTAACAAGAAAACACGTTCCACCCTTGTCTCCCTGCAGAAAAGGACCTGGAAAAGGGCAGGTTGGAGCTCTCTCATGCCCATGTCCTTGTTTCTGTTGTAACTTTGCACAAACCCAAAGCAGGACAGCTCAGGTTTCCCTTTCCCACCCTTGCAGTGCTTCCTCCAACCTTCTTATATTGCCCATTCCTCGGGACAGGATTTGGTGCTTTTCCTTGGGTGGGGGAGTGTTGGGTTTCCCCTGCTCTGCCCCTCTGTTTGCCCAGCTCTGGCTCTGTCCTGGCTGCTCTGTCAGCACCCTGTGCCACAGCCACCAGCTGCCCGGGGAGTTAATGAGACATTCCTCCTGAAATAACCTGCTGCAGATTAAAGCCTCCCATCTTTGCACCTCAACAGCTGCGTGTTGTCACCGAGATAAATATTTTAACTGCTCTGGCAATTCCCTGGCTGCCCTGAGGAAGTGGCTGCATGAGTGCCTTTTCTTTCACTGGCTGGGAGAGTGAAATTCGGATATTTACCAAGAGCCATCTAGAAAAGAGCTGTAAAAGTTGGGAAAAAAGGGAGGGTGGGAGAGAATATTCTGTTCTAGAAGGTGTTTCTGAACCTGGAATCTGTGCTCAGCCTCCCAAGGCAGGACATCCCATGTGGGCACTGACCACTGTAGAGGAGTTCCCATTATCCCTGGGTTTGGGAGGGATGTTCCTTTGGTGTTCCTGGTACTTTTAATTACAATTAACAGCTCCCCTTGCCTTTGGGAAAGGGCCAGTTTGTGTGTCTGATGTGCCAAATGTCCCTGAATCCTTCCCAGAGCAGCAGCCTTGGGAGGGGCTGAGCAAAGGGATCTCCTGAAAAGCCTGGTGAGCCAGCAAGGTTTGGGTTTCAGGCCTTTATTGGTCTTAACATGGACCAAGAAGAGTCTTCTCCACTGGTTTTAAGAATGGAAGGAGACTGGTAATGAGCCAAGGCACTTGATTTGAGAGATTTGGGGCTTTAATAGAGATTCTCTTTGAGTGCAGACAGTCTCTGATAGTCTAAGCTGCCTGGGGTGGGAGGGAGTTGTTTGTGGTTTTGGGTTTTTTTTAAGAACTTAATATTTTTTCCCCTGGAACTGGCATGTACCTCATGTATCTGGCTCTACCAGATGATGTGTGGATGTTTTACAGACCAGCACCAAAGCTTGATGTTAAACCCCTCACGCAGTGTATGATGATCATTTTTTAAATGTTCTTGTCACCCTGAGCCACCCGTGAGGGTGACGAAGAATATGGAACATGCTGAAATAATTAAGATAATTCCCCCCTTTGTTTACAGTACAAAAATTTTATTTTTTTTTTTTTGTTAGGATAATTTAAAGTTTAAAACTGAAGTAGACATATTCATTTTACAAACAAGATATTCTTCCATAAGTAGGACCATTAAAAACAGTAAACAAAACAACCAAAAAAACCCCCAAAAAAGCTATCTTTACAAAAGCTCTGTGCATAGCAACTTCATACTGTGGATAACTGACAAAGCAGAAAGAACCCAAAATCAAAAACCAACCAGCCAACCCCAAAACTATACAGGAGGGAGAGAGGAGGCCTTAATTTACAGAAGGTTTTTAAAAACCATGCATATTGCAAGTGTGCAAAGGAACAGGGAGAATATACCGAGAGAAATAAGGAGAGAAGACCAAATCGGGGGGAACTTTGCAGTTGCCTATTGTGACACTCTCACCTTTCTAGTGGCAGAGAGGGAACTTTGGACAGCAAGAGCTACAAGAGGACAGATTTGCTCGTTACACTGAAAGAAATCCTTACACATACATTTTTACATGATGTTTTTTGTCCTTTTTCTCGGGTGTTTTGCCACTGCCAAAGTCCTTCTTTCGCGGCCGAGGGTTTCTGCTTGGAGTTATTTACACACATTTTTTCTCTGTGCCCCCATCTCAAGCACCACCATTTCCAGGCAGGGGCCAAATCCGTGATTCAAATCATTCCTGGGTTTAATGCTTTTCATTTTTTGGGCTCGAATCAAGCCAGAAAAGGTCATTTTCCCCTGTTTGCACCAACAAAGGCAGCTCCACTCACGTGTCCTTGGAGGAGCTTTCTGGGCAGGTTTCCTTTGCCCTTGGGCTCTCCCACTGGAGCGACTGGGCAGAGCTAATAAAAATAACAGAGGTGGGAAAGGAATGTGGAGGCTTCCAGAAACTTCTCCTCTGGCTTTCATTGCCAGCCTGTCATTTTTGCCCCTGAATCTTCCCAGCCTTCCGTGGTGTGGTGGATCCTTTTCATCTGCCTGAGCTGACTAAGCAAGAATGAAAAAGGAGGCTGGACAACGAACAGAATAAGGTTTGGTTTGGGTTTATTTGGGGTTTTTTTCATGAAATGTCTCAATTTTTTCAACTGGAAGCCTTCCTGACTGAGATTTTGTAATGACAATCTTATTTGTTAAAAAAAAAAGACCTAGTAAGAGGGTTTAAAGTAGCAGGTGGTCTAGAAATTTCTATTGATCTGGAATATTTGCTGCCCTTGGAATTTTGAGGCTGTTTGGAGTTAAATTTCAGAAGTAGCTTATACAGAGAAGGGCAGGGGGAAAATCCACCTTCTTAATGCTTTGGAGCTGCTTGGGGGGGTTTAGGAGGTCAAAACAGAGACAAATGAGCCTGATCCAAAATAGTTTTTTTAATTCTACGACTCAGTGTAATTTTCCCTGAAATTTATGGAAGTTTTAATGCCAACTTTACTAATCCTCCATCTGTGTTTTTATGCCTGATTCCACACATGAATTTCGACCTCCCTCCCTCTCTTGCAGGGACATTGGTGCCTATGAATGTGTGAAATATTTGGGGGCTTGGGGTTTTATTGTGGTTGTTTTGCTGTTCTGATTATCCACGACCAGGTCAGACCCCGTGCCCTGTTGTGTTATCGAAGGTGAACATACAGTGGCAATTCCAGACTTTTTAACACCTGGCATTCCTTCATATTTCAGGGTTTGGGGTCACTGGTTTCCTCCAGTGGCTGCCTCAATGGCACAAAGGGCAGGCAAAGAACCCACAGGGCCAATCAATTTGCAGAGATAATGAAGGGTGAATTATTTTATTTCACCTTTCCTGGAACACAGACACTTCCAGCAGCCTGGCTGGAAGTTCATGCTTCTTAAAAGCACCTTATTGCCACCAGATCTCTCTTTAAAGCCACTTGTAACTGTTGGCTTTGCTGCTGTGATCACCTGGGCCCTGAGTTTTCAGACAGTAACCCCCCTCCACCTTCAGAAAGTGGAATATGAAGCACTCAGAAGGCACCTGATGAAGCCCCTCCCGACAGGCAGGAACCCAAAGGCTCCTTCCCAACAAGAGGAGCATCTTCAGGAATGGGGCAGAGCAGCCCAGTTGGTCCCTCCAGCCCCCTGGGCTCCTCTGCCCTGCTCAGGAACCTCCTCCTGGAGATCTTCAGGTGCATTAAATGCATCTCTCCCCAAGCACTGAGACAGGAGCTTCCAGCTGGGCCAGTTCCACCAGCCCAAGGACATCACCTGCCCTCTGTGAGCATCACCAAGAAGACATTTCTCCTCACCCCCCAGGAACCTGCTGGGCACAGGAGCTTTAGGGCCGTGTTAGGGGGTTATTTATGGACACCGAGGTGTTCCCACAGGAACAGCTCTCCATGCAGCAGGAATTGGGGTCTGGGGGGGTCTCTGCAGCGTAGCTGATTTTTCTTTTTCCCCCCCACTAAAAATGGCTTTCCAACAATCCAGTTCTTTGGAGTGGTCTCTGCTTTAGTCAGGATTTATTTGAGCAGATTTATTCTTGCCTTCCAATTTCAGGAGATGATGCAAAGGAGAACTAAACTCTTTTTTTTTTTTTTTTTTTAACCCTAAAATGCAGAAAAATTCGAAGCAACTGATCACCTTCTATGAACTTCAACATATAACTGGAGAATACTTACCATTTTTAATGAGTCAGGATAAAAGTGCATAAATCATTCAAATACATGTTTACCCTTTATAAATGCACCCCTAATATGAAGTATAACTGAAGTAAGGTGGTCTAACTACGTGGGAAACCCCCGAGAACCCTTTCCCTCCTAATTCATACAGCAAATCTATAAAAGCAAATCAGCACCTCATGAAAAATCCGATTCATCCCAATCTCTAAGTGCCACTCACTCACCACTTGGGTCTTTGAGACTCATCTTAGTACCTGAATATTTTAATTGGAACAAAAGCTGGCAGGGGGCAAAGATGAGGAGGGTGCAAATTAACCATGACTTAACCACAATGCCTGTGATGGTTTTGTTAATCAGAAAGAATCCTACACATCTTGCACACCAATTCAGTCAGAGGGCAAAGTGAGGAGCAATTGCAGCAGTAATAATATATCTCAAACTTATCACTACATTTTTGCATCATCTTTTCTTCATTGTACAACTGGAGGAAAAAATCCAAAAAAGGGTTTAATTTCTACCTCTACATACAATAAGTTACAAGTTTATTTATTTAAATAATTGTAAAACATCTTACATTTTTTTTAAAGAGGTTAAACTATAAGCAAATACACACATACACCAAAGTTCCATCATTCATGTCAGTTTGTCCTAGAAATTCTTTCATGCTGGTACCCTGTTTGTTGAATTGGTTTCTGCATAAACTAAATCGATATCTGAAAGGCTCCATAGAAAATAGAAACTTCAACTTTTTACCCCTACAAAGTAAAACAAATTGTATCCAAAATATCGAGCTTGAATCATTTTTGCCAATTTCTTTTTTTTTCTTTTTTTTTTTTTTTTTGTGTTTTTCCTTTGAATATTTTACAAATCTTAGGAAGGTTTCGTGTCTTCCAGGAAAGACTTTGCATTTCTGATTCCGTTCTGCCAACTTGTTCATCCTGGCTGATTCTTCTTTCACAATGTTTGAGGAGTTGATGTGGTCGTGTCAGAAACATGAGACAGGTAAAAGATGCAACTTCTATCTTGTCCAATCCATAAAAAATGTCCTTTTTTATTTTTTTTTATTATTATTTTTTATTTTTCTCCTGGGCCAGGCTTTCCCCCAAAAAAAGAGCTTGTAGTGCTATTTTTTTTTTCTTTTTAGTGGTCCATCACAATAAGTAGTTTTGTGCTGTAAAAGAAAAATGGGAAGAAAAAGAGGAAAAAAGGGCAGAGGGAGAGGAGCAAAGCTGCCCCTTCCTTACATCGGGGGAACCACAAGGCCAGTCATGGCTGCAAAAGAAAATGGACAAAGATGAAATTGTGGCAGAATGTTGAGGAACAAAAGCCATTTGAGCCCTTCAAAGGGTGAGCAAGTCGGGGATTGAGGTTAAATATGGGCTTGGGTGGCTTTTAATGGGTTTGTGCTGCAGTGAGAACTGACATGGTGAGAAGTGACCACGACCATGGGTGATGGCAAAGTGTCATTGCAGAGTGGCTGCACCACAAGGAAGGGATTCCTCCCGCAGGGTGGGCAGGGGCTGGGATGGGATTCCCAGAGAATCTGGGGCTGCCCCATCCCTGGGAGTGTCCAAGGCCAGGCTGGAGCACCCTGGGCTGGTGGGAGGTGTCCCTGCCCGTGGCAGGGATGGCACTGGATGGGCCTCAAGGTCCTTCCAACCCCAACCATTCCGGGACTCCCATGAAAATCCAACCCCTCCGTGGTTATGAAATGAATAAGAGAGGATTCATTCAGCCCTCAGGATGGGTATTTTCAGAAGAGCCCACCCACTTTTGGGTGCTCATCTCCTGACAGAACTCCTTGGAGACGGGCACTGCCCAGAACTGTCCCAGAAATTCCCCCTTCTCCCATTTCCCCAAGCTGGACACTGAAACCCATCCTGGAAAGCCCAAAGTGAGCAGGGTCTTCACTCCCCAGCCATGACCTGCTGGTGGGAAGGGTCGTGCTGGGAGCAAGGAAAGATGTGGAAACACAGGGAATTCCCCCAGGTGCTGCTGGGGGGACCAGCCAGGCAATCCCAAGCCCCAGATCCCTGGACAAAGCCCAGGGCTGGGCTTTGCTGATCTGCTTTTAGAGGAAATCATGGCCCAGCCTCCCTTCCCCGCGTCTCAGGCACTGCAGTCGGACCTGGCACATTCCCAGAGTGCTGGGTTTATGTAAATTATTTATTAGTGGCTCTCCCTGCCTTTAATTGCAGTTCTGCTCCTCCCAAGTGGCAACAGCAGCGTTTGGAGCTGCTGGAACTGGTGCTGCTCCCCCAGGTTTTGAGGGGTAAGTGAAGTTTACCCGTGTTTATGTAATAAACGAGTGAGCCGTGTTTTCAAAGGGTCCTAATCCTGCAAAGATTTATGTTCACTGAAATTCCTGGGATTATTCATCGGGTTTCAAGGCTTGTCCTCTGAGAATTGATTTCACCCTCACGTTCAGAGCGTTTAAAGAAGTGCTTAGGGCAAGTTGCTCAGCTAACAGGAGCCTTTCACTGGAGCTGGGCTTCCCAACAACTGGGGGGATGCTGAGTTCATACAATAGGAAAACAGAGGTTTGCATCGTGTCTAAGGGACTGGGGCTGAAATCCCTGCCAATTTTGGCTGATAGAGAAAGGGAAAGTGAAACCAAGCAGCCTGGAGTCAAATACCTCCTTTTAGTAATTGCTTAGGACTTTGCTGTTGTTCCTCTTGTTTTCAAACCCTCCATTTATAACCCTAAATAAAGTGGGTAAACATTGGTGTGGTTTGTTTGGGGATGGATGGGTTAGAAGAGAGGTTTTCTGCTGACACCAACAGGCTGCTCCTTTCCTTCTCCTCTCCCCCCCAGCCCAAAAAATAATCCTCGTGGTCGTGTCTCCACACTGGAGAACCTTCTCCCTGTGCCTTTGTGTCCTTAGAAATCCTGGATTGCTGCCCTGCTCGAGTGTGGGAGAGGAAAGGTGAGTGTGTGCCCTCCTGCTGCTGCTTCCCACAGGTATCCCAGAGGAACAGGCTCCTCCTGCTCTGCCCCAGGCCAAACCAGCCGGGTTGGCTGCAGGAATTTAAACTCTTTGTCTGGACTAACCTGGCCGGGTCTTTTGCCTGGAGCAAATAAAGGAGCACCTGGGCAGTCCCTCCCTGGGGTCACCTGTAGGGCTGGCACTGCTGCAGTGCCAGTGCAGAGGGGCACCAGCCCCTGGCACAGCCCAGCAAGGCTTAATTGGAGACCTTCAGGGGCTGCTGCCAGTGTGGTTTAAACTCTGCTCCCAAGGGACTAAGGCCATACTGGCAGAAATCCTTTCTTTCTTATGTTGTTGTTATAAACATTATTTCCACCCCTTTTTAATCCAGGAAAACTTCTGCCCAAGTCAAAGCAAAGACCAAGCCTGAGTTTCTGCCATATCTTGTTAAAAAAATATTGAAATACTTGTAGGTGCAGCATTTTGGGAAGTTCCTTAAATTTAAGGGAAAGTACATTTTTTGCTAATTAAAGATATTAATTATAAAAAGGTTGCCCAGAGAGGTGTGACTGTCCCTGGATCCCTGGGAGTGCCCAAGGCCAGGCTGGAACAACCTGGGCTATGGGAGGTGTCCCTGCCCATGGCTCTGGATGGGCTTTAAGGTCCCTTCCCACCCAAACCATTCCAGGATTTGATGTTATCCAGCAATCCTGGACTCAAAGTAGTGATGGCAACAGCAGAACTGCAGTCAGGGGGATGCTGATCCCTAATTTCCCTCCCCTCCTCTCCTCCTGGGCAAGTAGAAGTCCCTGTTTTCCTCTCCTCAGCCCAAATATTTTGCCATTGCAGGCTGGAAGTGCTCCAGAGAAACACTGCCCAGAGGTTGTTGGGATGAACCTGCCAGTGCAGAAATTCGGGTAAGACTCGAATGGACCACATTAAATACCAGCAAAGGCTCACTGTGTCCCTGGGATTTCACCTCGAGCTGCAGCCTCACCTCCTTCTGCAACAAAGAGCAGGCTGGAGGAGCAACATTGGCTGGAATCCCCTCCTGCTTCCCCCAGCTCATCCCCAGCTCAGGCTTTGCTCTGTGCTCCTCTCTCTTTACACACCCCCTGCTCTGCCTTTTCCACCCCACCTCCACCCCCGTGGGGGCTGCACTGTCAAAAGCCTATTCCCAGCCTGGATGGCTTTTTATTGAATGTTTGGGAGGTTTGGATTAAGGTCTTACACTGCAAGCAAAGCTGTAATTATTTTTGCCTGTATTACTATATATTGAATCGATGTAACTTTTCAATAAAGGTGGTTCAATGCAGGACACTCCCTGATGAGTTGGGAATATAGAAACCCACAGTCATTATCCCAGAGGGTCTTTTTTTTTTTGTCTTCTTGGAGGGAAATGGAAAAAGAATTAGAGATGAGCCTTATTGTATTAACCTTGACAGCTTGCAATTATCAACTGAAACACTTGATTAAAATTGTCACAAGGTTGGAGAATTTTTTTATAAATAAATAATCAAACATGGATAGTACCCAGATGCTGTGGTGATAGGCACCTTTAATGGGTGTAATTAATAATGATCAGAAGCCTGGTGGATACCAGTAGCCTTTGAAAATGCTGTCTTGGAGTGGGAAAGGACTCTCTGCAATCCAAACAGGCATTTGGTGGCATCTGGGAAAGGGTTTAGTGCTGAATCATGGAGTTCTGGAATGGTTTGGGTTGGGAAGGGGCCTGCATATATTTACTGCTTGCCCTGTGCTTTGCTATTCCACCTCCAGCACTAATTCCTGATGCCCAGGTTTGCTAGAGAAGTAAATAAAGAATAAATGACTTGCCCAGCACACCTAGTTGTGGTTTCTAATCCAGGGCCAGGGCAGAGATTGCCCTTCTCCCTCTGCCCCAGCACAGTAAGTCCATTCAAGAAGCCTCTTTGGGACCCTCCTGTTGACTTTTTGGCCACATCTGTCTGTCAGCACTGTGGGAACATTAATTTGGATATCAGGCTGTGTGTACCTGGCTCCTTTCCAAGGCATGTGCTTCCCAGCTTGCATCAATTTAAATATTTCACTTGGAATTTGCATCCATGGCTGGAACAGCTCAAGAGTTACAAAGACCTGGCGTAGCAACCCTTGGGCAGATGTGTTTGTGAAGAGCCACCACGACTTAAAGAGCAGTTGTAGCATGTAAATAGATTTATATGGGGTGATGGACAGGGAGAAATCCCACAAAAAGAAAGGGATATGGTCAAGGAATTCTGTATCCATTTATCTCTGCCCAAGTCTTTGTATTTCTCCCTGCACAAGGTATTTCAGGAGCTATTCCTGACTGAAATCATAGATTAATCCTGGTTGTTAATCCTGAGCAAGGAGTGGCATTTTGTCAGTGAAAAATGCATGGATGTGAGGTTTTAGCTTTGGGATCTTGTTATACTTGATATTAAAGCTCCATTTTTAGAATCTCTTATTGATTCCCCATTTATAGACTGCACTAAATGTGTTGCAAACACTGAGTGGCATAAAAGGTCCTTTACCTCTTTACAGACAGGTTAAAAAGGAGATAAACTCGTGCTAAGCAGAGCCTAGAGCAGACATGTTGCCTTAAGGAGAATTATTAACTTAAATACAAAGTCAGTTGGGGTTTAATCTGTCTTTTTTCTGTTTCCCACAAACAATCTGGGTGATTTGCTCACTGGTTTGTGTTTAGCACTGTCTCAGGTAACTTCTTAATACTTAGGCCTGCTCTACACAGTAGTTAGACAAGTTTAAAGCAGACTTAAATCTGTTCTAAACACACTGATTTGTCCTTACATTCACCTTAAGCTGGACAAGCAAACTGTTCTTAACTTGATGGGCCTGCCTAGTTAAATGTTTAATTAAATCAGTTTAAAATTGCATTGCCTTGAAACAGTTCCCTAAAGCAGCTAAACCCTCTCTTTTGTATAAAAGTGCAGTGAAATGAGCACCCCCTTCCAATAACTGATGAAAGGACAGTCCCCTCCCTTAAAAAACAGGAAAAAAGACACGTGCAGAGTGGGCAGGGATGGTGACTCTTTAGACACCAGGATCATACAAAACATTAGCATTTAGCCTTTCTAAACAGTTCAAATAAATACCTACAACTGTTGGGCCGATAAAACTCTCTGTATCAATTGTTTCAAATCCTTCTTTTCATCTTCTTTAGACAGAGAAAAGAAATTCTATTCCCTGTCAACATAATACCTGTGCATTTACACCCACTGATCTGCCTCTTAACGGGGAGAGGATGGGTTTTGATTAATGGGGAGAGGATGACCCCAGAAAAAACATGGATTTCCACGCAGCTGGGACAGGGGAAGAAGCTGTTGCAGAACTCTCTATGCTGGCTTTTAAAAATGTAATTGTTTTTGTTCAGCACACTTAGAATTTCCTTATTACATCAAATAACCCGAGTTTGTGCAGGTCCCAGTGGCCCAGCCAAGGGTTTATATCCCACCCACCCCAGCAGGTGTGGTTTGTAGGGCTCATTTGGAATTACCCCTGGCTCTGGGCTGGGCTCAGTTCCCAGAGTTGTGTTTTCTGTGGTATCTCCAGCGAAGGCTCGAGGAGCCAGATGATTTCTCAGGCCCTATAAAGGTTTTTTTATGGAGACTTGGAGCTGATTTACGTGCTGCAGCCCCCCCTCGCAGCCGGCTAGAGGCAGGAGTTGCCCAGGTTCCCATTCTCCTCCTGCTGCCCACATTTGTTCTGCAGATCCCCTCTCAGAGGGCTGTAAAAGGGCTGTGGGGCTCAATTCCCAGGCTGAGCCTAAACCCTGCAGCAGCTTTGTGCAGAGCTGAGAATTAACTCGGGTTTAACAAGTCCCTGCAGCCCCAGGAGAGGCTGTTCCTCCCAACAGAGCTGCTATTCCACTCCATTTGAGCAGAAGGTGTCCCTGCCCGTGGCATGGATGGTGCAATAGATGGCTTTAAGGTCCTTCCCAAGCCAACCCAGCGATTCTGTGTTGGGTCAGACCCTTCTTGGGGTAAATGAGGGGTTGGACCGTGTTGTTTGAAACCCAAACTTGGCTCGTTGCTTTGGTCCAGCCCCCTGGGTGGGTGGGGTGAGCCCTGCAGTGTCAGTGTGGGGGCACTGAGGTGGATTGAGTATTAATTCCAACCTTTCTTACCTCTGAACCCGTTCCCGTTGCCACTGGAGCAGGCAGGGGAGGGAGACCCTTGGGGTCTGATGACAGGAGCAAAGGCACTCTTCTGTTTGACAGCGGGGAAGACAGAGGAGGAGAATGGAAGGATGGAAGAAGTGCTGGAGGAGCCAACGGTGGGACTTGAGGACATCACTGCAAATGGAAAAAAAAGAAGGGGTTTTCCATGAGGAAACTGTAGAAGTTTGGTAAAACTGCTTCAAATGTCTGTTGTTGGTCACTTGTTTTACTTCTCAGAGGTGTCTCGTTTTCACAGTGACTAATTAAGAGGAAGTCTGAAGCAGAGGGGTAGTTATATTAAATAGTTTAAACCTTTTAAAATTAAGAGTGGAGGCCAGAAAATTGGAAGTCGTCAAGGGAGAGGGTCAATATGAACAGTAATGGCCTGGCTATTTAGTGTCTTTGGGACTTGGGAAGGCTGGGAATTCCTGGGCCCTCCCCAGCTTTTTAAAAATGGCATTTCCCTGGGTTTAAGTTGTTGCTTAGATTTTAATCTAAACTGGCTTCTTTTTAAGGAAGTCTCTTGCAAGGGAAAAATAATATATCTATAAAAACAGGATGAGGAGTTCAACACCTATTTATTCATTTCATTAATTATTTCTTCCCTACTCTTCATCATGTTTATATATATGTTTATATATATATATATAAAATATTTAATGATTTATCTACACCATAGCTTATGGTGTGTGTATATATATATCTATATATTACATATCCCTCTATATATTACACACACAGAGCCTCTTGCCAGAGGGAAATTAAGGCATGAAAGAAAGAGTGTCTGCTCATGGTAAAAGCAGTAACTAGAAATGCAGAGCTTAATTCCATCATTGTTCTATTTCTGGTTGTTAAGGGAATACACTTTCAGAGCAGATTAATCCCCAATTCAGCTCTCAGTTATTGATAATGTGTTCAAAGTCATAAAAATTATTTCAGAGTGGCTTTTGCTCAGCATTTGGAAAAGTCTCTGTGCTGAAAGTAATGGCTATTTGCTTATTAAAGGTGCAAATTGTGCCTTGTTTCTCACTGTGGCCTTTGCTGCTTAGGAATCTGTATAGGGATATATTTATATAGTATATAATAATACATGATATATAGTAATATATAGTATATTACTGTCAAGTAGGTTCTATCTAATAATGTAGCATATGTAATATATTAATGTAATATATGTTCTATATAATAGCATGGAATATGTAATATGTTATTGTAATCTCTTATATATTCTATATAACACATATTATTGTGATCTATTATATATTCTATATATATAGAATATATACTATATATTACAACAATAATATTGTATATACAATAGAACATGTAATACATATTTACATATATATACAATAGTATCATATGTAATAAATAATGCTATAATAAATAACAATCATTCTATATGGAGGAAAAGTGAAAGAAAACAGAAATAATATTGAACCTTCCTCGACTTTCCTTGACAAGTGGGAACATTTTAACTGCGCACTGAAGCACACCCCACCCACACCACCCCCTCTCACAAAGCCCTCCCTGGCTGCGATTTTGGGTGCAGAAAGGGCAGTTTTGGGGCAGTGAGTGCCCGGGGAGCTGCCAGGCCGTACATCCGTAGGGCGAGCCCGTGGGGGAGCCGTTGATGAAGCCCGGCGAGCCCGGCACGCCCAGGTTGGCCATGGGCACGTTGCTGTAGCCGTTCATGCTGTTGCTGGAGGTGCTGTAGTTGGACTGTTGGGGCGTGGAGCTGGAGGAGTAGCCGCGGGGGGAGATGCTGCTGGTGTTGCGGATGTAACCTGGAAAACACCCACGGGGAGGGGGCATCTGTCAGGGCACCCGGCTGGGTGGTTAATGTGGTTATCAGATAGAGTCAGTCATTGTCTCAGCCATAGTTTAGGTCAAAAATGCTCAATAATTGTTGCAGCAATAGTTAATCTGCTTATCAAATAGTCTCAATAATTGTCTCAGCCATGGTTAATCTGGTTATCAAATATATTCAATAATTGTTTCAACCAGAGTTAATCTGGTTGTCAAATAGTCTCAATAACTATTTCACCCATAGTTAATGTGCTTGTCATATGTACTCACTAAGTATTTCAGCCATTGTTACTGTGGTTATCAAATATACTCAATAATTGTTTCAACCAGAGTTAATCTGGTTATCTAAAATAATAAGTATTTCAGCCAGAGTTAATGTGCTTATCAAATATACTCAATAATCATTCCAACCAGAGTTAACCTGGTTATCAAATACACTCAGTAAGTATTTCAGCCAGAGTTAATGTGCTTATCAAATATACTCAATAATTGTTTCAATCAGAGTTAATCTGGTTATCTAAAATAGTAAGTATTTCAGCCAGAGTTAATGCACTTATCAGATATACTCAATAATCATTCCAACCAGAGTTAACCTGGGTATCAAATACACTCAGTAAGTATTTCAGCCAGAGTTAATGTGCTTATCAAAAAGAGCAGGTATCTGAGCCATGGTGACTGTGGTGACTGGAAGGTGGTGCCGACAGGGTGGCAGCACCCCCAGAGGGGCCGTAATTTGGGATTCCCTGCCCTCTGGAGCGCTGGGGGTGCCCGTGGTGCCCGCGGGGCTCACCTTGGCTGTTGCCCTGGGTGGACTCGGAGATGCTGACGCCCAGCTGGCCGCCGTAGGAGTTGATGCCCATCATGCTGCCGTGGGCAGGGGAGCTGGGCAGGGCGGGCAGCTGGGCAGGGGTCCTGGGCACGCTGTAGAGCGCCTCGGCGATGTCGGCCGCCCGCTTGAGGATGATGTCCTGTCAGGGACAGCGGGGTCAGCACGGGGATCCCACGGCAATCCCACGGGGATCCCACGGGAGTTACCTCGGGAGGAAGGGGCTCACCTGGTTGTTGTGGGGGGTGCCATAGAGCGCCTCCACCAGGTCAGCAGCGCGCTTCAACAGCATCTCCTGGGGCAGCACGGACAGGGGGAGCAGGGGTGGGTGGGGAAAGTCAGGGGGGATGTGCCAGCAGTGCAGGAAATTTGTAATTATGTAAGAAAGAAAGAAAGGAAATCGAAATATAGCATAAATAGCTAGAAATAGAGCATAAATAGCTAAAAACGTATCATAAAATAGCTACAAATATACCATAAAATAGCTACAAATATATAATAAAATACCTAAAATATATAGTAAAAGAAATAAATATTACTGTATGACAAATAAAATAACTGTAAGTATAGAACAACTAACGAGATAATAGAATAAATAAATATTACTATACAACAAATAAAATAACTACAAGTATAGAATGAAATAACTAATGAGATAATAAAATAAATAAATATGGCTATATAATAAATAAAATACTTAGAAATAAAGAATGAAATAACTAAAGATATAATAAAATAAATAAATATGGCTACATAATAAATAAAATACCTAGAAATATATAATACCTTAAAGTGTATAATAAAATAAATAATTATGATTATATAACAGATAAAATAACTATAGATATATAATGATATAACTATAGATATATAATGATATAACTAAAGATATATCGAATAAAATAACCATAAATATATAATAAAATAAATATATATATATATAATGAATAAATTTACTGCAAATATAGAATGAAACAAAGAATTGTAAATATATACTGATTAAAATCACTATAAACATATATGAGATTAATAAATATAAATACACAATAAATAAAATTACTATGAATATATATAATAAATTAAACAGATACATACAAATATAAATACAAATAGATAAAGACTAATATACTCGATATTTATTATTTCAGCCAGAATTCATGTTTGCAGCACCCAAAGAGGCAGCACCCAGAGAGGCTGAAAAGTTCTTATATAACTATATCATAAATAAATATAAATCTGTGATAAATAAACAGAATCAATGCCGCCCTATAACAAATAACAGAACGCCCACAGGCACTCGGTGCCCCCGAACTCCCCGCCCGTCGCTGGCACTGCCCGTGCCGTGCCCGGCGCTCCCTCCGAGCCCGGAGCTCTCCAGAGTCCTGAACCACCCGCGGAGCCGCCGGCACCGGCACCGAGCCCGCTTGGGGCAGCCCCGTCCCTTCCAGGGGCTCCCTTGGGCACACACAGAGAGCTGCCGGAACTCAGCGTAGTCTCATGCACAGGCACATCCAGAGGTGCCTGTAAGTCAGTATATTCTGTTGCACAGACACTTAACTAGATACCTATCAT
>JAWWTY010000055.1:4066138-4203707 GCA_035222235.1 Margarornis squamiger
TCAGTATATTCTGTTGCACAGACACTTAGATACCTATCATTCAGTATATTCTGTTGCACAGACACTTAGATACCTATCATTCAGTATATTCTGTTGCACAGACACTTAGATACCTATAATTCAATATATTCTTTTGCACAGACACTTAGATACCTATAATTCAACATATTCTTTTGCACAGACACACAAATAGGTGCCTGTAATTCAGTATATTCTGTTGCACAGACACTTAATTAGATACCTATAATTCAGTATATTCTTTTGCACAGGCACACAAATAGGTGTCTGTAATTCAGTATATTCTTTTGCACAGACACTTAATTAGATACCTATCATTCAATATATTCTTTTGCACAGACACACAAATAGGTATCTGTAATTCAGTATATTCTTTTGCACAGACACTTAATTGGATACCTATAATTCAATATATTCTTTTGCATCCACACACAAATACGTGTCTATAATTCAATATATTCCTTTGCATCCACACACAAATGTGTGTCTATAATTCAGTATATTTTTTTTGCATGGACACTTAAATAGGTGTCTATAATTCAGTATATTCTTTTGCACGGACACATCATTGAGGCTCAGAGTTTATGGATTAATACAGAGGGCACTGACAATGAAGGGGGTAAATATTGCATTGGAATCTTATTTTAGCAGCAAAACTTCACAGACTGTTGGAAATTTAACACATCAGAATGACTGACTGGGAGTTGTGGGTTCTCCACAGTTCCCTCCTGGTTTGGGCTTACAAATAATTGGTGAATTATTTTCAGCTGTGATTGTCATTCGAGACAGGATTTTGTCTCTGTTAGGAATTAGAAGTGGAAAAACCATATTTATTTGACTGAGTGAAATGCTTAAAACCATTTTACCTTAGCTAGTCTTTCAGGGTCACCAGGATGTCTCGGGATGACCTTCTGCAGTCTTTGGAAGCCATAATCTATGGTAGGTTCATTTAAAGCTGAAAGGAAACCACAAAGCCCATCATATTATAGGAATATCTTTGTCTATTTTTATATAAATATCTACTATTTATTATATATATATTTGAGGGATAGATATGTTTGAGATATATATATTTGAGATATATATATATATTTGAGAGAGAGAGAGAGAGAGAGAGAGAGATAGATAGATAGATAGATAGATAGATAGATAGATAGATATTTGAGACATATATATCTTTGAGATATGTGGATATCCATATCTTTGCATGGATCTATCTCAATAAGGGAACAATAAATGACTTCTGCACTCACAACTGCTCCAGTTCTGACTTCTCACCACCCCTGAAAGGCTGAAGGAACAATTTGGAAGACACAGCAGCACCACCACAAAATGCTCCTTTAAGGGTGAGTGTATTTTACTCTGGGCAAAACTGACCACAGCAGCAATAAAGCAAATGATGGGAACAAATCAATGAAATTATTAATTTTGCCCTTCCCACAGACACATTCCATGACATCACAACACAAATGCCACATTCATGCTGAGAATCCTGCTAAGAATTTCATGACACATTTCATAAGTAACATGTACAAGTCCTTTAGCACTGCCCTCATTCAGTGCTGGGTTTGATCCTCTTGCACCATTTGTGGTTCTTTTGGAGGGAAAAAAAATCTCTTTTCTTTTTATTTTTTAATAACTGGTGGCTTTGGCATGGCTGAAAACTCCTGATTGCAAGAGATGCTGAAGGCACTTAGTGAATGTTCCCAAATGTCCTCAGCACCTTCCAGGAGAACCATCTCAGGCACCAGGAGAATGAAACTATCAAGTGAGACAGACTATTCCACTGATCCAGGTTCTCTGTTTATCTGTGTCTGCCTTTGGTATAACAACACGAAGGTAAAAGGTCATATTCCCCACTGAGATACATTTTATATTTACTTTTTATTAAATAATTATGGCATGGCATGAAGTTTAAATATTACAGGAGATAATCAAGTGGGAATTGAGTAGAGAAAACCCAGACCTGAGAATTTAGTCTTGGCTATACTTAGAATGTCTTTGCTCTCCACTGGGAGCCATTCTGGTTTGCTTAAGGAGTTTAATAATACACATTTCAACTGCCACAGAATCTACATCCCATTTGGGAAGAGGGTTCTTTTGGGGGTGGGTTATTTTGCCAATAATCCTGAGAATTATAGGCCAGTTCTCTCAAGAGCCTCTACATCATTATGTGCCATTTCTCTTCTTGATTACCAATCTAATCATTTCAGTTATATATCTTCAGCTAAGCCAAAGAAATGTGAAAGATATAGGAATTCAAACATATATGTGTACATAGTTCACTAAAAATAGCTAATGGGAATATGCAAAATGCTAATTCAGGAAGAAGAAACTGGCTATTGTTCAACAAACATTTTTCCAATGGATTGACATGGAGATTTCCATCCTGATGGATAAACAGCAGCAAAGCATTTCCCAACAAAGTGGAATTGTTCTGAGAACTCAGCCCTTCTGAATCAATGTGTATATTATGTCGCTCAGCACAAAGCTTTTCTGTACAGCTTGCAGCAGAACTGCCTGCTCTTAGTTTTACTCAGTGAGGAAACAAAAATGGCTCTGTCATGAAGTCCTGCTAAACCCAACATTTGTGGGAGTAAATGACACCTTTCCAAAGGAAGGGCAAAGATACAGAATCCACCAGGAAGTTTAAGCAGCTCCCCCACAATGGAACTTCCACTGAGAAAGGAGCTGCTGGCTCAGGAGTGATTTATCTGGAAAGACATAGAAAGGTGCCAAAATTACCCCCAAATGCTTGGGGGTTCATGGATTCAGGGACAGTAAAGGGGCCTGAGACAGAAGCAGGCTGTTCATTATGCCATGGAAATCAAACATCTGAAATGAAAGCCACCAGAAAACTGATTCAGGTACAGCCAAAATCCTTCAAATCTGGCTCAAGGGTCTCTTCAGCTTCCCAAAACATTGTCATGTAATGTATATACATATAATGTATGCAAAAAAGAGCAGCCACCTAGAGAACAAACTAAATTGTCAGGAGCCTGTAAAGCCCACTCTAGACTCCCTGTTTTAGCAGCAGATTTATAAGGTCAGCACTAGGGTGAGGTCTAAATGTGCCACGGACTGACTTTATTTCCGAGAGGCTCAAGCCGAGCACGGCCGGTTCTTCCCCTCTTGTGTGCTCCTCACCTTCCCAAACCCGTGCTTTCAGTTTAAATACACCATGACTCGCTGGAACAGGAGGGAAAATAAATCCTCCCAGCTGAGCAAGTGCTGCCATGGCACCTGTCTGGCTCTGCAGAGCCTGCACAGAGCTCAGCCCAGCTCAGCTCGACGGGGACCGGCTCCGACACCCAACGAGAGCAGCGCTGACATTTAAAGTATTAATTATTTCACCACACATCAAAGCACAGAAGACTGGTGAAGGAAGATGATGTTAGGAAGATCTGCACAATTTACCCTGAGTGACAGCTCGTTGGGATGTTGCCTTGGGAGATGTGCTCTCTCCCCCTCCACCAGTTGAGGAAGGGCCACGTTCAAGGGTCTCAGCAAAGATCTGCAGCTCATCTTTGCTTTGCTCCACGAAGCAGAGCAGAGGTCAAGCAGCAGAAACAGCAGATGGACACTCCAGAGATATCCTGAACCCACAAAACAGGCCCAGAGGGAGAGCAGTGACCACAGTGGGATGGCCAGGCTTAAAGAGGGAAACACGGACAAAAGGCACCTGTGGCCTTGGATCTTCAATCATGGAATGGTTTGCATTGGAAGAGACCGTAAGGATCATCCAGTGCCACCCCTGCCATGGGCAGGGACACCTTCCACTAGCCCAGGTTGCTCCAGCCTGGCCTTGGACACTCCCAGGGATCCAGGGACAGCCACAGTTTCTCCAGGCCACCTGTGCCTCCCCACCCTTATGTATCTAACCCGAATTTCCTCTCTTTCAGTGTGAATCCATCACTCCTTGTCCTGTCACTCCAGTTCCTGAGGAAGGATCCCTCCCCACCTTCCCTGCAGGCCCCTTCACATCCTGGAAGTCTCCTATTCCACGTGTCCCTCAGGTGTTTTCTGTCACCTCAGTTGTGCTGTGGACACGTGAGCTCACCCTCCCACCCCGCAGAGCTCTCTGCATCCCTGGAAATGTTGTTTCCCACAAGACCTCCTCAGATCTACTCACAAGCTTTAGTCCTTCCCACCCTTGGGCTGTGGTGATACAGCACAGCCCCGAGTCCAGCCTTCCCCACAGATGATTTGATATTGCACTACTCTGACAAGGCAACCCCTGGAGGATTCCTGCTCGAGCAAGGAAAATTATGTTCCAGATCTCCGTGATATACACATTTCCAGGTTAGCATCTCTGTGACAAGGTAAATGCAGAGCTGTGATCAGACCTGAGATATGAAAGCCTGCAAGACATGCCCTCAGCTGGCGTAAAGTGATGTGTTATTAAAGTCAGGGGAACTATAATGGAACCACTTACAGCAGCAGAGAATTTGAATTTGTGTAGTATTAAAAGCAGAATATGAGGCTACTGCAAGCTTAGCAGCAGAGAACAAATGTCTTATTGCTGTAGGAACAGCTGATGGAAGAAAAGCAATTCAGAGCGTCGGGATGTGTGTGCAACCTGTATTAAGGTACACACAGGGACTGAGTGCTCAGCTGTGGTGATTCAAAAATAGGCTTTTTATCCCTTATTTCAAGTGTTTTATCTCTCACTTTAAGTATATACTTAGCTACTGAAGCTGTTCATCAGCTGCCATTACCATCTAATGAGCCATTTCTCCACATTTTTGCTCCTCTCTGCAGAACATTGTTACATGGCTGTAGGATCCTGTTGGCTTCACTCTCACAAGAAGTTTTCCATCTGGGAACCTTATGGAAAAGTCCAGGCATCCCATTCTGGTGATGAGAGGAGTTTGATGGCTGAGCTGCAGCACCCTGACTGATAACACTTAGGAGTGGAAATGCTGACAGACCCAGAACTGCAGCAGTGCCAGCACAGCACACTCTGCAGCAGCCCATTATAAATACACATTATGAGCTCCCATAACAGCTCCTCTGTGGCATTTAGATTTACCCTTGAAATGTACATCTAATTTTTATATTCATCTTTTCAACAGTTTATCATTTGCTTCTTCAAACAATCTTATTGTGACTCTTCAGAAAAAAAAGAAAGGAAGTAAAAGAAAAGCTTGAGGTTGAATATAAATATAAATATTTGCTTGTATATTAAATACTGGGGGCAGAGAAAGATACAACACTGACTGAGATCATTGCAACTCCCATGTTTTAGGGGAATATTGGTGTCCTGGCAGTCAAAGGACATGACTAGAGCCTGGGAGATCCATTTCCCTGTCCATCTTCCTCCTCCTGTGGCAACCCCTTCCACATAAAACAGGAGCACATGTCTTTGTGTAACTGGTTGCCCATTTCTGATGCAGTAAAACCCTGATAAAGGTCCTGAGGTCTGCTTTTACATGACTAATTATTCTAGTGATGCCTGTGAGGTGCCCATAGCCACCTCCTCTGTACTTTTCACATGACTTGACCCTTTGTGCTTTTCATCAGAGGTTCTACTTGTTAATTGTGAAGGACTCGCTACAACATGACCCTGATAGTGCCAGGGCTGTTTGTTCCTGCTGCTGTTCCTGCTTCTGACAGAGCTACATCTTCCCTGCTTTTCCTTTGCAGGATTTCACACCTTGCAGTCTCCTGGGCTTGATGTTCAGTGTCTGCATTTCTTAGGGCTTTGTCAAGCGCAAGCTGAACATAAAAAGAAGGTGTTTAGAGGAGAAAATCTCATTTATAGAAGCAACTACACCAGTTATTAGCACTAAAAATATTCAAGAAAATAATAAACTTCAATTATAAAGGAAAAAGGAAACCCAGATTTTTGTTATGGTGCCCACGTCTACCTTACCAAGAATTATAAAATCTGTTGAACTTTCCTATTCATGATTTTAGATGGTTTTGTCTGCTACATTCTGCCCAACAAGCAGCTGCCCTCCTGTGCTGAAACTGAGCGTGTTCTGCTATTTCTAATTTCCCATGGATGCACACAGGCACTCTGTGGGCACTGCCATTCAAACAACCTGCTTTCCTCAGGCTGCTGGTGGATTCTCTGCTGGCTGATAACACGGCTGAGCTCTTCCCCCTTTCTTCCAGTGAGGGATTAATTGAGATTTCATACAAAAAACATGCTGGAACTGAGGCTTTGATACTCCAGCCTTTCTGAGAAAATCTGATAGAAACTGGGCAAGAGGTTCAAAGGCTGTGGGAGTTGGGACCAAGACTCTGAGGCAGAAGACCATGGCTTCAAACCCAAGGCATTTGCTCCCAGGATCACAGCACTTTTCTGATAGCACTGGAAAGGAGGGGAAAAAAGTGTCACCCTGTTATTTTCATAGCTTAGAAGTTGTTTTTATGGCTCTTAGCAGCAACAACCTGGGGGATTGATTGCCCAGGTGAGCCTCTACCTGCTAGCTGTGCAGGGCCCCTAGGAGCAGGAAAAGAAGAATTTTATATTTAAATCTGTAATAAAAAGGAAGGAAGAAAGGAGGGACAGACGGAGAGAGCGGGGAAGGAGGGAAAGAAGGAGGGAGGGAAGGAAGGGAAGGAAGGATTAGCTCCAGCTCCTCCAGCCTGAATCAGTCACCTACCTGTGTAAATAAACCTGCCTGGTGCACCTTTGCAGAACTGTTTGGATTTGTAGGATAATGTCACTTCAACCACGCCGGGAATGTGCCGGGGAGGCGTCTGGACTCGGATGGCGTGGGGTGTGATGAGCTGGAAGGACAACAGGAGAGGCACAGTTATGTGTCTGTGCTACTCACTTACTTCCTGAGTAGATAAGAGAATAATAAAAGAGCAGCAAAAAGGTTTGGGTTGGAAAGGACCTCTGGAGACCATCTCATTCCACTCCCTTCCACTAGCTCAGGTTGCTCCAGGCCCCGTTCAACCTGGCCTTGGACACTTCCAGGGATGGGGCAGCCACAGCTTCCCTGGGCAACCTGTGCCAGTGTCTGCCCATCCTCATCCTAAAAAAATGTCTTTCTTATATCCCTCTTTTGGTTTAAAACCATTACCTTTGTCCTGCCTCAGCAAAAAGGTTTTGTTCCTATACAGGAGACACGAAGTGACACATCTGGTCTGGCTTTTTCCCTCCAGGAGAGGGACCCACGTTTTAGGATAAATCGTCATCAGGAAATTTGTACTGTTGAGCCATTGGTTAATTGCTGCTTATTCCTGGACCCAGAGGGAATTCTTTCTCCTTCCAAACTCTAACTCTTTCTTTCTTTGTCTCCCTTACCTGTCTGCACATGCCTGGAATCATTCAATTCCATGCTGGGTCTCACTGAGCAGTTGCCCTCAATAACATCACACAGCAAGGAAAGCACGTTCCATGAATTCCCTCCCCAAAGGTTAACGTGGCCCACCTTCCTGTACCCTTCCTGGAATGGGGGTTATCCCAGTTCCTCCTCAGGGAAGGAGTCCTTGCACCCACCTCACTCCACACCAGCATGGTCCCAAACACCACTTGCAGCCCATCAAAGAAGTTGTCCCCAATGATGATGACCATCGCTCCGCCTGTGGTCCACCCCTCACTGGGGCTGATGGCTTTGATGCAGGGGGTGGCTGAACAAAACAAGAGGGACATCAGGGCATCATGTTATGGGGGGTTTTTTGGGTTTTCTCCTCCACTAAGAGCATTGAGACTATTTGGAATACTGGGTGTAAATCCTTGGAGCAGAAGGGTGAAATCCTGTGAGCACCAAGCTTCCCAAACTGCAGATTAGAGCAACTTCACCTGTCCCCACCTGGGAATTTCTGAATTCCCAGTGCTGGCAAAGGCCTAGGACAAGTCCCCTCCAGCCATTCACCCCTGAAGGCCGCTTTACCCTTCCACAAATAAGCAAATAAATAAATAAAAGTGTGTTTTCTGCCTCGCAAGTGTTAATTACTTGCCTATTCATTACTGGCACTTAACATCGTGTCATTAAAGCCTAATAGGCCAACTGTAGTGGGTGTAAAAATGAAACACTTAAATGATTGTGCAGAGGCTGTTTAAGGAATAAAAACAACACCCATCATTAGCATATGGTCACCCCAAACCAAACCCTGAGGAACACAAAGGTAGGGTCAGACTTGTTAAGTTTCTCAGTGGGTGAAAAAAGATATGGGAATATCAAATGTCTCCTCCAATTCCTATCAGGAGACAATTTCTAATAATTTTCTTGATTTTATAGAGTAGATTTTTTTTCTTCTCTCTTCCATATGTTCAAGGCCTCTGGACTATACATCCCATCAGGAACCCAATATGGTTTCCAGGCCATAACCAAAGTCAATCCATCACTCCATTTCCAATGTTGACAGGGTCAGAGGTGGAGGGGAACTTTGGCAGTGCTCCAAAAACATGAGACTCCTTTGAACAGCCAGTCAATCACATCCAATCAGTCAAGGGAAAACTGGATGGCTTCCTAGGCTAGGAATCCTGGGATTTTCCTTCTACCATTTCACTGCCCGCTGGGGGAGAATTAACACCACTCTGAATTCTTTACTGATTCAATCATTTTCTTCCAGTTCATTAATTCTTCTTTTAGGTTGATGCAGGGCACAGTTAAGAAGTGGGGCAGCAAAACATTATAATGAAATAATATCCTTGCTTGTCTTTTCTACTAACATCACCAGCTCTTCTCACTTTCACTGGCTGCAGGGGAGGGAAAGCAGCCACAGATAGCATTTTCCAGTAATTTGGAGCGAGAGGGAGCTGGAATGGGTCGGGAATGAAGAGGGAGAGGAGGGGCCAAGCATTTTGAGGCTTAACAGATACGAGGCTTTGTAATTGCTTTAATACAGTGCCCAACCCATCCTGTAGCCGGCCCTGAGCCCGGCTTAGCCAAACAAACTCCCATCAATTAGTGTCAGCTCCCTCTGCGCATCGTTATGCTCCGTGCGGGGTTTGTTTAAGGGAACCAGTGACACTTTTTCATACACATCTTGTGCTGCAGCAGTTCTGTTTAACTAAGATGTCATGTTGCCTAATTTGCCTGAAATCAAATCTATCCCAGCTGAACGAGAAGGCTGAAATGTGGATGGGGCTCGGTGTTTTCTGTGGTTTTCATCTTTGCAGTACATACTAATTAATAAATTGGAGGGGGAGGGGTCCCAGGCTCTGAGATGTGAAGAGGAGCATATTTTGCATGCAGCAGACACTGTTTTCCTGCCTCTTCCTTCTCTAAACCCCCTGAGGGCCTGTAGCTCCCCCTTGGCTCTCCTTCCCTCCTCAAAACAAATAGAAAGTGAAGAATGGGTAATATGTTTTTGCATTCACTCGTGCTCTGCTCTCCATACAAATATCCCACCTTCGGAGGGGTCAAGTCTCCTCGCTCTCCGTCCGTGCTTGGAGTTGTTGTGAACAAACATGTTGTCAGACACGGCCAGCACGTGCCCATCAACGTTCACTGTTGTTGATAGCACAACCTGGGTGTTTAGAAAGAGGAACAAAAAGGAGGCAGGTAAACAATCTGCTTTGAAACCCAACTTTTTAAGTATTAATTACTCAGCCCGGCCAAAGCCCTGCGCTGTTTACAAAACAGCACCACGTCCTGCAGGGTTTGCTCCCTGGCAGGGAGGGGAGGAAATATTTTCAGCCTTCACTCTATGCATTAATTCCATTTAGCACAGCATCCTGAGGGCCACATAAAGGCCTCGCTGTATAATGAAGCAGCCACTGCAGATGGCCCTGAATTGAGGTAGTGAGATGCACTGTGGCATCGCTGATGGCCAGGAGGGTTGTGTTCAGCAGGCACAGGAGCAGCACAGCAACGTGCCCTGGGATCCTCGAGCAGGCTCAGAGCCATCTGCTTCCTGCACACTCATGCAAATGGCCCTGCATCTGCCTGGAGACAGGGCTGGCTCCCTGAAACTCCATGAAAACCACCCAAAGGCTGGGTCTGCCATCCTAGTACCTCCTGAACATCAGCTGAGCCTGGGGACTCCAAATTAAGCAGCACTGTTTAAACCTCAGCCTTCATGAGTGGGCTCCAGCAGCATTTGAACTCTTAGAGGAAGTAACTGTATATGTTAATTAATCCCACTTTAATTTTTACAATCTCCAAAGCTCTAAATCCCATAAATCCAGAAATACATGTGCCCTTAAACCACAGACTAGTAGGAAATATGAACAATCTGTGTTTTAACTCCTGAAAGAAGACATATCTTATTGAAACATTCAACTCTTGACCATTAGCTGGTGTAAATCAGCTTAATTCCATCCCCCCGACACACCCACAGCAGTTCAGAGCTGTGGAGAGTCAGACCCTGGAGCGTTCATGGATTTTCACAGACACAGCTGTCCTAGCCTAGGTAGGAGAATGTCAGGCTGCAGTTGTTGATAAAACTCTACTCAGCACAGAGAGGAGACACCCTGCCCTCCCCGGCACTCTGCGAGCTTGAAGAATACTTTCTTCCCCGAGACAACTCTAATTCATTCCAAAAGGCTCTTGTCATGCTGTACTCTTAGACTTCTCCAGCATTCTTGTCACAAAATGTGTTGCTTTTGTGTGCCAACTGATTTCCTCATTGCACATTAGGGTGGAGTGTGTCTCTCTCCAAAGGGAGCGTTTCCCGCATGACATCGCTGAGCCCACTCAGATGCACTTCATTATTTCCCCTTAAACAATGGAAATAAATTTTAATCTCTCACTGGCCAGCACAGAGCACACTGTGGCAACAGGGGAATAGCCCTGAATTATTCCAGTGTCTGAAATATTTACGACAAGTGTTTAAATTGTAACCAAATGTAAATAAAAAGTGATCATATATATACAGTTACACTATATAATATACACATATCTGAACTGGCTCACACGAGGTCCTGGGTGTTCAGTCCACACCCACACGCCCTCAGGATGAGGCACTGAGAGCATGGGCAGGCTTGGAGTGTACACACATGGAAAAGAATCCCAGAACATCCTGAGCTGGAAGGACCCACAAGGATCATCCATCTGACTTTTCACCCTGCACAGACACCCCAACAATCCCCCCTGCCCCTGAGAGGATCATCCAAAGGCTCCTGGAGCTCTGGCAGGTTTGGGGCTGTGCTCAAACCCTGGGGAGCCTGGTCAGTGCCCACCACCCTCTGGGAGAAAAGCCTTTCCCTGAGATCCCACCTAACCCTGCCCTGACACAGCTCCAGCCCTTCCAGGGTCCTGTCCCTGCTCACACAGAGCAGAGAGCCGTGTTTGGACAATCAGTTGGGTGTAAATGTTGTGCATATGATAAGATCCACATTTTGGGAAGAGATGTAGAGGTCCCCATAGCATGGAACAGTCCAGAAGACAAGTGCTGAGCATCCTCTACTCCTGGGGCCAGAAAGACTGGAAGATGCACTTCCATTCCCCTCATTAGGAGCTGTCCCACTTTTATTCACCTCTCCCACTCATGACAGGAGGGTCGGAGCCCCTTGACTCTACCCAGGGTAAACAAGCACAGGGACAGCATGAGATGCAAAGTTCAGGTCTGAAACCAAAGCTTTGCAGAACCTCCAAGGTAGGGCTGAAATCCACCTCTGTCATTGCCACGACACCTCTGGCCAGCTCATCCCCAGTGGGGTGCAGTGAGACCCTGTGGGACCACGGCCATAAACCCCACTGAGCTTCTCCCCTTGGCTCTCCCTGCTGCCTGGTGGACATCACGACACAACTGTTTTATACTGAAGATTGAGAACCAATGTTTTATGGATAAAAGGAAGAGGAATGTGCATTCCACCATGGTCTCTAACTCCCAGGCCCTTCCCTCTCACAAGCCAACTGCTTTCCCCCAGTGAGTATTTCCTGGGTCACCAAGGGTGACCCTTTCCATCTGGAATCAATCAGTCAACTCCTGACAACTTCCTGAAACACCTCACTCCATTTCCTGCTCTCTCCCCCTTCCCTCCTTCCCCCTGGTTTGCTTCACTCTTCAAAACTGCAGGCCACAGCAGCTTAATGTTAGAGGGTCAGACACAGTTAGACTCCAAAACACTACACAAGAACACCTTTGACCTTCAAAAATCTTTACATCTTAGCTAAACAAATCAAGGTCAACGTTTCTTACCATTACCTTGTTAACCATTTCTGGGCATTTTTGCCAATACCCCTCTGAACACATATTTAGCCATAACACTTGTTCTCCCAATGTCATAAAACAGTCCAAGCCTCTTTTTTTGAAGATCCCTCCATTCAGGGCCAATGAAACGTGATGTGCAAACTCCCCTGGAGATTTAAATTCTCACTTTTGCCCAGAGCAAATCACTGGCAAATGGGTTTGCTGCCTTTTTCTTTCCCTGGTCTGATGGCACCACTGCTTGTGTGTGATAGTTTGGTGTCCTTGCCTATTCACTTGATGGTTTTTTACCTAAAATGAGTAGTTAATGGAAAATTTCATCTTAAGGGAATTATCTGAGAGCACCAAAATACATGAGGTAGATCATGGATTCTGGTCATCGCAGCTGAGGGCCAAATTTGGGCACAGACAGCATAAAGACTGAACATTTTGTGCCACCTGGATAAAACACCTCTGCTGGAGCTTCAGAGGACAGCCAAGCAGGAAACAGAGAGGGCAGTGTGCTTTTCCTTTGTCCTTCCAAACATGGGTTTGGAGCTCAGGGAGCACCAAGGCCATTCCAGGGTTCCGAGTGTGTTTTCACTCAGCAGTCCTTGATTTCTCCCTGCCAACCTGCAGGGTGTTGCTCTCAGCCATGAGGCCACAGACACAGAGCAGTGATTCCCCAGCAGCCCTGAAGGAATGCCTGAGCTCTACCTCCACGATATTGTGGCTCCCAGGTGGATTCCTGGGATGTGATCCCTGCTCAGAACCCACGAGGAGGGGTCACCTCCCGTGACATGCAGACAAACTGTCTTTAGCACATTAAACTCGTGTTCTCTGGGCGGCTCTGCCCCTCCTTCACCTCCCTGCACAGCTCAAAGGGTGCCATTTCTCTATAAACCTTCACCTGGGCACTACAGATTTTCCTCTCCCGTCTCGACAGCATTTCTATAGTCTATATATTGTATCTAAATATCAGTATTTCTATACTCTAATGTGTGCTCCTCTTCAAATCACAGATATGCAAATAAAACATGCCCACGTATATAAAAGCTGCATCAGTCACAGACACCTATTTAGACATATGGTACAAACATTCCAGGCATACAGGCATTTACTTACATGTAACATATCTCATCACTGTGTAAATGATCTCTCTCAAAAAATTCCTGTTCCCATTCCAAGTGTGGAAAAAATTCTTTATGACATTGTACATCTGGAAACAATATTACATTCCTGATGCACTTTCCCTTATAACTCTCCAGTCACAGCACCATGTTATTTTAACTTAAAAACAAAACAAAACAAAACAAAACAAAAAACCTACTATGAGGATTTAAAAAAATTATCATCATTATTATTATTATTTTCCAGCTGAGTGGAAGGAAAGATGTCAGGCCTCATCCTGCTGCCTGCGCTTGGCCAGGGCTGCCATTGATGTCACCAGGCGTTTGGGCTGAGGCAGGAATTCAGGAGTAGAGCCTGGATGTGATGTGTTTGCTTCACAGTTGGATTAGGGAGAAGATAAACAATGTGAAAAATGCCAGCAGCCTCTCTCTGCTCCAAACTTCCATTGGATTCTTTGGGAAACCCTCCCCGAGCCTCCTGCAAACACAACAACCTGGGCACGTGGCCCTCATGCCAGGCTGGGGTCTCCAAAGGTTCTTGGGACACAAGGACAGGAGACAACTCCTGGGTCTCTGACATCTTCTGTCCTGCTCTTTCAAATGACCAAACCATGGAGCTACTTCCATAAAATCATTTCCACCCCTTTCGACCTTTTGCCTTTGACACTGCCCTTGTTTTAAAGCCTTCTCGTCCTGGTGGTTGGGCAATTTTTGGTTTCCAGCCTAAATTCATTCCTAGGCAGTTTATACTTAACATTTACCTTAAAATTGCTATTTCCCATCGTGTCCCACCTGAGGATATTTTCAGACATCCCCTCTCAGTGCATGTCCCTGAATGTTGGAGCCAAGCTCTTGTCACCTTAAGGACCCATTCCTGCACCTGTTCCAGTGGTGTTTTCATCTTCTTTTACTGTAATTAAACCAGGATATTGGACCCAAGCAAGGAATCAGAGGGGCACAATGGTCCAACTGCACCCTCCTGCCCACTGGCAGGATGAGACAGTGGATCTCATCTGTGGCTTGGTTTTAGTGGATGACACAGCTCTGGGAACTCGCTGTCCCAGTGGCTGCTGGGCTTCAGATCTGAGCACATGGAGCTGCTGGAGCTGAGTCAGTCCTTCCCTTACTCATCCAGAACCGAAAATATCATCACCTTTTCTTGGGTCAGGCACCACCTGATGAAGAAATTGCCACCCAGCCCAGGCTCTGCTGATGCCAGCTGCATTTATTTTGGACTCTATACCTGGGAAATTAGTCCCCCAGGATGATTTGTCCATGTAGTAGTCACCTCCAACAGCTCAGTGATCCCTATCCATACCCAAATCTGTGTCTCTCGCCCTTTTCTTCTCCATCAGTCTGAAAAGGATTGTGATTCAGACCAGTTATGTTTTATTCTTGCTGCCCCTTTTTGTTTCTCATATCTGCATTCCTAATTCCCCGTATCATCCCAGCACTCTTAATCCTTTTCCATCCCCCTGAGTGTCACAGCCCCCTCAGTGCTTTGTGGCAGAGCCTGCTGGGTGAATTCCCAGCCCCAGCCAGCTCTGCTCACGTGCCTGATGATGAACTGATCCAACCACTCTGAGGTCAGGCAGGAAACCTCCCCAGGGATGCACCTTGTTATTTTTCCTTTCTCTTCCTCCCCAGAGCATCCAGGGGGGGGGGGGTACCTGCCAGGAAACATTCCATGTCATGTTTTCTGCTGAAAACAGAGGGCAATTACTGACCTTTCTCTTTTTGTTCCTACAAAAGCCTGTTGGCTCAGCGATGACCACTGTTAGTGTGGATGTTGTGCTGCCTCGTCCCAGGATCTGTCTGATCCCAGGATGCAGAACTCCCAACCAACAGGAGTCCACTGTGTGATCACCAGCTCTCAGCTGAGGCATTTCAGCTGAAGTGCCTCCTCTTCATTCCACAGAATTATTGTTAAATTCACAAGGGCATATTACTCAATCTCTGTGGTTTCGAGCAGCCATAGCATGAAAATAACCATGAAAATATTCCTTAGTTCTAGAAAGATTCCCTTTCCCTGCTGTAGCCACTGACAATGAAGTAGTAAGTGATTCACAACAAAATTATGCTACTACAGGGGGGAAAAAACCCACTAAAATAATGAGCACACATTCCTTCACTTCTGAGGTAAGACATGTTTTCCAACAGCAGAAAATATTTGTATTTGGTTTAAAAAAAAAAAAAATGAAAGGTAAGTGATTTTCATGGTATCTTTGAAGCTCTACTTAATATCAAAGCAAATTTCAAGTGGTTAACGTGATCACAAAGCAGCTGCTGTTGCTTTCCAAAATAAAGAATTATGCTTAAAAAAAACCCTCTTCAGGCATCTGGAGCTGGATTAAATTTATAATGCAGTGTTAATGTAACCTTGCCCCCCTTTTTTCTTCCCCATCCTTTTTTATTTTTTTTTTTAAATGACTGTGATACAAATGAAATCTAACATTTCATTCAGCAACTGTATTGCAAATACACCATAAAACATCTAAATCTTGTAATGTATCTGGAAGGGAGGCTTGGGCCAGGCTCAGAGGGTGCCTTGGTGCTCTGGGGCCGAGCCAAGCCCAGCCCAAACTGTGCAGCTTCACACCCATCTCTAATCAGAAGCATTAACTTGAGCCCTTTCCAGCCATGAGTAACCATCCTTCCATGCAGGAAGGGCTCAATAGGATCCTTTGGACAGCACTTCTTTCCATGTCTCTTATTTATATTTGTGTCTCAACAACAAAGCTGGAGTTTTGGCCTTCCATCCGAGCTCCATTAAAGGGCAAAAAATGGGCTTGGGTGAGACCTTTCCAGTTCCAGGTTTTAGTGGTAATTTAAATGGGAGTTTTGATATAAGGATTCTCTCTGCTCTTTTGTTTAGGGGGGAAAAAAAGAGTACCTTGATGTCTCCTGGAGATGTGACAAGCACTGCTCCATTGAAAGTGAAAATATTTGGCTCTGCAGAAGAGCACAGGTAGAAATGAGAACCTGCCCACATGAGCATCCCTGCAAAAGTCTGTTTGCACAAGGGAAGGGAAGTGCCTGGAAAAGTCTGGAAAAGGAGGGCCTTAATAACAACAGCTGTACAAATAAGTTATTAGAAGAAAAAAAAACCAGGAGAGGTTTTAGATATGGCCCAAGACTGAAATATAATGAATTAAATCATAAAATGAATAAAGCACCCACTGCCCTGTGCTTTTGGACTCTCCTTTTCCTCTGCTCTGATAGGGGAACAACCGTCCTTTCAAACCAAACAAACAATTCTGCACATCAGTGCCTTTGCCTGATGCAAATCTTAACAATTAAGAGGAAAATTAGCTTAAAACCAGACCCCCAATACTTTAGAATAATCTCTCCACTCCAGCTTCTGACTTCCAGGGCTGATGACAGACCATGCTCAACAAGCAGCAGGCAAAAAGCACTGGCCAAAATTTAAAACCTGAAAACACAACAAACAAACAAACCAACTCAATTTAAGAAAAATAAGGAGGTTTCAGACACCACTGGAGCATTCAAGAACACTCCTGACTTTGTTCTAGGCAGGGAAATCATCCTTCTATCCCAGGAAACAGGGAGGCAGACAGAGAACAAGCTGTCTTTGCTTATTGTCTTCACTGTTCATCACGGCTAATTTCCCTTGGAACACAGAGCTTTGCTATTCCCAAAGTGTCACATTTTAGCAATCAAACGACTTCTTGTATCTTTTTTTATTCATCCTGACCTCTGGAGCCCAGAACAAAGCTCATCAGCCCCTGTGTCCAGCTTTGAACGGGCCTGAAGGAAGATCCTGCTCTCACTCAAAACCTCAAGAATTTTGTGATTTGGCTCCAAAGGGGCTCATTTTTGTAACCCTGAAAAAAACCAACATTTTTGGGTTTGACAGAAAGTAAACTAAACTCAGTGGTTTAGCCTGCTCTTCATTAATTTGGGGCTCTGGAGTGAGTTCTCCCACTGGAACTCCAGGGGTATGAACTCTGTGGACTGAAGCGCAGGAGGAGCTGAGGTTATCCCTGGAAAACAGACCCACGGAGTTTCACTTGGCTCAGCCTTTCCCACCTTGGCTTGTTCTAAAGCAGCAAACCCAGAGGAAGAGTCTGTCCCAGCTTGTTTTCTTCTCCACTGAAGTGCTGATTTTGGTAGAGAGGTCAAAAGCAAGGCCAGACTTTGTCCCAGGCAGGCAATGCCAGGTGGATGGGCCGAGGAAGGAAGGAAGGAATTCCATCCCCATCCAGATGGATGCAAGTTCAGCTTCCCTGGAAACCTGAGGCTCTGCACCATCAGCATTTGGGTGTGGGGACACGGAGGTGATAGCTGAGGCTGATGATAGTAGAGAGTTCTGCCCAAAAAATCAGATCCCACCTCCTGCAGTTCAGCACCTGACAGGAATCTGGGATGTGAACCAGGGGCTTGGGGAGGAGCCAGCACGGGCGTGAAAGGAGAGCTGGATCTCCCCGGTGCTCAGGTGTGTTTGGCCCCAGAGTTTCTCTTTTGGCTGTTCCAGCCAATATTGGGTGGCACAGGCAGTGCCTCCAATCCCCAGGTGCTGAGCAGGACACCCCTGGGAAGGATATTTTCCAAACTCATAACAAACCCCCCAAAAAAAGAGCCTGTATTTAGGTTTCATTCCATTCCACACTCAGCTGCGAGAGCCAACAAGATCTGTTTACAGGCTGTAAAATGGGGTTTCCTTTGCTCTCCAGAGTTTTCCCTCATTCTTGGCACATGAAAACTAATTGGTGTTTTTTTCTCTCTGGAAACTGCCACTTGAAATAAAAAATCAGTATAAATTTCCTAACAATGAGCACCTCTTTCTTCTCGTGTCTTATCATCTCTAAGAAACACAGAATGAAGAAGTCACTGCAGCCTCTTTAAACTACAAGTGAAAAAAATTAAGTTGGTCAGGAGTTTTTCTTTAAATTTCTTCCTGTTCAAAACAAAAAAATTAATCTCTTTTTTTTATTTATTTTTTTTGCCTACATTCCTTTTAATTTATTTTTTTTTGAGCTTTCAGAAGGTTTTGTTTTGCAGGATTTCTCTTAAAAGTCAAACTCTCTTTTTTTTTTTCTTCAATAAAAATTTACCTCCTGTGAATTTTTCATTGCTAGTAAAAGCTTAAAAAAAATAAATAAAAATCACTTGTCTATGAAAACATGTTTTGGTGGAAAGTTTTAAGCAACTCTGTAAATTCCTGTGGAGCTTTAACTTCATTTATAAATGAGGAAAGTGATGCAAGTGAACACGAAACATGAAGCAATGAAACATGAATTGCCAGACCTAGAGATGTCACCTTCCCTTGTCAAGCCTTGTGGGTTTACAAGAAAAACACACGTCCCTCAATGAGATCAAATCCAATTTGTATCAGGGATGTGACACAGCGAAGACACAAAAACAAGGCCAACAAGCAGCATTTCCAAGGATCCTCCTGATTTCCATCAGGGCATTTTGAAGGCTCTGGACCACAAAGCACACGTGGACTTCCAAATGCTCTCCTGGATTTGACCACAAAGTTTTACCAAGGGGAGCAATAAATCTTATATTTCTTTGTATCCATACTAAGTGAAAGGGGCAATGGCTTTATATATGTACCAAAAGAAAGGGGAATGGCTCGCCCAGTAAATCTGGGGCAGCCCAACCACGAGATTTGCACCCCTGTGGTCCCTCACTCAGGTGGCTCCAGAGTTAATTCCAGCATCATCCCTTCCCTCAGCCACGTCCCTTCCCACCTGCCAAAGGCTGCAACACCCCCTACACTGTCCTAAGGGCTCAGCTACAGGTGAAATGTTCTTTATAAGGCACAGTTGCCTGGCAGGTCGGGCTGGGAGGGCTGGGCGTGCCCCTCTCTCCTCCCCACGGCCACACTTCACCTCCTTGGGTGCTTTTATGAGCTGGAATTCACAATCCATCAGCCACGGGATGATGAAACCAGTGGCAGATTTCACTGCAAAGCAGCTGGGTCATCGTCCCACGGGGCTTGTTGCTTTGCTGTGTGAGATCTTAAAGTGACCATGGCTATTTTGGCTCCTTGGGGTTTTTTGGGCTTCTTTCTTTTGCAAGAAGCTGAAAGGGAGGGTGTGAGATGGTTAAAAGACTAAAAAATAGGGATGGAAAAGGTAGGGAGTGGAGGGAAATGCTTGTGCAGCACGTCGGGAGCTACTTGGGAAAATTCTGAGGCTTCCAAGCATCACAAACACGATCCCTGCTGGGGCAGCTGAATGGGAGAGAGCTTTGCCCCAGGGTGGCAAATCAAATATCCACTGCTGGTTGGTGCAGCACATCCCTGCCCCTTGGGGATTCACAGGGGGGAAGGAGCAGGGCAAAAATAAAAACAAACAGAAAAGGAGGGGGGAAAGGTTTAAACACAACAAATGGAGAAAAGCTTGAACGCCGCCTGATGTGGCTTATCGTGTGCTGTCATCATATTTATTACCAGGAGAGGGGAGGGGGGAGAGGACAAGAGGAAAAGGAGCAGACAGGTTAATGCTGAGCCTTGTAAGACTTACCTGGAACCGTCTCATGTCTCTTGGGTTTCCTGCTGTTTTCAAGCAATTCTGATTGCACTTGAGAAAAAATTTTAAGAAGAATCTGGAAAGATAAAGAACCACATCACTTCTATTACCCACGACAAAACGTGCCTTAAAGTACATATCCCAGGGATTGACACGATGGGGTCTCTTATAGGATGTAAGAATTTATCAGAAGAGAAACCAAACAAATAAACCCAAATATTAACAGGGAGAAGGAAAGTACAAGAAATGTGCCTGGAATTCACTGCTGTGTGAGTGAACACAACCACTCTGATTTCCCCCCACTCCCCCACTGCAGGTCTGACCACACAATTTTAGTCTCTGCCTTTATCTCTCCCTCACATACAAGGTCTTTCTTGTGGTGTCTGAAGGGATTTTCCAGGAGACAATACAGAAGGATAATGGCATTGTCCAAACTACAAAAACCAACAGGGCAACTCGGCAGCAGATAAGCCTGGAACCCACTTCAGTGTGTTAAAAAGCAGCAGCAAGGGAGGAATCCGAGCAGGTTTCATCACAAGGAGAGTTTTGTTATGAAGATTCCAGTAACTGAAAAGTGCCCAGAGCCCGGATTACAATCTTCCCAAGATTTTCAGGGAGGATAAGGAAAACACAAGCTCCAGTCATACATGACAGATAAACCCACTAACATCGGCCAAACTTCTTGTGCCAATTATTTTTGCCCTGTCACCCCCCACTTTTCTTTATGGGTTTTATTAATCTGGAGAGTTCAGCTTGTCCTGGTCCCAAGCTGAACCTTCAGCACGTTTGGGTGACTTACCCAACACTACACATAGAGATTTTAGAGTTGAGAAATATTAAGCAGGGATTTTTCTATAAGTTTTCCACCAAATTTGGGGTCAAATCCAGGGAGGAGTCGATTCATCCCTTTGTTATCGAAATAATCTGCTTCAATGTGTGAATTTTAGAAATAGAGGGACTATCCAACAATCCCCAGCTGCTGGATTAGAAGCAAAACAAGCTTCAAAATTCAGATTCAAGCAAGGAAATTTTTGGCATCTTCTGTCACAAGCGAAAATATTCCCTGGGATTCTTTTCATTTCTATTTGCGGGACAAAGTGGGTTTAACCACCCCAATTACAATCCCCAGAATAAATCAAAGACGCTCGGGTGGATTGAGGAGGAAAAAGACTCGGCTCGAAGCAAAAATAAATAGTTGAAGGATTGATTTCGAATACAAAGAACAAGTTATTTATTTATTTCTCTTGCTGAGTGCTTTCCTTAAAAAAAAAAAAACCAACTCGGCTTTTGCAGTAAGTTAAAGTCCCAGGTGAGCCAGGCCTATTTCCCTTCCTGTTACTATGACAACCATTTTTTACCGCAGTCCCAAAGTCCCTTCAGAACTCACACATTCATGCCTGGAATTAGAACTTTAAAGGAGAAAGATGGATATTTCCCGGGTTTACCAACAACACCCCCCCAGCCGGTCCCAGCCCGAGACAATGAGGCACAAATTCACTGCCCCTCCTTGGTGCCTCTTCCCTGGCACCCCCAGCATCCCTGGCACCCCCAGCATCCCTGGCACCCCCGGCATCCCTGGCACCCCCAGCATCCCTGGCACCCCCAGCATCCCTGGCACCCCCGGCATCCCTGGCAGCCCTGGCATGGGGATTCTGCTCTGCCTGCCCCAAATACAAAGGAAAAGCAAAGGGCTGGGTCCGGATCCCTTCGAGTGTCCCTCCGAAAACAAAACCCTTCACAAACCTCACGGCTGACCCCACAAAATACCCCGACAGCCTCAGGTAAAACCACTACCCCCAAATACACCCCAGGAGGGAGGGGGTAAATTCAAATATTCCTTGGTTTTCACCCTTCAATCTCCCAAAGATACATCGGGTATGTAAAGAATGTTTCTGCATTTGGCACACCGTTGTTTTCTCATCTCATCCCTGATTTAAAGAGCACTTTGGATTCCCCGTGGCACAGCCTGGGGGTCCTGCTGGGATCTCCCTCCTCCTGGGCAGCTTCAGCAGGGAAGAGGTGCCAAGCTGGGCTCTCAGAGGGCACACTGGGCCACCAGAGCCCTGGTCACCTCCGTGGGTTCCAAACCAAAAACCCTACAGGACTTCCTGCCTCGGGAGCAGCACGGAAGGAATAATTCCATAAATAAGTCCTGTGGACTCCTCACGCTGAAACCTGGGACCCCTTTTATTTGGATGATTTGGGACTTCTTTTATTTTGGATGATTTGGGACCTCTTTTATTCTAAGTAATTTGGGGAGGGAGACTTCATGCACAAGAATGTTTTCCGAAGGAAAAAGCCCGCGCACTCCGGCGCGCTCCGAGATCCACAGGAGAATTTGAGGCAGAAATGTTTCTCACAAACACTCCTTTTTTATCTCTCCCCCTTCTCACAGATATCAAAAAAATATCTGCAGATATAGAAACAGCTCGTGTTCCTGTTGGAAGGGAAGGACTGCAAAGTGGAACCAAACTGTTTAATGAAGTAACTTTTACATGGAAATCGATGAGCCGCTGGCTGATCGTTCTGCAGGAAAACTGCAAACAGGAACCCACAAGTTGTTACTTCCAAGGAAAAATAGAACAAATTAATCAGGAAAACAGCCAGTTCCCTTCTCAATTTTTTTTAGGGCTTGCATCTCCATGCATTGAGATGAGAAAAATGGAGAAGGAGAGAGCTAAAAACAAAGAAAATGAGCAAAGGGAAGTGTCGGGGAGAGAACTCGCCGTGTCAGCTGGGCTGAGTTTGGGAAGAGCAACGACCCTGTGGGACTGCGTGTGACACAAACCCCTGAGAGGCAGATTCAGAGGGGCAGAGATTCTGAATGTAACCCCCAAAAGGCAGGTACAGAGGGGCAAAAATCCTGAATAAATGTGTAAGAGTATCCATGAGCAGACTCGGCATCACCGCAGGGCAGTGAACTGAAACCGTGGGTTTTCTGCTTAAAGTCTGCAGGAAATTCGGGTTCAGACTCGCAGCAAACACAAACCAACAACTGTGTGAAAATTAAGGGGGATTTCAGTGAGACCTGGGCTGATTCAGAGCAAAGGGGCGTGTTGTGGATTAAAAGCACAGAGAAAATCCAACTCTCGCTGTGCTGCTGCAGAGCAGAGCGTTCCACACCCCCAAACCCACGGAGCTTTGGGCTCTCGAGCCAGGACTTTTCCCCAGCACCAACTTGGGGATCCCACCCGAGATGCTTTGGGGCTTCCTGACATCCTGAGCAGGAAAATTGTGCCCCTTTAAGCCACCCCAGAATTGCCATCAGTGATTCCACACCCCACTTGGGAAAGTGCTGGTTTAGTTTCAGTCCTCAGACGTTGGGGCAGAATTCACATTTATTGCTGAGATGTTTGTAGTTTCTCCAGAGCTCACAGGATATGCTGCACCGTGGTGGTTTTCCCTCCCATCACCTCAACTTTAGATTTAATTTCATTTAGATGCACCCACAAAAAAAAATTCAGCTTTTCTCCAGTTCAGTCCCATCTCTCTCCTCTCCTCTCAGAGCTCCTGCAGTCAAATTTGAGCTGCAACTGGGCATCTGCATGAAGTATTTGGTAGGTTGTTATATATACATATATATATTTTTTAAGTGGTTGCATCTGGGAAAGGCATTAATATTTATTGCAGCATTAGAATAAAAATGACTTGGGGGGAGCAAAGAGGAGAGAAGGTTTAGCACTAAATGAAGCTGATTTAGGGGTAACAGGAGAATTGCAGAAAGGCTTTATTAATTTCTTTAAATGAGAACCTTTAGCCAGTTTTTGGCCTTCACCTATTTATACATCAAAAAAATAATTTTTAAAAAATGGAATTATAAAAAATTAGCTTATTTTGCTGTTTCTCAGCCAGCCTTTGGTCTTGCTAAGGCCAGCATTAGGTGTGAGTGTAGCAGGTACCTCTGACTCCAGCCAGGCAGGGGGAGCGTGGCCCTTCCTCTCACAGATCAGTATTTCAAGGTGCTGGGGGAAAACCCAAACTCTTCTAAAAAACTACCACTAAAAACTCCAGCATTTGCCCATATTACCAGGTTCTGCACCTCTGAGAGCATTTATCCATCTCAGATGGCTGGGAAGAATCAAACTGACCTTAATCAAATCCCAGTGGAGTCAGAAAAGTCCTCCTGGTGACTCCAGCAGAATCCCCAAAGAGCAGCCCCACGTGCAACAGAAGGTGTAGTTTGAAAAAACACTCCATTAATAATATTTGAACCCCCTGCCACAAGACCTGGGACTGAAGAGCCTCACCATGTGGACCCTCAGAATCAGCCAATGTGCTTTGTGTTTCCACAGTGCCATTCTGGGGGACTTCAACTGCAATTAATTGTGCCTAGAAAGCCCCTCTGCAGAGGTGCTGTGACCCAGCATTGCACAGGCAAAGATCCCAGGGAACTGGGAGGGAATTGCTCCCATTCCCATCCCATCCCAGAGCTGGCACTGGGACCTCCTGCCTCCTGGTTCCACATCTGAACTAACCTTCCCCTCCACCTTCTGTGCTTTTTAAATACAGGTACAGGATCGAGAGGTGCAACATTGGCTGTATCTTGTGGGCAGCCTCTGGATGCCCTTCCAAAGTATCCCTGGTGAAGCAAATACTGAGATAACTCGGGTTTGTTTGGGTTACTGTGGAATTTGGTTTCGTGGCTTCAGTCATTTTTTGGCAGGAGGACACGCCTATCATCTAAATAATTATGATTATGTTTATCAGCAAATCCTACAGTGCCAAAATCTAATGAAAATATGAAGATTTGGTGCCATTGTGCTTAAATAATTCAGTGCTTCCCAAAAGTCACAAGGGGAACAAAGGAAAAAACCAGAAGTTGTTATTATGAGTTTCTTTGCTCCAGTTAAACAATATTAAGTTTAAATATGCTGTGAACTGCAAAACTACCATGATCACAGCGAGGGCCTGACTCCAGCTCCATCAGAGCAGGGAAATGCTGGATCAGGGTGTCCCATCCTCCCCTCAACTCACCCATGTGTGTCTTGGCATTGCAGGCTCTGAGATAAGTGTGACAAGTAACTCTACCCCATGATAAAGTGGGAGGCTTTACTTCAAATTTCTTCCTTTCAAGGGGACTGGGTCAGATTTGAAGGTCACTGTTTAAAATCAATTAATTGCATTTATTTGCTATCATCATCATCCCGATTTTAATGAATATCACAGTAGAAGACTTCTTTATAATCTGGATATTTATCTCTGGAGTAATTTCGGTCTATTATGTCAGTGTGTGTTATTAGGGAGCTGAGGAGAAAATTTCCTCCTCCTTCCCAGCAGTTACAGTCAGTGTGGGATCAGGGATTGCACAAAGGCACTTTAAATGAACATACACCTTATACTGTGTGAGAAATGAGTGAGGTTATTACAAGGAGCCAGAGTATTTATATGATACTCCACAAACAGCAGCTAATTAATCTTCACAAAACTCCTGTGCATAAAGTGTGAACCCAGTTTAACAAACGTGAAAACCAACATATGTAGGTCAAGAGACTTTTCTGAGTTTGTCAGAGATTTACTGGGAGAGGGGGGAGCAGGAATCAGATGATGAGATCCCAAGCCTAGAGGAGGAGGAGTTGGTTGTTTATTTGTCACTTGGTTGGGTTTTTTTAATAGAAAGACTCCAGTTGCACCAAAAAAATGCAGATTAACATTATGCCTGTCATTTCTGTCCCCAGCAACATCCTCATTTCCTGGTGGGATAAACCAGAAACACTTCTCAATCCTCTTGCCTTAATTCAAAGTGATTTCTTCAGTCTGCTTAGACTTCTCTCCAGCTCCAGTCACCCACTCCAATATAGATTTTCAGCTTAAAAATCCAAGTTTTGATGTGGGAATACTATTTAGGGCCTCTTTTTTGTACCTGAGCTCTGAAATGCCACCTGGCCAACACCATGGGAAGGCAGAAGACAATCAAGAGTGCCTGATTTCCTCTGGCCCCTTCCAACACTGAGCTCAGAGCAGCTGACGTAGAGACAGATGTGACAATGGAACACAAAAGGGCTGGGGAGTCAGCCAAGGGAGTCCAAGGGACCAGACTACCTTCAAAGTCAACCTTAAGAACATACAGGATGGCAGAACCCCTCTTAAAACTGCTTCTAATTTGGATTTTTTTCCCAGGCCAAGAGGTCCTAATCACACTTGGGTAAGTAACACCTCGTACAATGTATTAAAGAAGACACAGGATGAAATTCTCCTGTATTTCAGATGGATCCAGGGAGAACATTGCACCAGGAGTCCACAGCAATGCCTGGACTTGGTTCATGTCCAGCCCCCAGCCTTGTGCCTCAAGCACAGACCAATTCCACCTCAAATACCCCCTCCCTCTGCAGCCTGGAACATCATATTTGTCTCTGCCCTCTCTGGTGGTTTTTATTTTATAGAAGCTTACTTTCCAAGCTAATAGTAACCGAATGCAGACCTGCAATGTGTCACCCAACCTCCAAACATGTCACTAAGCTTGATATTTATATTCTGCACATTTTCCACCTTCTGCACAGTTTTCATCTCCAAAGCAGATCGTGTTCCCCTCGTTCTGAGCTGCCCCAGGCACACACATCCACAACTGCAGTTCACACTCCTTGGGTAAATAAATGCTTGCTCTGCCTTGCAAAGTGATCCCATTTTCAAGAAACAAGGGCTGGGGGAGAGTGCACCTCCTGGCAGGCAGACAGTCATTCCTCCGTGCTGGAGGTGGTTATTTGGCATGGCCACATTTGCTAGGAAAGGAAAAAAAAAATCTCCAAGGAAAACCTCCTTGTTTGTGCACTCTGATGAAAACCTGACACCATTAATGAAAATAATAATTGAACTCTATGGGTTCGAATTGAAAATGAAACACAACACTAACAGCGTGTTTGTAATTGCAATTGTTCTCCAAAAAGTCTTTGGAGGACTCTTTGCAATCTGAGCAGTTTCCCTGATCCTTTGGGTTTTCCTCCTTCCTCCCACACCAAAACTTTCCAGTAACTTGCAAGACAATGGCTAAAAGCTTATTTATACTGTAAGATCCATATTATTCATGCCATTTGGCACGGGACCAAATGCCATAGCATAATCAAAAGTCAATAGGCAGGGAGGTAATCGAGGAGAGGATTGGGCTGACGGGCTGTTGAAAGGGCCCTTCAGATAATATTCCCTCGTTCATTCCGGGATCTGTGGGCTCCAACTGTGCCGAGCACTGCACAGCCACGTTGTGCAATTGCTCTGGGAGAGAAGACCCACAAAGGGCAGGAGGGGAGAAAGGCTTTTGTGCAGCTCAGGGATGGGCAAGTCGAGGCACGGGGAAATTCAGTGGCTTCCCCCATGGCCCAGACCAAGCTGCTCTTCCAGCCAAGAGCCACGTCCCCGTTCCTGCCAGTCCCTGCTGGGGCTTTTACTGGTTCTTTTTAGTAGTGACCAGAATTTCAGAGAGCTCATTGCCTCAGCAGCACTCTGAAACCACGGCCAAGTTCTTCTGCATCCCACTTACATCAGCACCCACGAGGTGCCGCAGGCACAGCCTGGGGATGCTCCGAGCCCTGGTTACATCCAGCCCTTCCTTGGTACCCCCTCACCCTTCGAGCTCGGCACAGGTGCAAATTTACCTCCAGATCTACTTTGCAAAGCCTGCTCATCCCAGAAAGGCTTGGACAGCTCTTAAACCAGCACAGACTGATCATTTCCTCCCGTGCCCAGCAAACCCTCCCGTCCCCTTCTCCTTGGGCTGCTCCGTGGCTCCCAAAGCCTCTCCCGAGGCGCGCAAGGCTGAGCAGTGAGCACCAGTGCCAGCACTGCCCTCTTGGCTCCGGCTCTGCTGCTTTGACCGGGGCACAGATGGCAGTGCCAGCCCGGAGCGGCTCCCGAGCCCGGGCACGGCTGCGCTGGCTGCGGGACACCGCGAAGCTGCGCCGAAGGAACGCCCGAGCCCCATCCGAGGGGGACACCTATTCCCCCGTGCCCCGGGGGATGTGGCCGGGCTCCTGTAAGGCAGCAGCTCTGCCTGTCCCCGTGTGGAACAACCGCGCGTTCATTTGCTAAAGAGGCGAATTTGCATCGCGGCAATTCGGGGCCCGGCGCGTTTCGCCTCCTCCCTCCTCCGAGCGCTGCATTTGCCCCCATTGTACTTGGGGGTCTCCTCGCCGCTGACCTTGACTGGGAGCGCCGGTGGAACATTGTGTTCCTGTGACAGATTTATGGATTGGCAGGCAGGGGTGCGCTCGGCGCCTTCCCTCCCCGAGACAGGACAGCATCCAATGTTTGTTAGCATCATTAAACTAAAACTGACTTTTCACCTGCTCCCATACCATATGCAGCTGCAAATTTTTAAATTAAACTATGAAGCCATGCATAAATTTACATATATTACGGACTAGCCTCTCCATTTAACATGCAAATGTACTCCAATGTTTCAGAACACCTTCTGTCGCTAATTAATTTGCTGAATTATAATTAGACTAATCCTGCATAATTAATAAGCACAGATTTTTTTTTAATTTCTAAGCAGCTTGATGAGATCATTCACTTCCTTCTATAAACTGCTAAGTAACTGTTAAAAAAAATCTGGAAAGAACATATGTGAAAAGGTGTGTTTGATGTCGCATACAAATTCAAACTAGCGGGCAAGCTTCAAGACAGTCAGGATTAATATAGGTGCGTGCTCCAGGCACAGAGCCTGGCAGGGCAGTGCTTGCAGGGGCACACCCCAGGCTTTGCCCTGTGCATTTTGCTCCTTTTGGACCGTCCAAGATCACAGGCTGAGGCAGAGCAGGATTACAGGACCGTGCGTGGTGCTGGAGATGTTCTGATCGGAGCCCCCCGTGCTCTGTCGGCCCCCTGGCCCTGGCCATGCTGTGTGTGGAGAAGCTCCTTTGATGGTATTTGGAATTGTTTTCATTTCGGCTGCCAAAACCAACGGAGAGCCTTCTAGTGGAACAATTAAGTGCTATTAGCACTGGGTTCATTCTCTAATGATTGAAATGAAGGGTCTTGCTTTCATGTTGGAGAGAACGGCACGTGCCAGCACGGGCTGAAATGTGCTGGGCTGGACTGGGGAGCCCGTGCCTGCTGCACAAAGACCCCTGAGCACAAAGCAGCCAAACCCCGAGACCTAAAATGTCTCTTTCTAACACAATCACACAGAGAAAGGGGGAAAGAGCATCCAAAACCTCACAGGATATTTCACAAGCAAGAGCACCAACCATAACACCAGTATTATATTTACAAACACACACACATTGTCTGTAACCTCATTTCCAGGGTTTATTTATCCACTTTGGCATGTGTCGTTTCTGCATCCTTGTTTTGTCTTCCCCTCACTCTTTCCCAAGCCCAACCTTTCCAACTGTGAGTAAGCAAAATCTGCAACAAGACCCAATTCAACCCTAACAAAGGAAGCAAGGAACAAAATAATTCCTGTATGAGGGGATTGCTGAACCACTTCAAGCCTTCAAGGGTGGCTTGTCTACTCCAAAAAATGCATGTAACATCCTTATCAGGCACTTCTGTTGGTTTTTTAATCATTTGGATAAGTGCCCTTGTTCACAGAAATGTATTGTTTAATTTAACTTGGGTTTGCATCAATTGAAAATGTGAAAGCTCAAATAGGACACGTTTTTGGCACTGAGTGCCAATCAAGCCTCTTTTTAGTGTTTCCTACTGGACAGTCAATGGGAAATCACTCCCATCTTAAAATAAAAATCAAAACCAACAACTTTTTGGCCTGAGGAAGACTGGCCATGATCCTGCTTTGCTTTAATTCATCATAGATCTCCTCAGAAGGGAAAAGTGCTTGTGAGTGGTACATGTTTAACAAAAATTTCTCACTAGGTGAAGAAAAATGATCTTGAAATTAAAAACACAGAAGAATTGCACACTTGGAATGCTGTCCACTTCCAAGGCACAGGAGTGTCATGAGACCCATTCACCATGGGACTAAAGGGCTCTGGACATGAAACAGCTCCAACAATTCTGAGAAATGTATTTACAGGCAGCCCCAATACGTGTTGTTTTCCTCAAAGCCCCTGCAAACATCACCAGGTGACAAGGGAAGTTAAAGAGGAACAAAATGAGTCTTTGTGCCTCCTACATCTCCATTTCTTAGTTACTAAATCCCAGCTCAGCACACAGGAAAGATGTAATGAGGTTTTATTTTTAAAAAAACCTCAAGATTAGGTCTGTATTTTCTCCCTCCACGTTTCTGCCTGCACTTTTTTTCAAACCATGGCTGAATTGGCCCAGAGATATATAGGTCACATGGCTGAGGCAGAAATAGAATCCATTTCTCCAGAGCCACAGGGCTGGGTACACCAGCGAGTCCCTGAAATTCTTTAAAGCTCTTCCACTTTTGTCAGAAGAAGAGATTTTTGCAGCCACAGCATCTGGCCAAACCCAAATCTTTCTGATTTCTGATGGCCAGGGCTTCCTCCTGATCCCCAAATCTCTGACCCTGCAATCTGCCACAGCCACAGTGATTTGGGCTTTTTTGTTGTTTGGACTCCTGAAAAAAGGTTGTGTCTGTCTGGAGAGAGAGGGGTTTTGCCTTAAAGGAAAAAATTCTGACCTCTGAACCCCATCTTTTCCTACATTTTTAGTACGTACCCTCCAAAATCCCCAGATTTTCCAAAGAGTTCATCTTTGAGACAGATAGGTGTTTATGAGTGGGCAGTAAATAAAATGAATACATTTAAATCAAACATTTCATTCATCCCAGTGTACTGGCCTCCAAATTTAATTAACCTTTTCAGTCCCCTTTGATGTAGCACATACGTGCCAGAGGCCAAAAAAGAAGCAGCATTTTGGGGTAAGAAGTGTGTTAATTGGCAGGGTTTGAGACATCAGTGAAGAAACACCCCAGAGTTGATATTTTTTTCCAAGGACCTTGATATGGGGCTGGAGGGAAAGGCCAGGGGGTTGTGGGCAGCACCAGGACATCAAAGAAAGGGTTTCATGCAAGAGCCACTTGATGCTCAAAACCAACCCAAATATTCATTTTTACTATCCCCAAAGCCACACTCCTTTACAGGGTCTTGGACTGGACACCCAGAAATCCAGACAAGGTAAAATCCAAACACTTGGGCAATCCCTTTGCTATAAACTCAGGGCTGCTGCAAGTTATTTTGCCTCTGGCAAGTACTTTATGCTACAGGAGAAATTGCTTCTCTCCACTCCATCCCTCTCTCTCACACACACCCCCCAAGTTGGCTGTGCAGTGATGTTAACAGGAGAGGAAAATTGCTTCCTGACCTTTCCAGTGGTCAATTTGCACCCTGAAGCATGAGATTGGTTCCATTTCAGTGTGTCTCTGTAATACCTATTCCCACACCACCTCAGACAATGCAAAGTGTGCCGTTCACCTGGACGGGCAAACATTCATGTGCCCAGGGCTGGTTTTGGTGGTGTCCTCCTTCAAGGCACCAAGAGCTGTGGGTGAGCTGCTCCTTCAGCACAGACAGCAGAGTTTGGGGGGAAGGTCAGAGCTCTGATTCCCCCCTGGATCTCTGCAGCATCTCTGTGTGTGTTCATGAAGTTATTGCAGGGTTTGTGCTCAGCTGCACAGCCTTTCCCTCTGGCTGCAGCCAGACACGTTCCATGGGCTCCTGGGAGACATCCTGAGCTAACACTTGTCATTTTGGCTTCCTCCCACTGAAAGGGCACCAAAAGCAAAACATCCCATCACTGGGGCTCTCCCCATGGCACTGACAGACTGCACAGTGTCCAAAGGAGGGACATGAAGATGGGGAAGGGTCTGGAGGGGCCACATGAGGAGCAGATGAGGGCACTGGGTTTGTCCAGCTGGAGAAGAGGAGACTGAGGGGAGACTCACCAGGGTCTGCAGCCCCATCTCTAATCCCTGTGAGCAGGGACAGGACCCTGGAGTGGCTGGAGCTGTGTCAGGGCAGGGTCAGGTGGGATCTCAGGGAAAGGTTCTTCCCCAGAGGGTGGTGGGCACTGCCCAGGCTGCCCAGGGTTTGGGCACAGCCCCCCAAACCTCACAGAGCTCCAGGAGTGTTGGGACAAGGGGACAGGGACAGGGTGGGAGGGTTGGGGTGTCTGTGCAGGGTCAGGGGTTGGACTCTGATCCCTGCGTGTCCTTCCAGCTCAGGATATTCCCTGACTCTGCATGTCCTCAAGGGGAATCACAAGAGGCTGAAAACTGGGAAGTTTGGGACCAGTTGACTGACCAAAGTTCTACTCCCACCCAGCTCTGGTCCCACACCTCAAGGCAGTGGGGAACAAGCCCCCCGTGGAACAAAACCCCTGTGGAACCAAAGCTGCCCGTGCCCAACCCGCTGGTCGTTCCCACAGGGGGCTCTTTGGGCTTGGGTTTGACCTCACTGAGGTCAGACTTCTGCAATGCTCTGCTTTAGGCCCAGGCTAACGAGCTCGTGTGAGGGCTCCAGATGTTCCCAACCACAGCCTTCAGTCACTTCACATCCAACATCCTTCCCCAGTCTGTGGAGATCACAGGGACAGATTGAAGCTGACACTGAAGGAGTTCTTGCAAAAGCCAGAGAGGAGGCTCTGTCAAGAGTCTGGCAGCGATAAAGCTGGACACAAACCCTCCCTGGACTGACTTTGAAAGACCTCTCAGGAAGCAAATCCAATGCACTTTCCTCTTGGAGATGCCCAACATATTTTTATGCATCCATCCATGTTTTATTCGCTCTGAGCTCAGGCACACACACATCCACACAGAGCACACACTCACAGCTGCCTTTACTGATTGGAAAATGCTCATGTTTGGATGCTTTAAACAACAAGGTACCATTCCAGATGCATCATCACAACAGGCTCTCTCCTGGAAAAAGGTCTCTTGGCACTTCCCAGCTTTAGGACTTCCTGCCCACGTCCCTTGTGCCGATGCGTGTGGGGAATTCTGAATTATTTCTCTTCCCTCTCAAGTTCTACAGCAGCCATCATTTCTGGAGAAAAGTTTCTGAGTGCCTGCAACATTTGCTGAGTGTTTTCTTCATTTATTTAATCCAGATGTTTACATTTTAAATAATTGAGAAGCTGCTCTGGTAAATAGACATCAAGGAAGGCTAATGGGAGTCGCAGTGTGGTTAGGGGGAACTTGTCTGATGAGACAGTGGATCAGGAGTCAGTCCCTGCAGTGTCAGGACAGGTTAGAGGAAGGCAGGAGTGCAGCTTGTTGGAAAACATTACCCATCAAAGCCACAACTCATTTGGAGACACTGCTGAGCAACATTTGACTCAAACTGAACAGAACTTGTAGGGAAAATTGTATCCTGGGCTTTGCCACGATAAAATCTTCTATTTCCTCGTATGGTTTGATTTAGTTGCACACACACAAAGAATTAAGGAAAGGAATTATTTCCATTTCTCCACTTTGTAGACCCAGTCACTAAGCTCTCTCAACACAGAAACTGGTGAGTTAGACTGACCTGAAGCAGGGAAGGACCTGCTGTGCATCCCCTCCCCTCTCCATGCCATGTTTTCCCCCTCTATGCAAAAAGCTCTTAATGACTCCACCTCATGATGTAATCCCTCGAAAAGGCTCCTCTGGAGCTGTTAAGAAGTATCTACTGAAATATCCATGGAACAGCTCTTTTACAGGAGTTCTGGTCCACTGGGCCCCCAATCCATCTTTTATAAGGAGCCAGCAGGAGAGAAGAAAGTGCTCCATAAAAGACCAGAAGATTTCCAAAGGTATATTTTGCTACCAGGAAAATTAACTCAGCGAAGGTTCTTCGTGCATAAATGTATAATTACAGCTCAGGTGCAGTCAAACAGCACCCAATAAATCCATCTGAGCTGGGTTTGCACTGCCTGCCAGCATTTGCTTCTTAAAAGGATCTCGAGATGAAATTCTGCATCATTGTTTCAGCAGGACAACTGCAATTACATTTCATGTGTGAGCTCTTGCAGCCAAAAATTCCATTGAATACAGAAATTTAAGGTTAAGTGGCTTTGCACAGCTCCTGGACATTAATTCCAGCAGAATATGTTTTCTTGGGGAGCCAGAACCAAAAGCTGATGTCTCTTTCTAGAGGATCAGCTGGAAGACTTGCACATCTTAATATACATTCTACAAGGATGTGCCACAGCCTTGAAGCTCTTGGGGTTTAAATCTACTAATCACACTCATAAGGAATCATCAAACCAATGAATGTCAAGGCAGAAACTCTGATCTCTGCCAGGACACTTAGAGACTTTGAGAAGATTAATCAGTTCCTCCAATAACAGATCCCTCCCTCATCTATTCCCCCTTTCCCTCTCCACCTTCCAAACAAAAAAAATTAGTCAACAGTTTCAGTGTAAATTCTAGTTTTGTAATAATTCAGTGAATGCCAACATAATTTTTTGCTGCTTAATTAGACTACCAATTTGGAGGACAGCTTAGGAAAACATCCACTATAATTCTTGAAATGAGGCATTAGAAATCATTTAATCTGTCCTACATAATTACTTTGTACTTATCCATTAGCAAGTAAAATATTAGGGGGAAAGTGTCTTTTACACACAACAGAGGGTTTCTTCCTAATAAAATAAAAGCTGCTCATTTTCTTTCCTTGTTGGCTAAGCTCCTATTCCTGAGCACCTGAGCAAAAACAACAGGCACTGTTATGCTTGGCAGTGTCTCTACTTGAGCTTAGAAAAGGACAAAACTTTGCAAAAGGTGAAATTGTTTTCCTGAAGGGCTTTTCCTGCCCATTCCCTGCCAGGGTTTGGTTGGCAAACTGGGCTGGCTCCACTTGGGCACTCGTGGACATCTTTCCCTCAATGACAACAGTTGTTTTTACTGAGAGACCGCCCAAAAGCTCTAAAGAGGGACCAGGGCCTCGCTGTCCCAGCAGTTGTGAAAGAGCAGGAGACACAGCAGTCCCTTTCCTGAGCCTCTAAGGATGCAACAAGGAGGGCAAGGCTTCCAAAACCTGCTTAGGTCCAGCAGCAGTTTTGTTTTGCAAATGACTGGTCCCTTCTCGGAGCATTTCCAGCTCGTCTGTTGAAGCCTTCAGCTGGAATCTGAAGTGGGAAGTGAAGCTGTGCCACAAACCCACAACTCTCCTGTTCAATAAACCCTCCTCCTGTCTGAGAACCAACCCTCCCACCGTGAGCACTTTGTTCCTTCCTGGGCTGGGAGGGTGACTGTCATTTTCCTACAGCATCCTGTGGGCAACTCCCTTCTCGGGCTCACTTTGGCTCAGGGTTGCAAACTCTGCCTCTCCCAGCCTGGATGGGGATGTGGATGGGCCCATTTAATGAGCAGCCCCAGTGGTCATTAATGCTGGGTTTGTCCTCTCTGTTTATGGGAGCAAACCCAGCTCGGACAAACACCAGCTCCAGTTCAAGCAGTCTGAATAAAGGGTAGCAGGAATTCTTTGATGATTAAGGTTTAATATTGTGTTGTAGCTCAAGTTCTCTGAGTTCTGGTATCTGCTGCATTGGCCCTGTCAACATGATCACCCCAAACCCTGCTCTGCATCCCCCTGAGAATCACAGGACAATAATAGATCTGTCCATGAAACAGCAGCAGTCCGAAGAGAACACAATTACATTCATGATTCAAGGGGTTTGTTTGACAAAGCTGGAGATGAAGGGTTTGGAAACACCCTGAAAGCCCTCACAGCCCAGTCCAACACCGAGGGCACTCCCCAGCCTTGGATGGCCCAGTTGCCCTCACTTCTTAAAGTGTGTCCTGTTTTTATCCTGCCACGTGCGTTCCCATGGCCAAAGAGGTACTGCCCACTGATGCCCACCAAGCCTTGCCCTCTTTGGCCCAGCTGAGCTTCTCAACAGGCAGGAAATGATCCCAATGATGAGATGAAACTCAGGCAGAGGGAACTTGAAAGGAGACAAGGAACAACCATTGCATTCACCACAGACCAAGAATTACCATCTGAAGGGTGAAAGGTGCCATTCTGCAGAGGGGTCCTGGTCACAGAACACCAAGAGGGGCCTGTGGGAGCATTTGGGGCTTTTTGAGTTCATATGACAGAAGACTTTGCACACAGGAGAGGGAGAAAGAGGTGGTTGCTCCCAAGCACTTACAACTAACTCATCAGGAGTGCAATGAGCTCACAACTTCCCTTCGATTTACACTTCAAGCCCAAGACCTGAGGAAGTTGGGCTTAAAAACCCAAGAAAATAAGGTGCTGTAGTGCTGAGCATTCCCCAGCATTTCTCACCTCCCTCGGAGCTCAGCACGGGCTGGGCAAGGTTTGCACAAGTGCCAGTGATTCTGTATGGAGTGCCCACTTTGAGACATCCTCAGACAAGCCTAATTATTTCCAAGTGCTGCTCACCAGCCTCTTCAGCATCTTAAATTTAAGATCCAATATTTCCAGACACTTTCCCCCCCATATTTTCGTGGCTGTTACTAAAAGAGTTCATTTTATTACTCAAAGCCCCTGAATTTTGGGGGGGGGAGAGGGGTGCATATGGCGAGGCTCGGAGGGGTGAGAGGCATAAATCATTTCAAATTGCTACTGTAATAAATGTAGACAAATGAATAAAATTTGTCACCAGCCTAATATCACCATCAATGTTTTGTCTAGCCACATTCCTCCCAATTTGAAAACAGTTCAATAGCCCTTTTACCTTCAAGTAGCAGCACTTAATAAACAGTGATGGATGCTTTTTATTCCCTTTTCCCCCTTCCTCCCATTGCAGGCTTCCCTATGTCTTTTGCAAGGGGATTGTTTAGCTTGGGGGAAATGTAGATGCTCCATCTTTCTTGCATTGACATGCATCCCTCAAGGAATGACGACCATATTTAATTCATAACCCCCGCTGGCTACACAAACATACAACTTCCCATCAATTAGGCAACACAGAGATGCTGTTAAAAATCAATGAGCTTATTATTAAATATATTTTCCTTTCATGTAACAATAATAGTTATTGCCGCTCCATTGTTAGGGCTGTAATATCAGCTGCTTAAGCAGCTCTAAAAAAAAAAGGGGGGGCTGATTGCTTTTTGATCAGCTGGTGGAATATCAGAGAGAGCCAGAACAACATTGTCCTGTGTGACACAGACACCGAAGGATAAAGGTGATAAAAAGTGGCCAAAGAGCTGCTTCTTGACTCAAATCCTGCAGGGTGAGTGGAACAGAGCAGCTCCTGGGCACTGCCCCGATTTCCAGAGGGCAGGGCAAGGCACTGAATCTCCAGCACACCCCCCCAAAACCCACAGAGCCCCCTCTTTGTGTTCCAGCTGTGGGGTGTTTATCAGAAATTATTGGGCTATTTTGACACGTGCCACTACTGAGGGAGCTCCCTGCCTGCAACAGAGAGGTAAAGTCTGTGCCAGCTCATGCAAAGGTTAAAAAAGAATCCACACACACACACAAACACACACAAACCCCCACAGTGCCCAGATTTTGGCAAGTGCATCATATGCTGTCTGGCCACAGCTGATCTGAAGCGAGTCCCCTGTAATTATGGGAGAAGGTGGAACAGGTTTCCTGCTAATTGGAAAATTCTGCAAATGGCACCAGTGAAGTAAATTGACAGTCCTTAGAATATTAGCAAAATGAGGGAACTGATTAGGAAAAAGCTCAGATGTGGACTTCTGGTTTGTTGGGGTTTTTTTAAATAGTGCCTGAATCTACCAACAAATCCATAATAAAAGCTGAACTTAATAATAACAGCTGTTATTTGACCTGGATGCAAATATATTTGTGCAAATATGCACATGTTCACAGAGCACTCTGCACTTACACATATATCTGTGCATTAAGTGCATGAACACTTTATTTCCAGCACTCGTCTCACGTTATAACAAACACACTGAATGTTTATTAACTTTTTTGTTAGAAAGTATCTATTTCCCCCAAATATTTACACCCAACAGTGGAGAAAAGCTGCATTTCAGGCTGTCAGGAAGAAGCACATTGCAATGAAACCATAATCACCTCCTACTTCAAACAACCCTTCCAAGAGCTTTGTGTACGTCCCTAAATCTTTCAGTGGTGTTTTTCCAAGTGGTTTTTTTTTTTAATTTCTGTTGTAAATGTGCTCTCAGTTGGCTGCTGAGGAGAATTTCAGTAGCAGCTTCTCTTTGTCTTTCAGTCTGAACTGTACAGGCAGCACAAGGCAGGATTTGGCCCTGATTTTGGCCATCCATCAGCACTCTGGGATTTGTGCTCCTTGTTTTTCACTCCCAAGGCAAAGCAGACACGAGGGGGAAAATAAGACATTCTAATTAGAGACACTCCTACAAACACCAGCCAATCTACCTCCCTGGAACTTCATTAGGAGGCTCCTGTTCCTTCTCCTACAATCCTGCCTTCAGTCTCCAAACAATCTCCTGCTCAGGGCTGGTCCCACAGCACTGACTTTGTTGGCAGCTCAGCCTCTCCCATCGTTGTGGCACTCAATGACCTCTCTGCTCGCTGAGACCTCTCCTTTCAGAGTCCCTGAGTTCTCTGGGTTGGAAGGACCTGAGGGATCATCTCCCTCCACCCCCCAGCCCACCACGGGCAGGGAGAGTTTCCTGTCAGCTCCACAAAAAGGTGCTCAGCTGGCTTGGAGGGAGGGAGGGAGGTGGTTTGAAAGGCAAAGAAATCAAGGACCAAGAAAACAAAAAAATCAAACTCAGATATTTCCTCCCCTTCTCAGAGGCGACTCCAAGAGATGACAATAAAATTTAGCCAGAGATTCCTAAAACAAATTCCTCCAAAGTCCCGTAAATTTATCTCAAAGTGAGATGCTATCAGTGGATTAGCAGTCTTTTTGAATGGAATTAGAGAATAAATACACAACTGGCTGGGAAATCCCAGAGACAAGCCAATAAAGCTCCCCGTTCTCGTTTCAATAAGACCTTTCCTCGCAACAACCACCACAGACATTTTTATTAATCTAAACCAATGCAGAGTATGCATTTCTGCTCCGAACTGAGATGACTTTATTCATCCCAGCGATGCCATAAACCTGATAAAAACTCCAGCCTGGATGATTAGATCCCACTAAGAACTAAAACAACTGCGGCGTGTTCTCCGTGCCTAACACAGCCTAACCTTGAATTGATTTTAAGTATCACATTTTCAGACTTCAGAGATTTCTCTATAATGTTGCACTTCTTCCTGTTACTTATATATTTGTAACATTTTATTTCCTTCCGTGTCATTTTCATTGTGGGTTCGGTGTCTCTTATGGTACTTTTGGGTGGATGTTCTTACACCTGTATATTACCCAATAACTGAAATATTTATACCTAACATCCAAGTTTACTTAAACCAATAAAAACACAGGCAGAACTTGCACAAAGAATGAGGGTTTATAGGCCAGATCCACAGTACATTTAAATAAGTGTGTGTTTGGGCAAGGGGAACCTCAGCTGCACCTCCAGCATGAGACACCGTGGCTTTAGAGAGCAATTCCAGAACAACTTCAGCTTAAATCCTGTTCAAATTTGTAGCATGATTTTTTTCCCTGTGTATTTTCGCTTGAGCTGCTGAGCAGAGAACCTACTGTTTGCACTTCGAGCCTCCCCGTTTATTTTCACATATTTATTTAAACAAATCAGGGAGTCAAAATAATGCCAGCTCCAGTCTCTGCGTGGTGCTCCCTGGATGACAAGAACACACAGCAATTCCCAGTCCTCCTGCTATTTTGGCCCCAGCAGCAGCTGATATCCTGCCCCAAAGCCAATTCAAATCAAGGGGAGGATTCTCAGCAGCTCTTTTGCATTTTTGGATCAGGTCTTTGGGTGCCAAAATTCTCCCTAATTCAGGAAACACAAAGGTCTTCAAAAGTCAGTCCTAAGAGTGGGTGGGTTTTGGCAGCTTTTACAGGAGGAACCAGACTCCACCCCACACAAACCAGGTTTTTCTCTCCCACCTTTCCTGTGGTTTTTTCAAGTTTTTCCCTTCCCTCTTCATTTTTGGTGTGCTCCATTTCCTAGTTTTCATCCATCCTGACAATTCCACTCCAAGACAACAAAAGAAGGGAGGAGGGGGAGAAAGCACGGGGAGGAGGAGAAATCCTACCCAAAAATCAAAAAATAAATTTAAAAAAAAAGACCCAACGCAGGCAACACAGAGGAGGTTGAGGAGAGCGGGGAGAGAGAGGCATTAAAAAAAAATAAATAAAAAATCAAGTCACTTCCAATCAAGTGTCACACCTTTAAATAGTGGTTAAATCTCTGCATTATGCAGCTCATCCCTTTCCCAACACGGGGCTCCCGTGGAGAATTCCCTGTTTACACTGGGAATTCCTGCAGGAGCGCATCAATCAAGCGGCGCAGCTGGCGGGGGGCGCTGCCAGCGGCGGGGCTGCGGGCACGGACCCCGCCACACTGCGGTGGCCACCGAGCCCTGCCCCGTGGGCACCGAGCCCTGCCCCGTGGGCACCGAGCCCTGCCAGGCTCGGGGGCACGGCTGGCACCCAGCCCTGGCACAGGCGGGCATTGCTTTGCTCCTGCAAAGGCTCCGCTGGGCTCGACCTGCCCCGCTCCGGCCAGGGGGAGGGAGGCGGCGGAGCCCGCTAAAGCAATAAAAGCGTAGAAAAGACATAAAACAAATAAAAACACTTTAAAAATGACCCGCCCGGCCTCGCGAACAACCCCGAGACACCAGGGAGGTGGTGCCCCTGGTTTGAAGGAAAAGGGTGGCAGGTCGGATTTAATCCCCGGGAAAAGGCGCAATTTAAAATACCCTGTCAAGGTAAAGTCGGCGCGTTTGGAAATTTGGTTCCAATGTGTTAATCAAGGTTCGGTTTGTGATGAAATGTTCCTTAAAGGTAAGCCCACACATTTGGGCTCCCTGTGGGTTCCTCCCAACCCAGAATATTCGGTGATAAGGTGAGGGATTTGTCCCGGGCTCCCTCTGTATTCAAACAGGGCATTGGGACATTTGATTCAAATGCCTGAATCAAATTTTGGTTTATAATGAAATGTGTCTTGAAGGTAAGTCCACACATCTGGAAATTTGATTCAAATGCCTGAATCAAACTTTAGTTTATAATGAATGTATAAAAAAATTAAAGTTATCAACCTATAATGAAAAAAAAAGTAATCCAACTAAGTGTCAGGAATAAATGACAATATTTACGAGCTGGGCTCTATTTTGACTCTAAGTTTCATCCCAAGCTTAACTGAAAACTTGCAATAAAACTCCACAGCAGAGCATTTGAACCTCAAAGCTCATACACAGGATTTGAACCTTAGCATGACTTTGCATTCAGGTCTTCTGGTGGTTTATATATAAGGAAATAGAAAATTAAATAGTAATGGAAAAGCAAAACATAATAGATCAATAAGAAAGCAGGAGTTGGGTGTTTGCATACTGGGGGCCCTTCCCTCCAAACTGGTTAACTGGGAATATCTGAAGATCCATACTGGAATTTTGGCAAAGTCTGTGTCCTCACTCTTGAGAATTAATAGCAAGAAAATAAGGAGCCACTTGGAGAACTTTTCCCCTTTATGAAGAACTTCATACCACATTACCCTTCCCCTCAATTAATATTTAAAAGACATTTGAAAATAATCTCTACTGAAAATTTAAACCTGCCCTAAAGAATGCCTGCTTGGGATTGCCTTTAAAACTGAGACTTTCCTCATAACAAGAAATACAATTAATACCTAAAAATGCATCAGTTTTAAGGAGTGCAGGAAGCAAAGTAACCCCTGAGTGGTAAAATTTGGGTTGAACACGAAATTCCCAGGTTAGGAGCTGCACACAAAGCCTGAAGGCCAAATTCCCAGCTGGCAGAATTCCCTCCAGGAATGCCAGGAAGATGGTCCAAACGGGATGGGAATAAATGAATCAATAAACGTGTGTTATATAAATATATGTGTTATATAAATATATAAGCTATATATATATTTATATATAAATGTATAGAACTCGGTGCCATAAGGAACAGCCCAGCAGTGAATGCTGCACAGGCGAGGGTTTAAGCTGAAATGAACTCATTTGAGCTGAGACTTTCCCCCATCATTTGTCTCCTCCCAATATCCTCGCCGTGAAAGGCAGTTTTTATGGAAAACAGCAGCTCAAGTTACCGGGAGGGGAAGCCTGAGCTTCCATCCAAAGGGATTTAGGGACGTTCCAGGCTGGACCTTTGCAAGGAGCAGAGTCAAACCTTTGAACTTTCTCCTCTCCAAATTTCTTCATTCTTTTCAGAAGTTCCAAAAAAAAAGGAACTCAATCAGACAGAGTTTAGAATTTCCCTCTAATTAAATGCTTGCAAAACAAACAAAACAAAAAAAAAGAAATCCCACTTTTTTATCTTCAGAGGTTCAGTGTTTGGGGTGGGGTTTTTTTTTCCCATTTGACAATTAGAAATTATTTTTGGCTGCTCTGTAGCTAGCAAAGGTTAATTGGCCTTGCTGCTGTAAAATACTGAATTCTGATCACTTGATTAATGAGGTGTCAGAAGCCACAAGTAACCAACACTTTTTTTGAAGGAAAAACACTGAAATAAAATGTACTTTTAAAGATTTTATGTTTCTCCCACTTCTCTTCCCACCACAGAATGGGCAGCTGTTTCAAAGGCAGTTTGAGTTTTCAGCATGGTCAAAAAAATAACATATATATATAAAAAAATAATCATTACTCCAATTAAGGTGAGAGAACCTACATTTTTTTGTGGGGGTGGAAACCTTTCAAACATGAATATGAAATGGGAATTTTGAGGCCAGTGCAGCCTTTCAGGAGCTGAACTGAACAAGCTGCTGAAATTCCCTACCTGCTCCCTCCCCTCATTCCCACCATCGACAACAGCACAGAATACATACATTGGGATGAATCCTCAGCTAAAAAAAAATAAAATAATCAACCCCCCATTCTTTGGGGAATTTAAACAGACTCCCTGCAATTTTAAGGCACAGAAGTTTCATGTATATTCATCTCGTGTCTGCAGTGCACAAAATAAACCTGTGGCAAATCGTGTCCTGCTCCCATTTGAGTCCACTCGGGAGCAGAGGGATCCCTCCGTGGCCGTGCTGGAGATGCACTTTGTCACACTAAACCCCCCTATATTCTGTTTATGTTTGTCCTTCAGGCATGTCACAGCAGTTTGGCACTCGGAGCTGCTCCACCACCGTGTACATTAAATAGTCCTGTAGTTCCATTAAGCGGTGGGGAGTTCACACTTCCCAAGCCCTCAGTGCTGGAAGGCAGAGGTGGGCTGGCTGCTGTCAGCCTGCCCCGGGCTGGGGGGCTGCCTGCTCCCCTCTGCCCCCTGGCACCCCTCCTCGGGAGGGCGCAAAGACGCGGAAATACAGCCAGAAAGGCAGAGCTAAAGGCAGAGCTAAAGGCAGAGCTAAAGACAGAGCTCTTGGAGCGCCGGCTTCGGCCCCAGCGCGGGGAGGGAGGGCTCGCAGCGCGGCGCTGGCTCTCTGTGCCTCGCCGTGTTTGGGAGCGGGGTGGGCTGGGCTGGCAGCAGTGCCCAGGGATTTCCTGACAGGAGGATTGCTGACAGCTGATGGACAGATGAATTCCGTCATGGAAGCGTTAGTCGAAAGCGGCAAGGCCAGATGGAAACTCACAGCTTGTCTTTAATATTAATTTTCTCCCACCCCCCTTCTCTTCTTTTTTTTTTTTTTTCTTCTTTTGCAGGAGATCAGAATTCCCTAATTCCCTAAAATGTTTCAATGCATCTTGAGGTATTATTTTTCCGACGCCTTTACCCACCTCCTCTTAATAAGAAGTGCTCCTTTGTGTTAATGGTATTTTTTTCGCTCTCCTCTCTGCTTATTCTCCTGCCCCCCTCCCCAGGAGTCAAAAGAAATCAAGGAGAAAGAAAAAAAAATAAATCAGTAATAGCTCCGTGGCTGTTAAAGAGCCTGTCTGGGCTAAAATACCCATAGATGCCTCCTCTCTTAACCTTGTACAGGATTTTAAAGGTACAGATGACTCTGGTCAGCACAGTGAGTTTTAGCTAAAAACCCCCAAATAAATACCTGAAAGAAATGACAATTAGGAAGGAAACCCTAATGACATAATCTATTTTCAAGGCCCACGAGTGGGAGGGCAACTGTGTGTCGCCTTCCAGAGAAAATTTTTCAGCAGTGGCACAGAAAGAAGTGTCTTGATTAAAAAAAATTAGATGAGACAGAGACTCAAATATCAGCCAACAAAAAAAAAAAAAAGTTACACATTTCTAGATTTTTCTTCCATATTTGTTCACAGGCTTGACTGTCAGAACATCTCTCTTAAAATCAAAATCGACTCCCAACATCCCACAGTGGCCCTTCAGAAAAAAAGAAAATAGAATATTTTAACAGCTTCATTTCCCTAATATATACTTGTGAAACTGATGTAAATAGACAATGATGGTTATACTGAAAAAAAATTTATGCCACCCTCCTCCTTTTCAGAAGTCCTATATTCAGTTGGGAATAAACCATATGGTTCTATCATAATTTAGCATGTAGGATCCTATGGATATTTACTCAGTAGAATTCCAAGAGGGAAGAAATAAATATTTTTTCCAGCTACCACTCCAGCAACTTAAATCACACGGATGCAAAATTGAAAGCCACGTACACAGGAGTGTCAAAAGACTTGCAGAAAGGAGCTCTTTCTTCAAAACCCTCACAGAACTCATATTTAACATTGCTAACAAAAGGATGCTCATCCCAGCTCTGAGATCTCAGCGAGCCAGTTCAGAGATATTCCCTCTAATAGTGTTGCTCCAATTTAGCTGCATCTTAACAGGCTCCCAGATTATTATTTCACATTGAAATTAGAACATATGCACATCCTGTATATTTGTTTTCTTCTCCATCCTGGTTATGTGCAAACATTTGCCGTGCAGGATGATTGACAGGCAGCACGGTGCCCTCCTGTAATTGCAGTAATTAAACATTTGGCCAAACTGCTGAAATCAGGGGGGTGTGTTGGGGCTGTGCTTTGGGGGGAAGAACTCAATCCCCTTTGCTGCCGCAGGCAGAGCCATTGCCAGGGCTCTGTTTGAAGCAGAACTCCAAGAGCAGTAATTGTTTGCACAGAAGTTCGGCCCCAGAGTTCCCTGGACCGGGATTGCCATTTGCACACCACGGTCCAAAATTTGGGAAAGGTGCAAGGATCACGCAGGGATGATGCGAGAAACAATTTGTCTCGAATGTAATGGGAGCCCCGTGCCCAGTTAAAGCTTTCCTGCACATCCAGCCTACAAATATCCCATCGTGCTCGTGAGAATCTGGGCATTTTTGCTGGATTGAAACCCCTTCTCAGAAACATTTACAATTCCTTCACTCCGGCACAATTCTGCCCTCCCTGACAACAGACTCCGAATTCGAGAGCTGCAAACCCTCCCCACCTTATGCTGTGAATTTAAGGGGACAAAACAAGCTGGGAAAGAAAACACAACAATCTAAGCTGGATCCGACCCAAGGAGTAGCTCAGACTGTAATCTCACATCCCAACGCCCATGACTGTGAATCTGGAAAGGAATCCAAACCTTGTGGCTCAGACACATCCTTATTCACAGCTGCAGTTTTCACATAGCTTCGACACAAAAACAGCCCCATTAGCCACCCCCGCAGGTCAGGAAGTCCTCTCAACCTTATTGGCAAAGCTGGTCCTGATTCTGAGCCTGGAAATGCAGCATCCAGCCATCACCCTGCCAGTCCACCCCAGAGCTGAAGATTTAAAGGTTCTTCCGTGTACCTTAATGCAGGGGTTGTGGATTTTGACCTCCCTCCATCGTTAATAGATGGAACTGCCAAGAACCTCAGTTAGAGGTGAATCCCACTGTGTCCCAACAACAACCTCACAGGTATATTTAGTCAGGAAACTGGGATATCTCCCCAGACTGGGTACCCCCAAACCAGTGAATGAGTCAGAGTTAAATGGGAATCACAACATTCACCGTCCTTCAACAAAGGACACCTCAGACCGACTCATGCCCAGACTAATTCAGGTCATTTCAGGCGCATTCCAGAGACCTGGAGTTTTAAAACTGAGCCTGATTTTGTCACAGTCAGGATTGCACATGTCTTGGATAACAGACTGAGATCTCAGCTGTGGAAACATTCCTGGTTCCGGTGGATGAAATAACCTTTCAGCCTCTGATGCAGATACCACTCAGCATTTACTGCTCAGCCTGAAAGAACAGGCTGCTTCCCCACAAACCGCTGTTGGGCAGCAAAGGATTTCTTTGAGAGAGAAGTGGCTGGTTAAGAAAAGCTGCCTGACTCCTCTTCTGCATGGACACAGCCCGTGAGAAGGGAATGAACCAGGAATTATCCCCCTGGAGCGTGGCTGTCAGGTGGGTAACACAGGCCAACCTCAAGAGGCACAGAGAGGCTCTGGGAGATGCCCAGGGTGGGATTCCCCGAGAGGTGCAGCCAAGAGCCTTCCCCTAAAGGGGCCCTGTGAGCACAGAAGGACCAGCAACCCAGCCAGCACTTTGCTGGGGCTCCAGCAGAGCCCTCAGGGTGGCACAGACACAGGGACAGCTCCCGCAGTCGGTGTGGCAGTGACTGTCCCAGAATCCCAGGGACAGCCCCTGGCGTGGCAGAGAACAGGCCCAGTGGGCACAGGGCTCTGAGGTCCAACCCCACAGAGGGACAGGTTCTCCTGGACAACACGAGCACAACTTTGACTTCAGGGGAAGTGACCCCCTCCTGCCCTGTGCCTTTTGCCATGGCCAGCACCAACGGGGAGCAGGAACCCCAGCCTGGGCTCACACCACTCTCTCTGCCAGCATGAATCAGAAGGGAGGGTTTTCTTCCAAGAATATTTCTATTTCCTCCTTATTTGCCTTTTCAATAAATTGCTGCTTCTCTTCCCTCCCAATCCCCTTTCTCTGACCTGCACTCCTGCTGGATCCAGGGCGTGGGCACGGCAGAGAGGGAAAGGCTGGATGGAGTCATGGAATCATAGGATATCCTGAGCTGGAAGGGCCCCACAAGGAGCATCAAATTCAACTTCAATAGGACACCCCCAAGAATCCCACCATGTGCCACGTGGATGGAAAGAGGGGAAAGGCAGTTTCCTAACTTTGATATTCACGGGGTGGATTTTTGGTGGGGGTGGGAAGGTTTTGGTGCTCTCCTGAGAACTTATTTTTGCCTTCCCTTTACCACCAGCTCCTGCCCCCTCATTGCTGTCCCCCACCCCAGAGCTGCCTGCACTTCAATGGCCTTGGGGCTCTCTTGCAAAACACTTAGGGGATCACAAGTACCTGGCCCCACCACAGCAGCTGTAAGTTTGGCTATTATTTTCTTAAAAAACTAAACCTGAACTCAAAATAAAGATGTTTGCCCAGAGAGGCTGTGGCTTCTCCATCCCTGGAAGTGTCCAAGGCCAGGTTGGATGGGGCTTGGAGCAACCTGGGCTAGTGGAAAGTGTCCCTGCCCATGGCAGGGGGTGGAGTGGGATGGGTTTGAAGGTCCTTCCAACCCAACCCATTCCCTGATTCCATGATGACACACTCCCTTCCCAGGCTTCCTGCTGAAAAGCTTCAGCATCACCTCTCCTTGGCTAAAGGAGCTAAACCTTGGAGCAGAGTTCTTCTATTCTTCCCCCTCAGTAAGGGGAGGAGACGAAGAGTCCAGGCCCTGATGTGGTGACAGTGCTGTCCAGATGTGAATCTCACCCCTGCACATCTGGACAGCATTTACAAGGGGTTTGCACTGGTAGCTTTACAGCTGTTCAGGCCTGTAAGTAGCATCTCTACTTAAAAGACTCCATAAAGGGAAGGGTGGAGGGAGAGGGGAAGAGGTACCAAGCAAAGATGGAGAAATAGAAAAAGGAAGGTGTCCAGATGCTGCTTAAAAAGCAGGATAACAGTCCTTTTAATTTTGTGCCCCTTAAAAACTCATTTGATTTTGCAGGTTTATTTTTTCCAGCAATACCCAGAAACATAAAGGAAATGTTGTGCAACCACTACTCATAGTTAAGAGCAAAACAACAGCTGTGAAAAAGCACTACAAATTCCTTCTGGAGCTCCAAAGATGATAAAGACTTTCTGGAGTCAAGACATTTTATATTTGAGCAAAATATCAAATGAGGCTTAGACGCCAAAATACCCCTTATTTTCTGTCTTAATGAAAAAAAATCCAGAGTCAGCTGGTCAAGTGCTAAACTGCAGCAATTAGAAGTCAAACAGCAAACAAACCTACCGTGATTTAGTTAGCAGCTAATATTTATTTTCTTATAAGCAACCTGGAAGTTTGATTTATTATTGTTGTTTTGGGTTGATTAAGGTCTTCCCTCCTTTAAAAACAGCCACGATCACACGAGGTCTGAGCCTCTGTGAACTCTCAGCTAAAAATACCTGTTAGAATAGTTTGCACAAAGTGATATCACGAAGTAAAGAGCTCAGAGACCACCAGATTGTCCCCGCTTTGGCTTCAGGTCCCCTGATCCAGGCCTTTGGGGCTGAGCACAGACAGATTCTCATTAGCAGCATTAGTACAATCCAGCCACAGGTATTTAATGGTCTGCCCAAGAAAATCGGGGAGGGCTGCACTGATTTCTCTGGGTACCAACAAGGTACCAGGGGGTTTGAGTCACAAAATTGCCTGGTGGTTCCATGAAAACACAGATAAGCAGAAAGCACAAGGACTGGCACAACACAGGCTGCTTTTATAGTAACCTTGGGCCATTTAACCTCGTGCCTGCTCTCTGGCCTGGGCCAGCATCAGGCACCTTTACACCCAGGTGCAAGCCACAAGATAATACATCATAAAGCCATGGAGAAGTTGGATTTAGCCCTGAAATGAGCCATTTAATGTCTCTTCACAGCTTTTCTTTTAATAATCAGTACAACTATGATGAATTCATCTCCAAGGTTGGTGGAAGGGCTCGGGGGAGGGACCAAATTTAAATCCATATAAATAGTTCTCTTATTAAATCCCTGTTTTGCCCATCAAACCTCCTCATCTTTGTCAAGTTATTTAGCTCTCCATGTCTTGTTTTCCACTCAGCCTCTTCATGTCTTGTTTTCCTTGCCTGTGTCGTGCCACAATAACCCACCAAGTTGTGTTTGTGAGCTTCACACCGACCTTAAAAGCCAAATAAGCAGCCCTTTGTAAAGGGTTTCCCACCTTTCCACGAGGGAAGGGCCAGCCCATCACTTGTGGGGTTCTTTGCAAGTGCCTTGGGTAGGTCCCAGCGTAGGGAAACAATTTTCCTGGACAGGCTCTTAAAAAAGTGCTCAGGGCACAGAAGAGATCGAGTGACAAGCTGAGGGTCTAACACCACGAGCCCAAAAACCACAGAAGGATTTGGCCAGCCCTTGCTCAAAGGCTGCCATTCACTCTCAGTGCTGTTTGCAGGGAGCTGTGGCCTCGTGCAGCCCTGCACGTCATTTATTAGTGTTAATATTAACTAAATGCTGGCTTTTCCTCCTCAGCAAATGAGAGGGGGCAGTGGAGAATCAGGCCCTTCAGAAAGCCCCCACGACATCTCTACCAGACATATTTAAACGTGTAAGCTCAAGGCACGAGGTGTCAATTAAAAGTAATTACGTTTGCAGGATCTCCAGGGTGAAGCAGCTCCACGGCTACGAGGACACTGCTTAATCCCTGGCCTGTTTATTCCCTGAGCTCCAGCTCTGGGAGCACACTATTGAAGGGGCTGGTTCAATAGTTGAAGCCCAGACTAGATTTGCTAAGCCCAGATCCTCCTCTAAGCTCTGCTACGGGCGACGTGATTATTTGGCAAGTTGCTGAGACCATATTTCTTATTTTATGTGCTCAAATCAATAGGAGACAAATGGCTAAATGCCTTCAAAGCTCCCAGCTTTGGGTTTACTGAGTGTACAGCAGCAGTGACAGGACTTCCCTGGGTCACTGGGGGGATCTGAAGCCAGGTCTGCACAGGAGTGCTCAGGAGCAACTAATGGGGGCCATAAAAAGGACTTTGGGGAAGGGACACAACAGCATTGCCATCAGATATAGGGCAGGAACAGAAACAAACTGCAAAGAGCCTGCCCAAGTGCAGGGGAAATGGTTCATAATCCCAGCAGTGTCAGCAGATCAGCCCCCTCTGGAGCTGGGAAGAACATCCCCACTGTCCGTGGCCACAGTGAGGGCTTGGTGAACTAACACACGGTGGGTTCTGATGGTGCTCCCACCTGCCTGGAGTCAGGCATAAATACCCCACTGCAGAGAGGGAGAGAGGAGCAAGCAAACAGCTGAGAAAATGGTAACACCCCTAAAGACCTGCCCAGAAGACTTTACATCCCAAGCTCTCCCGAAGAGGTCCAGCACACAAACGCTGCGGTGGCAGCAATGACATCAGCTCCTCTTCCTGAGGAGATCCTGTCAGATGATAAATGAGCAGAGCCCCAGGCCCACCTCACACCTAGATGTGCACAAGTGCAGCATCCAAAAGAATGTGGGGCCAAAACACACGAGGGGCAGGACTAAGCTGAGTGCCAGAATGTGCTCCCTGCAGAACACAACAATCCAGACCTGTCCCTGCTCTCACCGAGAGAAATGGTTTCAAGACAACATTAAACATGAATGCACCTACTTTCACCATTATTTCCCCTGGTTTTTCTTCTTTTTTTCCCCCCCTTTTCTTTATTCCTCTCTCCCATCAGCCCCCCCTCTCCCTCCCTCTACATCTGTACTTTATTCAATGAACACATCTGCATTCTTTCTTTCTGTTTTTGGCCAGAAACTCTATCCAACCTTTATCACTGACACCTCTCTGCAGTTTCAAATTCCAACCTTGTGCCAAATCCCCATTTCCTGCTGCTTAATTTCCATTCATTTACTCTTGTTTTTGCTTCTTCTGCCATTCCCAGCATGGACCAGCTCCAACCCAGCTTCTTCTAATTTTTTAAGGAAGGCTCCCTATTGAGTGCTATTGGAACTTGATCTGCTGCTCCAAGCCAATGGCTGGCTATTGTTTATACTACCTAACAACAGTTGCCAATATTACTGCTTTTTTCCTTCTCTTTACTTCACTCTCTAAGTGTATATCCTAAGACCCAAGAGATCTCCTCTCCACATATGGTGACCCATTAGGTCTGGTTTTATTATTACTTCTGCAGAATCTGAAGTAGCCTCTTTATATATATATATAAAAAAAATGATTGGAAATTAAAAAAAAATAAGAAGAAAGTCTGTGGTGTCTTGTTTACACAGGTCTGTTGCTCTGGCTCTGTTCCTACATGTGGAATAAACTGGTATTAGGACTGTGGTCTTTAAAGAAAAGCCATCCTCTCAGTGCTTCATGCAGGTGGAACCCAAAGGCTGAGCTGGTGCTGTTTCCACATTTTCTGGCAGTGCTGGGGGCTGACACGCTGCATCTCCCAGCTCTTCCACCTGCCCAGAGCAACAGTTGTCTGACCAAGTCCACCTGCCAGAGTCAGGTTGTGATTGTGAGGACAATAAAGTGAAGTTTCAGCTTCTAGACAGGGGCTGACCAGCCTGGCAGGCCAGGGGAAGGGTAAGAGTTGCAAAAGGTGCCCTCTCTAAGGATGTGTGAACCAGGCAGTCAAACAGGGCGTCAGGGGCAATGTGGCTTCCATGAATCAGAGGAGTGGAGTTCTCCTGTTCATCCCTCCTGCAATCCTGCCACTTCCTCGCCAAGCTCCTTGTCTCTGTTCGGACTGGGAGCTCACGAGAGCAAAGGTTCTCTTCCTCAATTCCTAAAACCAGAACTCTCCATCCTCCTTGGTGTGCCCCGGACAGCATGGCTCAGTGGAGCCCAGCCCAGCCCAGCCCAGCCCCGAGCAGTGCGGGGCTCCCACTGCCAGCAGCTCCCCTTGCAGAGGGGACACAACCAGCAAAGGGCATCCTTAGCCCATGTGAATTAAGACACAAGTGAAGATCCCAGCAAAGACAGTGCACTTTTGTATGAATGAGCTTTAACAAGTCTAAATAAAGCTCCAGCTCCTCTCGTGTTATCTTGACCTGCTAACAAGTGTGAACACCACAAACAAGCTTTCTCTCCACTCAATTTATCCTGCCACTTGAAATTCATCTGCCTCCCATTTACTTGTATGAAGATATTCCTCTCAGTTTGGAACATTCCTCTAACGTGAGGGATTTTCTCTAAATCCCTTCTTAATATTTCTTTACACTTCATTTGTTACACAGCCTGGTCCCCACTGAACCCCACCCCACCATCCCCCTGCTGGGGGGCATTCACACTCTCGAGGTGTGGGGTGCAAGCACAGAGATCCTTTTATTTCCTTCTTTTATTAACGTTTGAATGGCACAGAAAGCAGGCAGAGCCCATACCTGCCATCAAACTGCAGCAACAGTGATAACACAAGTGTGTTCACACATCCACGGGGCTGGTGATAAAGTGACTTACTGGTGATAAAGATCACGTGTAAACTCACATTTACTACAACAAACAGCAAGCCTTTAACAAAATATAAAAAGCCTGAAACTAGGCTTTTATATCAGTTTTTTCCTAATCAGAAGGAAATTCCTGCTGGAATTCTGGTCGTTCCTACTGAGCCACAAGTAGGGATAACAAAGGTGATACATGTTTATTCTCAAATATTTTCTAATCATTGTTATGGTCCACATGGCTTAGAAAAAGCTAAAAATGTCATCATCGTGGCTAAATAAATCCAAAGTGCTGGGAATGAGAGTCCTCTTTGGCAGGGTCTGTCCTGTGCTGGTGGAGAGCAGCACCCACCAGAGCCAGACCTGAGCCTGGCACAAGATTTGTACATTTTGAAGGGAATAACTGCAAATATAATGGGAATTACCGTGGGGGAGGCACGACCCAAACACCAAGTGTAATGACGTTAACAAGCCCAGACAAAGAGATGCTACATATTTTGCTGCTGACTCGTGTGTCAGTACAAATTCCATTTTGTAAGAAAGCTCCGAGTTATGACATCATTTGCAAAGTATTTTGGTGTTTCTTCCCCCTCCCAGATGGTGCAGCAAGTTCTGCTGCTCTCCTGGTAGCTCTGCACCCCTGGCAGCCTGTAAATCTTGCTGGGGATAAGAAAGAGGGGTATCAGCACAAGGCACATTCCCCCTGTGCATTTAAGCCCTTCTGAAAGCTCCAAAAGGAAACAGCTTTCAGCTCACTACAGAGCACAACTGCAACACAGGATATTTTTCCAGCTCACTGATATTTCATAAATACCATTTGTTGTCATGTGGTTAAATTAAAAACTCAGGATATCAAACATCAAACAGTATGTTAATGTCAAGTATGCTTGAATAAATACTAAAGAGTTCAACTGACTGAAATATGTGGACTACGAGCTAATTAAGAAAGAAGCAGGTGTGAAAAAAACCTAATTTAAGCAATTTTTTTTTTATAATTAATAATGTTTACTTGTAGTTCCCCTTATAATAAGGCTCCAGTTTAACCTCCAGAGAATTCGTAGCTGTAATCCAGCATTTTAAAAATAATAATTGAACACGGCATTTTTAAAAGGAGATCAGTTTTCCAACCTGGATAATCTGCTTGGCAGATACTCAGAGAGGATTTTTGGTTGGAAATAACGGGGCAGCTTTGTATCAATTGGATCAGTTACCAAAGGATCGCAGCAAATCTCCAAGCCAACCTGGCCCAGTGTGTGCCCCGTTAATACCTGCAGGGATTGCAGCAGGAGCAAGGAGGGAAAGGCTCGCTGGGAGTGCTGCAAACCCATCCACTTAGCAAAACAAACAAGGCAAGGCAGGTAATTTGGGGGCTGAGTTTCCTGGAGGGTCTGAAACTTCTCAGAGCAGCAGTGTCTCTGTGACATTATAGTCTAGTTTTACATAGGCAACAAAAAAAAAAGGAAAATAAAATAAAAAACAACATGAAGGTTTTTATTTTTATTTGAACTGTTCTGGCAGGCTCCACAGAGCCAATCAGCTAATCCAGGGCTGTGTTTAATGCAGAATTTCTGTCCAAGAAGGCAAATGGAAGTACAGGAGGAGAAAATGGCTACAGATGTAAAAACAGACCTGGAATATTTCATTGACATGACATATCTACTGCATTTAATTAAAAGAAGAATGTATGGGAACAATGCATCCTACTCAATTCGGGTCAGGGGAACAAAATAGGACTGGATTAGATAGGACAACTCGAATCCCCGGAGAGATTCCCAGATTTAATGGGAGCGCCACATGTTTGATATGTAGGGAAGCAAGTGGGTGTTCCTGGACCTGATCCACTATTCATCATAATACCACAGCCTTGTTCATTCCCAGTGAGGAGGCTTAAAACCATGAAACCATATGTAGAATATTAAAAATCATTTAAAGTTAAAACGAACATTATGAAACCGTGTGCTGGGGCTGGGGCTGCTGTCCAAGAGCCCTCGCAGGGCTCCTTTTGCTGGTGGTGCTGGGGAGGGCAGGCAGGGAAACCACACGTGTGTGCAAACACCCCCCACCCTCCTCGCTGGGCTGTTCAGAGCAATGAGGGCTCCTCACTAATCCTGCAGCGAGCTCATTATCAATAATTGATGCCCCTTTAATACCTACAGCATCAATGCTTTCATTTATAATTAAACATCAGAAACTCCACTTCTAGTTTTCCCCTCCTACTATCTCGGTGTTTAAAGTTTTCCTTTTTTTCCCCCTCCTGTTTTTCCTGACATTAAATTGTCTCTCAGACACAGTCAATAACTTTACTATATTCTCATTGCCTCTGAATTAATCATGGCTCTGCACTAACCACATGGAATTTAATTTCCCATAAGAGAAATGTTTACTTTGGTTTACTTTGTTGGAACTCGACGTACTTATACAGTCTATAAAGATTTACTGTAACATATTTTGTTAAGCAACATTAAAGCCTGTGCTGACAGATCTTGTCTTGCATTACTTCACTTACATTCGGGTCTTTAATGCCTTTTCTCCCCACCACTGCAGCAAGGAGGCAGCAGGACCAGCCTAGATAGGCACGTTCCAAAGGCAGGAGTCTTGGGGCCTTATTCTCTCTCAGGTTTATTCACAGCAAAGCCCCCCTTTGCTCTGCAGGACTCTTTATTGCAGTTGTTGCAGCCACTGGGATGAATGAGCAGCACACAAGAACTTTGCTATTTAATTCCTTGTTCCGCATTAATTTGATCTAAATTTATTGTGCACGGGAAGGGAAGGAAATTGAAACTAAAGATAAGAGCAGATAAAGGAGTCCAGGGACAGGGAAACCTCAGGATTGTGGTCTCGTGGTGCAGTGAGATGAGATATTAGGAATTGCTGGCTGGGAGGGTGGGGAGGGGCTGGGATGGAATTCCCAGAGGAGCTGTGGCTGTCCCTGCATCCCTGGGAGTGTCCAAGGCCAGGTTGGAGCATCCTGGGCTGGTGGAAGGTGTCCCTCCCCATGGCAGGGGGTGGCACTGGGTGGGCTTTAAGGCCCCTTCCAACCCAAATCAATGAAAATTCAATTTGGGATCTGAAAAGCAGAAAGTTCCCATAAATACCCAAGCTCTGGAAAGCAGAGCTACATGTCCCCATCAGGCAATCCCAATGCATTCAGACACCCTGTGCTGGATGTTAAGCAACAAGGACTAAAATATTTACTGTACTGCTGAGCAAATTTGGAGAGGGAATTTAGGGAATTCTATTTAGAGCCAACAGGTTTTGGCAAAAGCTTCAGCACAGGATCTGCTGGTAACTGTGACCTGGTCACCCCGATCTTCCCCTTCTCTACATTTTAATATTTAGTTCCCCTTCTAACTCTGAGATGGACTTTTACCCCAGATCCAAAAAGGCCACGGGCAGTGGGAGAAGGGGAAAAAGAAACAAAAAAGGAACCAGTAAAACAAAAAGAGTCAAGCCTGGACTAACTGTGGTGAACTCAGACCTATCAGTGGCTGCAGATGTGAACCCGGTTCACATGCATCCATGTGCACACACATTCTGGGGGTGGGAGTTGGCAGCTGGGCGGAGGAGAAAGGAAAAAGTGATTTTGAAATGTATTTATTAAATCACTGCTGAGAACAGAGGGGAAAAGAGGAGCCTGGGAATGTGCTGCTGAGGCTCAGCCGATGAGAAGACTCTGCACTACAGGAAAGTAGCTTTTTTTAAAAAAAAGAAAGAAATCCCCCCAAATTTTCCCAAGCAAGAGCAACGTTTGCCTTAAAGAGAAAGGACAGGAACCAGTGGCACAACCTGACCCCAGGACACTGCCCAGAGCCAGCAGCTGGTGTGACCCGGCCACTTTTAAATGGAATGACTCATGTTAATGAGGTTTTGTAGTAATTAACTGTTTATTGCAGAGCACGCTGCAGGTCCTGGGGCTCCATCACAGAGACAGAGGTGACAACAGCCCCAGGACAGTCCCCAAACGTGTCCCCACCTGCAGCTCCTCTGGGAAAACAGGGTGTCCTGGAACCTTCTGCCTTCCCGTGTCCACCAGGGAGAGAAGCCAAGACTCGGTTATCCCACCCAGCTGCCTCCACCCCTGGGGATGGGAGAGCAGGGCAAGGCCAACCCTGGAGCCCTGGAAAAGTATTCCCTGTTTCCCTGGAGCTCACCTGGGTGCTGCTGAGGGTGGGATCCCCCCGGTGCAGTTCCTCAGCAGCGCACCAGGAGGCTTCAGCCATCCGTGCCAAACACCCACTGGGTATTTATCGGACTTATTATAACAATAAATATTATATAACGCTTAGGAGGTTGCGACATGACACTGAAATGGGGCCAGACTGAGCTGTACAAGGAATAACTTCTTCTAAACTCAGAGCTGGTGAAATATTTCTTTAAACTACTTGCTTAAATAAAGAACACCCTGGAATGAAAACTTGCCATTAAGGGGGCTTTCTTTCCCAAATTTCTCCTGTGGTTGAGAAAGATAGCATTTTATTAAATACAATATAATTTTATATAATACAGATACTAAATATAAAATTTCCATTCATTCTCCTATCTGCTTCTCCAGCCTCAATTTGCTATATAAAAATCCCAGAGCAGGCAAAAGAGAAAGCAAAAATCACTGCTTAAGAACCACTTAAAAAAGCTGTGAACAACCAAAGGATAAACAGAGCATTCTGGAAAATCCAAAGTGCTACTGAATAAAACCCAAGCTTCTTAAGCACATGCAGAATTTCCTACTATTTGGGAATTTTCCCTGCAAAAGCCACTTAAATTCCACTTATCTCCACACGTTTGGATCCAAACATACAAGCCCAAGGCTGGATTAAAACCCCCCAAATTGCAACGTGAGTGTCCTCCTGATTTCCCCAGCTGGCCCATCCTGTGAGCTCCAGAGGGAAGCCAGTCCCACTGGCACAGCCTGTGCTTGGTAGGGCTGTGCTGGAAAGAACACCATTCATGCTCTAAATAATAATAATAATAATAATAATAATAATAATAATAATAATAATAATAATGGGTCCGTTTCTCTTCAGGATCTGCGGAAATATTTGTGTTTTCCATTGGAAGTGCTGGTCACTCATCCCTCTGTGGGAAACTGAGGTGCACCAGGCAAAGGCTTGGCTTCTTTCACTCAGAATATTGAATTGTTTTTAAAACTCTTTCTTTGATATCATTCTTAGATAGCTCAGATTTCCAGAGCCACCAAAATAACCTACAAGACACACTTGAACCCACAACTGCCTCCTCTGCTGAGTTGTCCTCTCAATAGCTCTTCCCTTTCTTTATCCCCTTCTTTACTTATTTTTGCTTTCTGGGTTTCCTATTCTGGAATATTTACATAGAAAATTGAGGCTACAGATTTTCTGTATAAACTTTATAGAGAAAATTGTGAAGAAGACAGAAAAAGGAATAAAAATTTAATGTAATACCGTCTTTTTCACTCTTGCCCAAGCACTGGGAAAACCTGGGAGAGAAGGCACAGGTTCATTCAAGGGTGCTCTTTCTTTAAGAGCTGCTGGAAGTTACAGTACAAGTAGAATTAGGGATTCTATTTCACCACAGACACAGCACCAACAAGTTCTGGAGGTGTTAAAACTGCTCCATGCCCACAATTAATTCAATTTATGGTACCTCCAAGGGCCAACCATTGCTCCAGATTCACTATTCTACTTCTGGAAAGCCTCAAAATATTGGTAAATACTTTTATTTAGGCTCAAAATAAGAGCTTAGAAACACTTCAGCTCAGCTGTGCTTTTCATGATGGATCTGCACTGGTTTGGATGGGGCTTGGAACAACCTGGCCTTGTGGAAGGGGGTGGGATGGGATGAGCTTTAAGGTCTTCTCCAACCCAAACTCTTCTGTGACCTGTTGGTTGCATCCATTTGGGGTGTTTGTAAGGCAGGAAGAGCTGGGGGTGGAAATCCCTCACACACACCGAGTGTTGCCAGCAGGAAAGCTGCAGGAACATCCCCAAGTGAGCTGGAAACAGCCCTGGGTATTGATTTTGATTTATCAGCCCTCCCTGCTATCATAGCCAAGTCCAGGAGGAGTTCTTTGCAAGGCCAGTGGGAGGTGGCATTTTCAATCTCTCCCTGCCACTGAGAAGTGTCACCCTTGCTGAGGGTTCCTGGCCCAAGAAAAGCCTCCCTTTGCTGCTCCCTGGGAGGCAGCAGATCCTCACCCCTCCTGCTGCTGGGCTCTGACACAATATTTACACGTCTCTGACTCACTGACTTTAATTACACATCTGGATTTTCAAATCAGATTTGCACAGTCAAACACAGACAGGCCATTTCCCTGCCTCAACCTCCCCTTTTTTCTCTAGGGGGGTAGTGGTAAAAAAATCAGCATTTTTCACCTTCCCTTTGTTTCAAGAAGCTGAAAAATAACTTTCTTTGAGCCAAGTCTTTCTCTTTGGTCAATTTTTCATAATATTTCTGCCTCAACAAAACCTGAAAAGAAGTTAAATAAACACAAAAAGTTTTGGACTAAGGTTAAGTGTCCAGCTTAAGCTGACAAAGCCCAGGAAATTGAAAGTTAAGGCTGAGAGTAACAAATTCTGGCTTTTATGAAAAAAAAAAAAAGGCAAAGACAAAATGGTCTGAGCTATAAATAATTCCTGCCAGGACTTTTTATCCTTATAGATGTGCCCAACAAGCACAATTTTTCTCTGTTTTAGGGCCCCAGGACGTTGCTTTGATGATGCTGAAGTGGCTGAGAAACAGAAGCAGTTTTGATTTAAACTTTCACAATGGCCTGAAGTGGCCACACTGCAGAAACAAGTCCTTGGCCTTTCCTGTATTCCTTAAAAAGGTGTCATTCCTTGGGCATCCTTTGGTATTTTCCATATTCATTTGGAACAATAAAAATCATTCCTGTTTCAAGAGTAAAACAACAGAACTTTGTGTGCACTGTGTGTGTATTTTTGAACAATGTCAGTCCTCTCTGTTGATTTCTTCTGTTAATTAAGAATTTTTTTGGCGTGTTAAATGATTGCACCTCAATAAGAACAGCACTTAAAAAAAACCCCAAACCCCACCACCCACATCAAAACCAGTCAAATTAAAGATCTGGTGTTAAGATGCTCCAAGATCCACCCCTGAACTCACACCAAGGGCTGGGGGTGCTGGGGGCACTCCAGAAAGGCACCACAAAGCATCTCAGCCTCAGCATCTGCACCAGCAGATCACTCAGACTCCTTCAAAACCCACTCTCAGCTCCTCCTCAGTGTCTGGGGCTTTCCCTTCGAGATACAGAAAGCAAAGTATGTGCAACCAAAAATTAATTTATTCAGCCTAAGCTGATCTTCTGCTCTCAACTCCTCAGTCCATACCCAGCACTGGGCACCACCCTGGGCAACAGTGGACTGAGAGGGCAGGTGTGTTCAGAGCTTGAATAGATTTTAAAAAATATGATTATATTTAAAAAAAAAAACCAAAAAAACACAAACTCAAGCCCTGAAGAGGCACACTGGAGATATTTTAAATCCAATACACCCTCCTGTCCTCAAAAGAGAAGGGGGGAGAGGAAAGAAATGAAATCTTGGCTCACTCACTTGAAATCTCAAACTGTTGACTAAACTTTCTGCAAGTTGTCTGCTCACCATACACATTTCTGGATATTGGGGGGGAAATAAATCTGGAAATGCTTAGAAATGTGCAATTGCAACATCAATCCCCACCATGAGCCCTGTTCTTGTCCAGCCCAGCCGAGCAGGGCTGGGGATTGCAGGGCAGCAAGTGGCTGATCCATAACCTTCCCTGAGTCCAAATGCACAACTGTTGCCAAGGAAACACCCAAATATCAAAACTGAAATATAGCTTGGCCCTTAATGAGTCCAAAAGGAGCTGTAGGAAGTTTACTCAAGTTCAGCAGAGATTTTGGCTAAATGTGGGGAAGACATTATTAAAAGAGGTCCCGGCTCTGTGGTGGAGGTGGGAGAAGAAACACAATACAATTTTGCAATGTAACTGTGTTTAAAATCCACTATTACATTTTTTTCTTCCTCCTCTTGGGACAGTTGCAAACACCCAAAAACGCAATAAAAACACGAACATTACTAAAAAGGAAAAAAAAAAAGGAGCAAAGCACACGTTTGGGGGCAAAACCAAACAAAAAGAAGGCGAACTTGTAATGTTAGCACAACGATGCAACCTTAAAAAAGGGAAAAAAAAGGTACAGTTTTCCAAGAACTGCATTTTTCTGACATCTTGTGCATATTGAGGTCCACGGGGACTTCCCATTTTCCACACTCAGCACTTTGAGGGTCAGGCAGGTCAAGGTACCAGAATTCCCCCTGGAGGGCTGATAGTTCATCCAGAACAATCAAGCTACTGGCTGTGCCTCCCCCCTCGTTACGAGGCTGACACTGGCGGAGAGCAATGGCCACTGCCACGAGCACTGGGGACCCCAGAGGCACAAGATTCATTTGACATAGTCTCTTGCTTTAGTGCCTTCATTCTTTTCAGTCATAACCCACGTCTTCCACTCCCTCCTGATAAAAATAATTAAACCAATCCAAATAAAAGTTTCCTTCAGCTCGGGCAGAAGGAAAGTCCAGCCCAAGTGCAGGCTGAACAAGGGCAGGAGTTCTGTGTTTCTGAGAGGGTTATGCCATGTCAAATTAGAAACTCTTGGAAGTGCTCTGGGGCAGGAAGAGCCTTTTCTCTGGATGGGTCTGAAAGCACCTACAACAAAGAGTGCAATGTGTGGAAACCCCAGCAAGGGCTGAATTAGTCTGAATCTGTGAAAAAGGCAAACCACCAAAGCCAACGTTGTTGTTGTTATTCGTGGTGAGTCTCTTAGTCCTGGCCATAAACCCACAGTGTTTGCTCGGGAAATTAGGCAGGGAAATGATTTGCTGGGAGGGGAAAAAAATAAATAAATATCTAAGCAAATAGGTAGGAAAGTGATTTTCCTCCTTTTTTCACACAAAACTGTTTGCAAACCTTACCTAAAGATTAAAGTGCTGTCTCCACTCTCTAACACGTGGATTTGTGTGTTCATGCAAGATGTTCCCCCTAATTTAATCATGTTTTAAATATTCCGCCCAACCCGCCTCTGTCTGAACTTTAAACCTTCAGTGCAGAATAACTGAGGAAGCACCCAATGCACAGCATGTTTTTGTATTTATCTAAACAGCAGTTTCCCAAATATCTTGCTAGTTTTGCTCCAAATTAATTTCCAAAAGGACTCAAAAGAACCCCAAGCGTTTGCTAACTGCCTCACATCAATGTTGTTTTTCAAAACAAAGAATTAGGCACCATACAAAATTAATGTGTGTTTTAAAAATACCAGCAAGCCATGGCGTTGTATTTAAATAATAATGGTTTCTCAGGAATGTTTTGCAGACATTGCTCAGCTACCAATGAAAAGCAAAAATCCAAAGCCAAAAAATGAGTTGATGCGACTGGCTTAAGTCTTTACAAGGCTCTTAAATAATATTTAAACCAATATCTAATGCAAAAACAGAGGTCTACACACACATATATAAATAATACTTATTCTGAGCCATTTCTGCTTCTAATGAATAAACTCCTCAGAAGATAAAACACATTGCATCATAAAAAGAAATTAACTTTTTTTTAAATAGGATGTGGTAAAATTGGTTAAATCATTAGTGCATACAGTTCCTCAAAACCACATGCAGTTTTTTTCCATGTTATTTCCCCACTTCAGAGTCAAAATCAGGATAATTTGGCCAATTTGGCAACCTCCCATCCCAGGCTGTTATTAAGCCCCAGCCAAGTGCTAAGCCTTCTGACTTCCACAAAGCTTTGTGGGCCCCAGAAGGTGCCGAATGGCTTTTTGACATCCTTAGAAGCTCCATAATATTCTGGGCACAAGACTTAGGGAAATGCCACAAAGGGGGAGTTAGCTGCAAAAACACCCAGTCTCGACACTGCTATGATCTGGGTATGATCCCCCATATTTTCCTGCATTTATTAAAGAGATGTTTACAGGGGGAAAAAAATATTCAGTTTCACCCAGGAACTGTCTTTGCTGAAAACGTAAAGCCTGGGTTTTATTCTTACAGTTCTAAGAGGAGAGAAGAAAGAGGAAGGAAGAAAAACCCCCCAAAGTGATTGTTGCTTTCTCTGCAGCTCCTGTAAATATTTTATGAAGGGATATCTCCAAGCAAAGTATCCAGAGAAAAATTCCCTGTAATTATTTGGAAGGACTTGGACTTCGCCACAAGTCCCTAATGCAAAGAACTTGTCAACATCAGCTTGTTGAGCCATTAAGAGGATTTCTTTAGGTGCCACCTTTTAAACTGAGTATTAAGCCCAGCTTTTAGTAAATTCACCCCGTGGTAAGCAATTCCAGATGAGTTCTAGTGACAGGCTTCAGTCTCAAGGTACTTACTCATTGCACATTAAAATCTCATGTTCCCAGGACTGGCTTGTTTTCTGACTGATATCCAATTAGGGAATAGAGGAAAGAGGCATTTCCAAAGCTGGAGCTGAATAAAAGAACCCAGAGCAGGAACTCCCTGATAACCACCAGCAGCTCTCGCTGCTTTCTGTTTTCCAACAACAGGGGGAACTGGAAGGAGATCCCATCCCAAACACCTTTCTGTTTACCAACAACAGGGGGAACTGGAAGGAGATCCCATCCCAAACACCTTTCTGTTTACCAACAACAGGGGGAAGTGGAAGATCCCATCCCAAACACCTTTCTGTTTTCCAACAACAGGGGGAACTGGAAGGAGATCACATCCCAAACAGCAGCAGCTCCTCCAAAACAACTGCCCAGCTTTGGCCACCCAACTCTCCAGAACAAACCAGCGCTGATATTTGCACACACTAAACAATCAACTTCCAGCCCATTTCGGACCTTTCAGGCCCGCCTGGACATGAAACACCACGAGCACTGGATCCCAGAAACCCAGACAACGATGAGTTGTAGGAAAAATAACCATTTCCTAACAGGAGAACCACGGCTTGAGGCGAAGTGAGGAACCCCAAGTGACTGAGGAAGATTAGGACAGAGCACAGAACTGAAAGCAGGTCACTGAAGCAGCATTAGGGTTTAACCTCAGGTGATTGTTCTTCCTTCCCCCTTCCACACCAGAACAAAGAAAGGCTCCCACTAGAACAAGCCTCAGCCTCTGACAACCACTAGAACCCAAGGTCTTTCCACAATCCATCCATCCAATACACAGGGACTGGCATAACGACACGGGTGGTGCTTTCCTCTCTTCCCACCAGCATTTTATCTCCAAGGAGCTCGTTCCCTTCTGCACATCCAGGAGGTTGTTATCCAGCCAGAGCAGAAGGCTGTGCATGGGACCCCAGTCCCCTGGGAATGGCTGGGGAGGCAGGGGCAGGGTCTGGCTTTGCTGGGGTAACAGCCCTTTGTGCCTCAGTGCCACTGAATCCAAGGGAAGCTGCATCCAAAATGTGAAAACTCCTTGTCTTGCTCCTAAAGTTGATGGGTACTTTGCTACCAGCTTTGCTAAGGATATCAAGGATTTCCTAGGATAGGAATGGGAGATTTTAGTTCATGTCTTGTTTTGGAAACTGAAGGTGAAGCCCATTTGGGAGCTGTCAAGGACCATTTTCTGCATGAGAAACATTTGGGGCCCTTCACCCCCTTAACCAGGAGAAAACAAGGACCAGCAGAGCCAGGAGTCTCTGTGGCTCTCTCCTCTCGTCCCCATTTACCTGCCCTTTCCCAGTCACCTCAGAGAAAGGGCTTTGAGCTTTGCCACCCTGCAGAAGTGGGCCAGCACCCTGAGCCCCATCCTGCAGCAGAGTCACTTGTCACAGGCAGGTGGGCAGAGTCATCTCGAGTGTCTGTCCCTGAGCCCTCAGCACAGCAGGGAACCCCGAGGGAAGAGTCACCACGGCCCAGTGTTGGCCCTCTCCTTGAAGGGAACAGGGATAGCCAGCCAGGGGAACTCAGCCAGGCTCACCTGGAGCCCAGAGAGCCGGGGCTGCTGAGCAGGGAGTGCAGGGCAGCCCTCCCTCCCAGCAGCAGCAGGCAGCCTTTGCTTTTACGGCTGCTAAATGCCTGGCTTTCTCCCCAAGCAATTTGCAGAGCAGCCACATGTCAAGATGGCTGTTGGGAACCAAGATGCTCCAAGTTACTCAAAATAGATCAGGGATTCTACTGACAGATGCCTGTGGTATTTGCCTGGCTAATTTGCTTTTATTATGGTGAGCAAGGCTTCTGTTAAGTGTTTGCTGTCTACTGTGTGTTTATTATGATGGGGAGGTTTAGACAGGGGCTTGTAGAACTGTCTGCTGGGTAAGGGTGGGTGGGGGGGTTCATCAATGTTTGTATTAACCCACTTTCATCAGGATGGGAATGTATGTTTTTAATAGCCTACTTTGCTTTAATTATATTGGGTGCTTTATTTAAGAGGTCCTAACAGCCTCCTTTTAACACATTTGTGTGAAGGCTTTTATATTCTGCTTTTAACTAAGCAGGAAAGTTGTTGTCCCTATTAGTCCTCACAGTAAAAGCTTTCCACAGCCATGGACTGTTCCCAGCAAGACTTCCATGCAAAGCAACTCCTCACCAATGTTTGCAGAGCACTGGCAGAAGTCTCAGCCTGGTTGGCACAGTGCTGCTCAAACATGGGCTGGAGAACACAAAGTCGAGCAGAACAGCATCAAGATGGCAAAGTGGCTCATCACAAAACTCAGTGAGAAAGGTCATGGTGATAGAAGAGTCTGGGACATCTTTTCTAAGTTCCCAAAGGGGCCTAAGGTTGACACAGGATAAAAGCAGCTCGTGAATAGTGCTGGGACAGACAATGACAGTAAAGAGGTATGGGTGCATAAAAATGGGACTGAGTGTTCCCCATGCAGGGAAACTGGGATCGTGAGCAACAGAAGGGACAAAGGAGGAATAGCTGAGCGTTGGTTTAGAGAAGGCAAATGCTGAGACAAAGACAAACCCTGGAAGAGCAGTCTGAGAACAGAAGATGAACTCAAAAATACAGTTTGAGTGACTTTGCAAAAAGCAACGAGGATAAAGATTATACAGAAAGGAGCTGCTGGCAAACACAGCACCTCACAGGCCTGAGAATACAGCACCTAACAGGGGGAATCAAAGAGCAGCCAATCCAATCCAATCCATTCAGTTTTACACCCTGGTGGGAGGCAGAGAAAGTATCCTAATCCTCATTGAACAGATGGGAAAATCTAAGGCAAAGATCCAGACCTCTCTCTTTTTAACTGCTCTGAAGTCACAAGCAGAGCAGACCCTCCTGCATTCCCTGCTGCCCTTTCCTTCATCCCACTGTTAGACAACACACCCCTTGGATCCAGCAGTTCAGCACCAAGACCCCAAAATCCAGGCAATTGTTTCTTACAGGAGCAAAGTTCAACATGTTTTAAGTGTCTCCAGGATCAAGGCTAAGTTGGTGATTGCCTCTCTTTTCACCATTATTGTTTTGTGAGTCAATCAATAGGAAAAGACAAGGTGTTACAGATGTTGGATTTATTACCTGCCCCAGCCAAAGCAAAAAGCCTGTAATAGCCTCCAAATCTCAATTTCCTCCTGGCATTTGGAGTTACCTGACTGGTCATAGCAGTGTCTGCACCACCTTGCACTGCAAAGGGGGCTCAACCCACCACACCAGGAAAAGCTTTTGCAGCATCATTTTACATCATCTCAGAGCCTTCACAGCTCACAGAGGTCAAGTCTTATGCTCATTAAAGGAGGGAGCAAGTGGGTAAGGTGTCTGGGGACAGATCCAGATGAGAACATTCAAATAGGACTGTCAAGCACCAAATCCCACCTCAGGGTAGGAAGAGGCAGAATGTGAGTGAAACAGAACACTAATTAAACCAGAATGACCAGCCAGCTCCAAAGAGGGACGTGAGGGTTTATTTGTCCTTTTTATTTGATCTAACATTTGACTTCTCCCATGAAGAGAAGAATTCTGTGTAACATAAAGTGCTCAGCCCCAATAAAACAACACAGCAATGAGTTCCATGGCTTGACTTGAGGTGCCCAGCCAAGAAAACAGGTCTATGTGCCAAGGTGCTGCACCCAAAAAAGCACCATCCAAGCTGTCCTGTGTGACACCCTGCCCTCAGAACACGAAGGAAGAGGGGCAAACACTCTTTATGGAGCACAAACTGCCCCCAAAGCAAACGTGGAGCAAAGCCAGGTCTTAGAGCTCAGCCCAAAAGCAGGATGTGGCAGAGGCAGAGCATCTGTCAAGCCCTTTTTGTGATGCACACACTTTGCACCAAATCTCTTCTTCTAAAAATCAGACATTCTTCCCCAAAACTCACCATCTGAGCAGCTGTGTTGCCATTTCCCTTCTTTCCCCAGATCTAACTCGGGCTTTCCTTACTGATGAAAGCTCAGGCACATTTGCCCTGTTTGACCCTTGGCTGATGTTCCCTTACAAAATTAAGCAGCCCTAGTTCCCCTTTATTACAACATGGACCATACATCACCCTCAGCAAAAGAAAGCTAAAATTAAATACTAAACCAAAGCCACCAGAGAAGGGCACAAAATCAGATTTACTTATGCAAAGCTTTGTTTAAATTACACATATATATATATAAAAGAAACACCAAAAAAACCCACCATGGGACCCCCTCTGTGATTAAAGTCACTCTGGTGAACGTTTCACCTGCAAAAAGAAGGCAGGGGTGTATTTGTTTGTGTGTGTGAGGGGAAGAAGAAAAATTACAAGTGAGTAATGTGCATTCATACACTCTAATAAAAACAAACCCTTCATTTCCTCCTCTGCACTGAAATACAGGCAGACACTCCCAGTCCCAGGAGTGCCACCCCCATGGACCACCAAAATAAAGCTGAACAAAGGAAGCTCATTTAGACCCTGCTCAAGACAAATATCCTGTTTACTGAGCATCTTGAATTTTGGAGGAGGGCAGCAGCTGAAAATCTGCGATTCCTGAAGTTGGGGAGTGGGAGGTGTTACTTTCTGGCTCTTTTTCTTGCTTTGTAGGCAAGAACAGGGTAAGGGAAGAGAAGGAAAATTCGGGCAAGTTTATCCTAGCAAACACAATCAGAGGGGATGTTCATAACAGAGCTAAAAAGAAAAAAATATTAACATTTCACAAGTCCCCCTTGTGGCCTCCCTTGCTCCTCCTCCCCCATCAAAAATTCATAAAGGGAATCAGCATTCTTTACCCAATGGGTCCCTGAGGTGCCATAGACCTTGTTGGAGAGAGAGGCTGTAAATAGGGAATGATGCAGCCCAGGGGAGGGCAGGGCTGGGGATTCAGCTCCAAAGCCACTGGGCCAGCCCCTCGGGAGCTCCTGCCTGGCTCTGGGGCTGCCATGGCAGGGAAATGGGGCAAGTGTGCCCATGCTGAGACCCCCAACCTCTGGCACCTGCAGTGATGCCCAGAGTGCTCCTCCTCCAGGTCCTGCTGCCCCCTGTGCACCCCAGACTTCCCAAAGTCCCTCTGAGGGAAAAGACAAATAGCTGAGCCACACCAAGGGCCACCTCACAAATGCTCCTGGCCCACAAAATATCACATTTTGGGGCCTCCAAACCACCCCACTTTCACCATCAATGCTGGTTTTGTTCCAGGTAAAATGCAAACTCCACCTTATTTGGCTCTACAAGGCTCAGAAACAAACAGCTGATTTGTTTGTGGGGTTTTTTTGCTTTGAAAAAGATTTCCAATTCAAGTTGCCATAAAAGGTGACAGGTGTTAAATAGTTAAAAAGCTACACAAGCTCCTTTAAAAACCAAAGCAAAATCAATAAAACCCCTGTGTGCAGGCACAATGCAGCAAATGTTTGCTGCTGAGATGCAGGAGGGCAGAGGAGCTGCCCAGACCCAGAGGAAGGGAACTCACCTTTCTCTTGGGTTGGGTTCTGTTGCAGGAAGACAGACTTGACCCCCCCCCCCACCCCAAGAAAGATAAATTATTTTTTGTGATTGTAACCATTTCAAAAACATTTAAAACATCAAGAAACAGACTCAGCTAGAAAGGGCTTTTCCTCACACAACCCTCCCTGCCCAGCTTGGACAGATTCTCTCATTGTATATCTCACTGAAACCTCTCTGCCAGGGTATTCCATACACAAGGATAAATCCCACTCATCCAGCAGCCCAGGGGAAGGCCACAGCCAGCCAAACAAAGTGTCTCACACCTGGGCTGCCCCCACTGACCTCTGAGACTTCCAGAATATGTCACTCAGTTCTGTCACTGCGTTCATGAACATCAATGACTGCTTTATGTGTTGTTTCTGTGGCCTCTCTGTTATTTTTTGCAGGGGAGAGGGAAAAGGAAACATGGTGGAGTCCCCATCCCTGGAGGTGGCACTCAGTGCCCTGGGTGACGAGGGCACAGGTTGGAGATGATGATCTTGGAGGGCTTTTTTGGAGGTGTGCTTTGAATGTCTTGAGTGACAACGTGAAGCCACACACTGTTATTTGCAGAGCACTGAGTGACTCTGGTCAAAATGTCACTGCATGCCTTTAGTTTTGCTGAGTCAAAGCAATTGGGAACCACATTACCTTGCCTGCAGTTTGAAAAGCTCTCCACTTTGATCAGCAACACATTTTAAGATCACTGTCATTTATGTAAACTAATTTTTCCATGGACAATTCATAACTGCCCTGTTTTCTTCTCTTTTGCTTATAACACTTCCCACGTTGCATTTCGGAGTGTCATTAAATGCCCTTTTATTGCTCCCTCGTTGTAAGTACCTGAGTACTAACCAGGGCTCCAAGATTTACAGCCTATTTTAAACTCAGATAATGATGTTTAATTTGCTATTGGCTGTGTAAAGGTTAACAAAGAAATAACTCAAACTATCAGCAAAGGAATAACGTGTTACGACAGGGCCATTAAGAGCTGGCTCTGGCACTGCGTGAAAAGATGGATCTCATTTCCAAAGGAGCTGATGATCCATGTTCCCAGCCCGTGGAGCACAAGGGTAGCACACAAGTTCATCCTCTACCTGCTTTAGGGAGAGCTCAGGTGGTTTTCACCACGAGGAACATGCTGATGGTCGTGTCCTCACAAAGCTGCCTGTGAGGTTTGAGAGAACATTCTGCCCTCAGCTGCCTTTCAGGGTCACCTCTGGAAAAGCAGCTAAGCTTGGCTTAAGCCCAGCCTCAGCTGCACCCTGGGCTGTGTCTTTGGCTGTAACTCGAGTAAGACTCAGGAACATTTATCCAGAGGAGCTGTGGCTGCCCCTGGATCCCTGGAAGTGTCCAAGGCCAGGTTGGAGCAACCTGGGCTGGTGGGAGGTGACCCTGCCCATGGCAGGGGGTGGCACTGGAGGATCTTTAAGGTCCCTTCCAACCCAAACCATGCCAGGATTCTGTGATTCACTCCACCAGCTCAGCAGTGGAAAAGAGGCACCATCTGAACTAATGCAGTGTAAATAAACACAAATCACAGCCCTAAGTGAGCAGATTTCAAACTGATTTTATAGCAGTGCTGAAACTATACCCCAAGGCCTTGCTTTTAAAACTTCATTGCTGTGGACTCCACTGATCACACGTTTTCCTGAGGAGGGAGGGCTTAGTTTTTCCACTTTTATTGCACTCTCACAATCAATCAATCACTCTCATGCAGATAAGTCCCTTTTTTTCTCATCCTTCTTCAGGCTGTTGGGCAATTGCCGGAAACACTTTTGGGAAGAGTTGGGGAGAGGTTATTGGATGTAGGCCCAGCAGCTTTTGGAAAAACAGAGTGAAAAATACGCAGAATTCATGGAAGGAAGACAAGCAGATGCTGCTTGAAAAGATGGTTATATTCTTATGTCAACAAATGAGTGCAGGAGTAGCCAAAAAGCCCACACGGAGGTAACACAACAAATGTGCCCTTAAGACTTTCAAAGGAAACACAAACTCTCCCTGCAGGATCCACCCCAAGGCTCGACTTTGCAGAGCACTCAAGAGCAAGTCCCACAAACGTTGGATCAGGGTGGTGGGAAGGCTGGGGCAAAGCAGAGCCAGGCCTGAAACTTCTGCAGCTGAGCTCTGCTTTTGGACAGACCTTTTCACTTAGAAACTCTTCCAAACCATCTTCCACGGGGCTGAAAAATAGGGATGGGAGTGAGAAAACATGGATTCTGCAACTTTGGCTTCAACAACATCCATTTTATTGCCTTAAACACCCAACAGTGCGGCCAAGTGAGAGTTCAGGCTTCCCAAACATTCCTTGGGAGAGGGACAGACCTCCAGCTGGTATCAAATGGAATGTGACTTCAACAGCTTTAAGACCAGGGTCTGGTTTTGTATTATTTTAACACCCTTTTCTTAATTTTTCCTACCTGCCAGCCCTACCTCCATGTCTTTTCTGACCCAAGGTCTCCACCCAAATTCTCCATTTCTTGGCTCTAAACTTGCAAACACACTGTGTGTGTGTGTGTGTGTGTGTGTGTGTACTTTCCCTGTAGGATTTTAGCATAAATTCTGAGCAGTCTTATTAACTTCAGTGGAACCTTCCCATCCTACCCTTCCCCCCACTTTTTTTTTTTTTTGCTTTTTTTCCTTCCTCCTAACTCTTACCACATGTTGTAAAGGCCAGACATGAGTCAGCCCAAGCAGGAGGGAGGGGGAGAGGAGGTGAGCAGAGGGGAGGGTTCCTTTGCCAGCCAAGAGAGGGGGCATTTCCCAGCCTGCCCATTCCACACACCAGTGATACCCCACAGCACCATCAAAACCTGTCCCACCAAGCAGCTGAAGATTAAAGACCATTACGAAATTCATAAACGTGGTTATGAAAGTTGTGGGGTTCCTTCTTTTACTGGCCAGTAAATTGCTAGAGGGTCACCACGTCCTCAGTGACCATCAGCTGGGCAGGGTACACGAGGTCTGCCTGTTCTCCTGGAGACTCAGGATGAGACAACCCTAATTAACCAGCTCACCTTTCATACTGAAACAAGGTGAGCTCTAAGGCTCCCAGCTCTGCATTGCCTTATCTACTCTCTCCCATTGCATCTGTTCTTGCAATCTGCCAAAAGCTCAGGCTCTGATTAGAGATGTTGTCACATCAGACACACTTGACCCTTCAAACCCTGCTAGAAAACCCTGCAGTGCATGATTACAGAGGTGTTGGTTGGTGTCAGAGCTCACCAGGCTGTCAGCTACACCCTTCCTGAAAAAAAACTCTCTATTCTCAGTGTCACATCCATACAGCTTATTTATAAACCTTGATAACCAGGAATTCTGTAATACTGACTGGCAACAAATGCCAGAGGCCACCTGTACCTCAAAATAATACTCTGTGGTCTTTCCATGCCACTGAATATTCTCTTTGCATAACTTACATGTTTCAGTTCCATGCCGTGCATTGTTTTACGCTCCTTAATGTTACCTTTTCATCCACTCCCATTTTACAGTGCTCCTCCAGGATCAAACAAGCTCATCGTGCCATGGGAGTCTCATCAGAACTTTCAGGCTGCACAGAATTTTTATCCAACACTCTTCTCTTTCTCCCAACATTAAACTGCTCCAGCTCCCAAAACCATTTTTCAGTTCCAATGGATTTTGCTGTTAATCATTTTCTATTCCATCCCCATCAAACCCACTGAGGCAAATGAGCAGCTGAGAGGTCCATGGATCGATGCAAGTGATGATTTCTGGGTTAGGAAGTGCCATCCAGTTGGCATCAGATATTGCAGTGGGGTGGAAACCACCAGGGAAGGGGATCACACAGCTGGATTTCCTGCAGAACCAGCTCAAATACCTCTCTACATCACATTTGCAAGCCCTTCTGGGCCCATGAGGACCTACTGATGCAGTTGTGAACCCCCCAGCAGGCACAGAACAGGCTTAGGTCCAGGAGCTGGGCTGTCCTGCCCACCTGGCACTGCATCCAAGCCCTCCCAAAGCCAGGAGTGCTGGAACATCAGGATGCAGAAGTGGCTCAGCTATGCCATGCATTTGGTGCTGCTCCCAGCCCAGCAGGGCTCCTGAGCTCTGTCCTCATGGACCCAAATCCCAGGGAATCCCCTTCAGACATGAGAACAACCCACAGAGGGTGCTGGAGCAAAGACAAACTGCCGATTTCTTGATTTAAGAGCAGGTTTCAGCCCCCAGCAGCAGCTCTATTACTGCTCTGTTTCCCCCCAAGGCTACACAGAGGAGGCTGCACAGGAGCAGCACACGAGATTTTTTGCTGTTTCTGGGATATTGGTGTTAAAAAAAAAAAAAAAAGAAAAGAAAAAGAAAAAAAAAGAAATATATTGATGAACTACTTTGTCATTGTTAACAGCATTGCTGACAAACTCACAGCAGGCCCACTGAGAGGAAGACAGCAGCGTGTCTACTGAATGCCTCTTGTAGCTGAGACATGTGCTCTGAATTAGGCAAGGTGTGTAAATTATGACAGGCAGAGCTCTGGAGAGTGCCCAGGTCTGGGGGATTCTGGTGCACTTTTGTTGTTGCTGCTGCATTTTCCCTGTAGTTCTCCTCTCAAAAGAAACCTTGCTCCTTGGAGAGAGCATTAACAGGCTCCAGCTCCTCAAGTGTCATTTGACAGAGACAAAATTGAAATGCTAAAAAGAAACTCTGGTTTCTTTTCCTCGTTGCATTCGTTATTTTATTCTCTCTAACTGTGGCTTAACCTCAGAGGAGGAGCAGCCACATGAGGCCGAGGGGGAGACGGGGGAGGAGAAAGGATGAAACCTAAAAACATGCTTTCCTTTACCCAAAATCAGGCGTGAAACTGCCCCCCTGCTAACATCTGGGAAGGCCTTGCCAGATGGATCCCAAAAATCTCCACTCCCAGGAATACTCAGCATTGCTGGGTTTTACAGAAAATGAGGCTACACCACCCTCAGCCTTTGAGAAATAGCACTGAAGGAGACCTTGGAAGTTGCTCTCCTGCCTTCAGGCCTGAGAACGTGCCCAGAGAACACCATTGTCCACATGTGCTGTCACAAAGAATTATCTAAACCTTTCACTGGGAGATTATTGACCTTCCCTGAAACATCATCATAGAGTCTCATATTCTACATCCTTATGTTATATAAAAGTCCTAATCACAGATTAATTCAGCCACCTTCCAGCCATTTGTAATGTCCCCATTGTCCCACCTCGGAGTGGAATTTCCTTCTCCCAGCCTAAGGAGAAAGATGCTGAGCTGTTTGCTGAACCCACAGGGATTCAGAGAAAGATTGAAGCATCAAACCCCACCACTTCCTCCCCAGCTTCATCCTGTGGCTCTGGAAACCCCATCCCTGGGCTCTTCCCTTCCCTTCCCCGTGGGAGGCTGGGCTGGCTCTGCCCTGCTCATTCCATCCCATCCTGCTGCAGTGCCCAGAAATGTTCCCATTTCGACATAATCAGTGGTTTATTGCAGGGAAAATGAACCAAATGAAACTTCATCAGCTGTTTAATTAATAGTCACTTTTGCCAGTGCTTTTTGCCAGATATCACTGGGCTGGACTCGTTCACTCCACGGCTCCTGCTGGGAATGAGCCCAAATGCCACCTGGGCACTGGTGCCTCCAGTGCAGGGCACAGGAACCCACAGCTCTGCCAGCCACAGGAGAGCAGAGAGGGGCCCAGCCCTGAGGAGCTGTTGTGATATTTGAATGATGGGGGTGATTTCTGGGCTCAGCTCTGGTGTTCCAGCTGTTTCTGGTGGTCCAGGAGTCACAGCTACAGCACTGGATACGAACCCACCTCCCCTCAAGGGCAAACAAGGAGCCAGAGGGACAGCAAGGGAAACACCAGCCCCTGTTTGGCAAAGAACCACCACCACAAACCTGCTCTCCTGTTCTCCTGACCTATTTCACACTGTATTCAAATTTTTTAAACTTATTTACAGTTCTGTTACTCTGCTAAAAGATATTTGGACATCAGTTGCCTGTAAGCCCTATTTGGCCTATTTCCCATATAGAGATATACCAGCTGGACAACTTTTAGGCTGAGATCCAAAGCTGGGAGACTATTTTCATCAAGCCAAAATAACACTCCTATTAGCTCAGTTCAGGGGCTTTCTCTGTGCAGGATTTTTCCTCTGTGCTCCAAAGGTGTGACAGGCATCACTGAACATCCAGCACTATCATATCCATCTATCTATTTATCTCTCTCTTTATAGATAAATACAAACATATTTGTATATATTTGCCCCTAGTTCCCCCCAGTTTCCACCTTTCCCCTCTGTATTCCAAGCCTGAACAGATCAGGTGTCACTGTCTAGGAACGATGGGCACATTGAGTCATTTCTCCTCTGGAATGGAGCTCCAGAGCACTGAGGTCTGAGAGCAGCCACTGCTGGAGCTCCTGGTGTGAACCTGCCCTGAAATCCAGCCCCAGTTTCCCAGTCACAGCCCAGTGCTGGGTGGTGACATCTTACAGGAGAGGTCACAGCGCCTTCCCATCCTTCCCCTCAGAGCACATCCTGCCCCCCTGTCCCAGCAGAAGGGGCTGCAGGATTCCCACCTGCTCCCACTCCCAGAGTGGTTTGCAAGCCCCAGATAAGATCACACAGCACATTATTCCTCTTGCAGAGTTTTCTCCCTCTCAGTTCGGGAAGCCGAGTGGAGGCTTCCCACGGAACACAATCCAATCTCACTGTCGATATTGAAGCAAAGACATTAAATGTCTTGGTTAAGGGGAGCTGTATCACATGTGAATCACAACTGGAGCTCCTGGCTTGTGCTTTTCTGGTTATTCCATGTCTTCTCCTGCTTCTGTGTTACCAGGGCTGTCTCATCTTTCCAGAGGGCACGGGCACATCCTACAGGATGGGCTTTCCTCGTGGAGTGACAGTGTGACATTTCCCCATAACTTCCAAAGCAGAAGGCCGTGCCCCAGTTCTGAGGAAAGACACAGAATTTGGGAACTCTACCCCAGTTCCTTATGAGATGGAGATCCCCGTGGGGTGAGGAGGGAATATCCAAGCGGGAATATCCAAACGGGAATATCCAAACGGGAATGCCATGGCAGAGGGGCAGCTGCTCCCTGGGCAAACAGCCCACCCAACTCACCGCCCTCTACGGGCAAAGGGAGATGGAATAGCGGCATTGTGGAGACAAACCTCTATAAACACAGCCCGGCTCGGCAAGCTGGGAGGGAAGCTCAGCCGGGTGCGCGGGGCTGGCGGGCCGCGATCCGAGCTAAAGACAGCTCCCTAGCGGCTCGGAGCGCTCCGAGCATCCCCGCAAGGCTGGGCGGACAGACGGACACACGGCCCGCAGCTCAGCCCCCCGGGCCGCCCTCCTGCCCGCCAAGGCACGGCTTCAAATGCGGCCACGCAGAGCCCGCATCCCCCTCCCCGCGTGGGTTTTGCCCCCCGACCCCTCCTCGAACAACGCGCGGTAGCGAATGATCAACCTGGTCCCCTCCAAAGCGCTCCCCGGGCTCCCTCTGCCCGTCTCAGCGCCCTCTGACACACCCCCAAAGTCCCCAAAATGCCCCAAATCCCCCAAATGCCCAAAATGCCCCAAACCCCCAAAATGCCCAAACCCCCAAAATGCCGCAAATACCCCAAAATGCCCCAAATACCCCAAAATGCCCCAAATACCCCAAAAGCCCAAAATGCCCCAAACCGTCCAAACCCCCAAAATGCCCCAAACCCCCAAAATGCCGCAAATACCCCAAAATGCCCCAAATACCCCAAAAGCCCAAAATGCCCAAAAATGCCCCAAAATGCCCCAAATCCCCAAAATGCCCCAAAATGCCCCAGCAGGAGGGAACCCCTCCAGCTGCCCCAAGGGCGGCTGCAGCCCCTCCAGAACCCGCAGATGTTCTGTGTGACCTCTCATCTCCCAAACTGAGCCCTTTCCAAGCAGCAGCCGCTTCCTTCTGTACCTGCCAGCCTGGCACGGCTGGGCTCCTGCAAAGAGCTTTACAGGAGGAGAAACGGAGGAGCCAAACACCCTGCTCTCACCTGCCCTGGCGGACCTGAGACTTTGGTTTCAGCTGTTGACACTTTATTATGGTCCCCCCCAATTTGGGTTTTAAAGATTCCGAAAAGGATCCGGGGGCTTTGCATTGTTTCGGTTCAATACCGTGTTGATAAATCTGTGGTTGCAAACACAGCTCGGGATGATCTCGGCTGGTTCTCCCACACAAATATTTAGATGTGCACGCAGAGAAACTTCATTTCTATTAACACAACAGCCAAAGCCCTGAGAGATCCCCCAAACCAGAGGAAATTCAATACAGTTGGCAGTGTAGCCAGCGCTGATTACATACACAAATCTTGCCTGCTTGCACATCATGCTCCTATTTTTAGATTTTTAGGAAACAAAGAGCCCTTATTAATGGCTATCTTCTTGTTTGGGGAGAAGGGAGGGGAATAATTTTGTTTATATTTCTCCATCAGCCTGCTGGCTTGCACACAAAGCACTGGAGCAATTACACTGGCTGGAGCACTGGAGGAGAGACTTAGCAAACATCATTAATATGATTATTCATTTACTTAATTCAGCTCTTCTCCCGTTCCTAGGGAAGCACACCAAGGATCCACCGTGGCCCTGCACTGGGGGGTGTAACTCCCACCCATGCTGGACACCTTTCTCCAGGGAAGCTACACACCAGTTAGAGCAGGGAATGCGTTAGCAAAATACAATGAGAGATTCCTGAGCAGGGCCACACCAGGAAGAGCACAGGGTGACCTAATCCAGATGGAAAAGACCCAACTTTTCAAAGTCTCATTCCATTGACAAAGCAGCCCAAAACTCAGGGATTCACAGAGAAATGCACTGTAAGCACATTCTGAACATGGAGGTAAAACTTTCTCCCTGGACACTGATAAAAACCCTTCAAACCAACTTCATTCTGCCTCCTGAAAAGAGGTCATTGGTTGCCCAAATTCCCCCTGGTATTTCAGCCTCCTCTTTTCTAAGCCTGTTCAGACATCCACATAAAGCAATTGGAGATTAAAACAAACCAGAATGGGGAGACATGAAGCTCATTACAATAAATAATATGAACTCGAGCAAGGCTAAGTCTATTGTATCCATGAAACCATTAGAAGTGCTTGTACCACCCCAGCACACGAGATCTGTATTCTCTCCAGCTTTCCAGGCTGGGGAATTGGAGTGGGCTGATTCCTCCTTTGGGGTCCCAGCAGCCCTCCCTGCCAAGGCCTGGAGAGCATCATTAAGGGATATTGCAGAAAGGCTCAGAATAACAACCAGATACAGGAGCAATCCACCAGCCATGAAATGTGGTGGGCTTTTGTTGGGGCTTTTTTTATGAAATGTGGTGGTTGTGGTTTTTTTTCATCCACCTCTTCACTTCACCCAGCAAGTTGTGATCTTCCTACAATCACATCCTCCTCTGCAATCTTGCCAAGGGCGATATTGCCTCTTGATAATACAAGGCTTTGTGTGCACCTACAGAATTGAGAGACATTCAGGGGAATTTGGGGGCTGCAGGGAGAGAATTTCAAACTAAACCTAAAGAAAAGGAGCCCATGCAGAGCTGTAAGGGAAAATCTTCTCCCTTCTGATCCATACTCTGGGTGTCCCCTCCTCCCTGCACACACATCATCTCCTTTCTGCCAGCACTGCATTTTGGAGGGGGATCGACAGAACCAGCAAGGAGTCATCACTTATTGCTGGAGGTCAGGGATTTTAGGAAGCTCCACTGTGCCAGCACATGGGCTGCAAGAGCCTACGGTCCAAACCAGCCCCAGCTGAACAGCAAGACCTTCCTTCTGTGAAATTTAAATTAAAAGATATTAAGAACAGCCATTTCACTCCCATAGTCTTTACCAATTAAGCTGAGTGTTCAATATGCTCGGGTTGCCCTCTAATTTGGATTTTTCACCCAGCCAACGTGCTAACCCCAAAAACTGATTTTAAAAATTAAAACCATTGTTGCAATTTGCTCAGCTTAATATGAAGCAAGAGCATAATGTCCCCTCATGAATGTTGCTGCAAGGGGCTGCACAGCCTGACCCTTCCTCATAATCCCCTGTAAATTCACCCAAAAAGTCATGAACTACATAATATTAGTTCTTACAGACTGACATATTTCCCTGATCTTTCACGAGCCACATGGGGAAACAGTTTTCTCCTGATCTGAATGAAGAAGAAAAACAGTGATCCTAATCAACCGTTTACCCTTAGTGGCTTCCCTAAACAAATCTGGGAAAGAGCTTAAAGGCTTGGGAATATCCTCGACCCTGCTTGATGCACTGTAATAACCCTACCTAATTATACTGATATAAAAACTAATTGGAAAGATAGCAAATGTCAGGGTAAGATGCAAATTGTAGGGTGTTAATTGCTGAACAGGTGCTGGAATAGAATTAAATGAGCATCTTGATTAGGAGAGTGGAAAAAACAAATGTGGACCCCGAAATCAAGTTGGCCACGTGAATTATTTAGCAGCCTCCTCGTACCAGCCAAAGGTCGTGTTGATGTGACCTCTGCTTTGTGAGGGGTGGGCTGGCAAAACAATGGTGAACTCCAGGAGAAAACATGGGACATTTTCAGTGGGGTGAGGGAGGGGATTGTTTTTGGGGAACCCCCAGGTGGGAAAGGTGTGAGAGGGGAGTTTTCCACAGAGCCACTGGTGCTGAGGAGCCCACCGGTGATCCCACCTGGACCTCTGCTGACATGGCAAGCACAGAAACAAGGCCACTGCCATTTCCAGCAAATATTTGGGAATAGGAGTGATGGGCCAGACAAAAATGGTCTAAAAGCCAGGGTTTGTGTTTGCACACAACAGGAATTTCACCCACAGCCAGAAGTCCTTCAGTGACACCACCGTGGCAGTAAATTTTTTTCACACAGACCCTCCAAAAGCCATCTCATGTTTCAGTTGCCACTCAATGACCAGCAAACAGATCAGATCAAATAACATCAATTAGAACCAGCAGTCTGGAAATCAGAGCCCCCAACGTTAGCAGGGATTATTTGGGGCATACAAGGAGAAGAGTTTTCATGAAGGATTTAACCCAGCTTTCAGTGCTCCAGCAGGGAGCTGCCAAGCTGAACCTGGATATTCTGCAGGCTGGTATTTAGTGCTTCAGTGTGGGCTAAAAGCAGCTGGAGGGAGGATTTTCCAAGTTCAGCTCTATGTCCTGGAGGAGAAACCTGCAGCTCAAACCCAGGTCCCTGAGCTCAGCTCCAGTGCTCAGGGTCACTGATATGCACAGTTTTATCTGCAGGAGAAGGTGATGATGACAGAGAGGCTCAATTCGTGCAGGGTTAAGCTGAGCAGAATCCTGTCAGTCTGGAGCAGTCCTGGAGGTTTTGTCCCTGGGAATGGTCCTGGCTGGGCTGCAGGATGTGTTAGGCAGGGATGGGGAGCTGGTGTGTTATAATAACATGAACACTCCTATTAAAGCTTCCAGAAGGATCAAACTTCACCCCCCCTGCAGCTACAGCAATGTTAAATGGAAATCCTTCACCTGCCAAAGAGCTGAATACAGGGACTTTCCTGAGCTCCTAAAACTCATTCAAGGACTACAAAATGCTAGAATTAAAGAAAAGACTGTAAATTAAATCCCTTTGGACATACACAGTGCAATCCCTAGTTCTATTATAGTTCTGTTATGATGTAATTCCTCCCTCCTATGTCAGCACAAGCCTCTCCCATCCCTATTTTTCCCTGCTCATCCCAGCTGTTCTTGCCTCTTTCCCAATCTACAACTGAGCCTAATTATCAGTCTTAATCAGTCAAGACTCCCAGTCCAGCACAGAATTCCTCAAACCTCAAGCCCAGTTTTCTTCACCAGAAGTACCATTTTCCCACATTCCACCCAGAGGATGCTCCCAAAATACACCCAAATATCCACAAGTTTTCCAGGCAAGGACCTAACTCTCCGGGCTCCTGACAATTCCCATCAGCCAAGGAACTGGAATCCACACTGCCCTAAACCCAGCTCTGATCTGCATAAATAGAGAGTATTTATATGTCATCAGCTTCTCTCTCACTGCAGCAGAGCTTTAAAGAGCAGCAAAACAACCATCCAGTGTGTGAGTGCAGGAAGAGACTGAGCTGGAAATATCTTCATATACAACAAAGATAAATTTTGCCAGGGAAAAAAAAACATTAAAGGGGGACACGATCACATTGGAACCATTTCTGGGATGGACAATCTCTGCTTCTGAAGGGGATGTATTTATATATAATATATATTTATATTTTATACCTATTTGTGTTTTATACATTTGTATATTTTAATATATATATTGGGCAATTTTTTGGGCAAGGCTACCGTCCTGCTCGTGCTGTTTGGCTAAAGAGGAAGGACTGACAGTGACACTCTTTGAAGGCACCAAAGTAAAGCTGGAAAATGAGAGAACCAGATGTCCCTGAAGGAATGCTGGGAAATGCTTGAGATAAAGGGGAGGGAGGGGGGGAAAACCACCTTTAACCAAAACATCCCAGAGGATATTTCTTTTTTTTGAGGTTCTATGTCAACAAGTGACACTGACACAACACTGGAGAGTTTTTGTGCCCCTCTTTAGCAGAGGAATTTTGAGTGAGCAGCATCAAGGAGAAGGGTTTATGCTGGCAGGGGCTCAGCTGTAAAAGCCCTCCTTGCTTTTCTTCAGGGTGCTGAGCACTCATGTCCTGGTGACAGCAGAGAGTTGGGACACATCACTATTCAAACACTGAGAATCCAGACCAGAATCCAGCACAAAACCAAGTTAAAGACTCAGGGAAATTTCTAGTAGCCATAAATTCCAGGATCATTTCAAACCACCCACAGTAAAAACTGAAGGTGAATGACATGTAGGAAGGAGACCCCTCTCAGCTTTATCCATCAGCCAAACCAGAGCTTTTGGGTTTAGATTCATGTGAATCTAAAGTTCCATCTTTATAAATAAAAACCAAGAATTGTAGTTTCTCACAGGAAGAAAACGTGTAAAGGATCCAGAAGCAGTTTCACCTTTCTTTTTGGAACTTAGTTCAAATCAAATAATTACACACTCACTAATTGCTTTGCTGAATCAGGATCCATTTGAAATAACTTTTTATCAGTGTTGCTTAAGAAAACCTAAGCACATTCCTTAAAAAACAATTAAATCCAATTTGTATTTGCATCAGCACTGTGGGCTGAAAGCCCAATTTCCTCGTGCCACGATTTCAGGTGTTGCCTGTGTCCTGGCTTTAAAGAGCTCTGTAATTGCCCCTCCTGTGCCACCTCTTTGCAAAGCCTCGAGGAGTGCATTGCAGACATGTGCCTGCCCATGCAGACGTGCCTGGGGCTGCTGTGGCTTCCCAGCCAGCTCAGGGGACAGAGCAAGGCAATTATCCCTCTCCTTTCCCACACGAGTCTCCTGCACGGAACTGCACAGATCAAGACAAGGATCCAGAGGGAAAAGAAGGAGTGGAAAACTTTTCCCCTGGAGCAAAGGGACTCCACTAACTAGAGCAAGGGAGCTCCTGCAGCGAGCAGGCTGAAAACCAGCCTGGGGGCAGCGAGGGTGGGAGGCAGGAGGAAGGTGCAGCTTCTCCACTGGTGGCACAGCCCGTGCACAAAGTTGCCTGGTTCTTTGAGGGAAGCTTTGGGAAGGCAAGGGAAGGGCTGTCAGAGCAGCAGCTTCCTACAGGCTGCACCCAAAAACCCTGGTTGGTTTGGGTTTTTTTTCTTTCTGTTAATATATATATATATAACCACTTCCAGAATATCTGAACACAGCCTTGGTCCTGCTTCCATTGAAATGAAATGAAGATTTGCCATGGATTTGTGCATGTTGGACTCAATCCTTGGGGGTTCCTTCCAAGTCAGAATATTCTGTGATTCTGTGGTGTGATGTGTTATGGGTTTGGGCATTCATTTGACATGGATTTGTGCAAGATAAATACCCAAACCCATAACATATCCTGTCACAGAGTCACTGAATATTCTGAGCCACACAAGGACCAGAGTCCAGCTCTGAAGTGAATGGCCCATACAGGGCACTGAACCCATAAAAACAGGAGCCCTGGTGGTTGTTCTTTGCTGTAATAAATATAAAAAAACCCGGAATAAGTTCCAATTCAGCATGAGAAATGGCACTGTGTGGTGAAAGCAGCTCTCTGCCCACCCCTGGCAGGGGCAGGGATTACAAGCCACCACGGAACAATCCGTCGCCACTCCATTTCAGTTTATTTTCTGGAAACAGCCTTTGTAGGAAGACACAAACCCATGCAGGGAAGAGCCTTTTGCCTAATGGGTTCACAGTCCCTGAGACTCAAATAAGCTGAGTGCTTAAAAACAACTCGGGAGCCACAGTAAAAGATAGAAAATTATTGCTTCCTGTCATGACCAAATATTAAACACAGCACACACCTAATGGCTCTATCACTCCCCAGGGAAGGAGCTTTATGAACAATAAAATCCCAGCAGACTTGCACTGTTTGGACTTAGAAGCCTCATTATGGGCTCACTGATCCAACACAATTTACAAGCTCCATGGACTCCACTTGAAGGAAAAGCCACCAAACGTGGAGTTATAAGTGGAATGCCCATGGAGAAATCAGCATTTATTTGTGAAGGGAATTGGCAGAGGGGATGGAGAGAAAAGGAAAAATAAAGGGAAGGGAAAAGAACGGTGGGTTAGATGAAAGCAGCATGTTAGAGATCCAAATCAGGGGGGAAAATGGGAATATGAACTACAGCTGCAGAGAGGAAATGCAGTTCCAGGACATGTTTCCATGATGGAACACACACTACTTGGATTCCACTCCTCACTGTGTCTCCTTCACCATCCTGGGCAACTCATGGAAACTCTTCATAGCTTTACAATTAATCTCCAATGGACTTTAGCAAGCTTCAGATATTCATTATACACTTTCAATCTCAGTCCTGTCTTCATTTCATAAGGACTCTGGGTGATGTTCCAAGCAGGACAAATTGTTTCATACCCTTTCTGGAGGCAGGAAAACACTAACTGGGGGGATCTGAAAGCAGGGACACACTAACTGGGAGGATTTCTTCAGGGAGGCTGAAATCTGCCATGTTTACAGGGTAGAAAATATACGAGATCCCACCAGAAACAGATGGTGAAAGAAACACCCAGGGAAGGGACGGGCAGGACCAAAAGGTTCAAAAGGAAAGCAAGAGGCAGCAACAAAAAGGTTAAGGCAGATGAAGTGACAAATCCATAAAACCAGGTCTAGACAGAGGCCAAGAGGAATGCAAAAGTGATAAGGGAGAGTATTTCAGGTCATAAATACACAGAGGATGCTTTGATTAGGATGCAAATACTCTGAATATTGGCATTTTCATTGATGAGTGCAGAAGGATCCAGGCAAAGGCAGAGCCACTTCCAAAGAGGGGAGCTGGGGAGGGCCCGTGTCACACACGACTGCTCCACATGCCCAGAATTTCTTCTGTGCTGTTTGCACAGTGAATTTATCCTCAGCTTCTATTCCCAGAGGTGCTTTAGTTCATGGGAAACTTGTATTCCAGTCCCCTTTCCACTGCTTCCAAACTCATTGATCCCAGTGGCTCCTGACACTGCTCCCTGTGTCCCTCTGCAGCCCCTGAACCTCCTCCCTGGCTGTCCGTGAGCACAAACTGCCCCAAATTCTCCTCCTGGCAGGGGCAAAGCTCCACTTCAGAAGGGGACAAAGGATTCTCCTACACCATGTTTAAACTTTGCTCCAAACTTTGTCCTGCTCAGGCAGGATTTACCCAGCCAGCACCATCAGTGGTTTTATCTCAGCTAAAGCACAACTAATCTAACAAGATTGGAATTCATCCATGCTTGTGTCCAAACTGCTCCAAAAGCATCCTGGAAGCTTATCTGATTTATGCAGAATTGCTAAAATCCTTTGGGTCCTGTCTTCATTGGGCTTATTTTCTTAAGGCTCCCAGGCAGTAGTAGCAATAGTCAGATTTTGTTTCTTTAAATTGTATAATATGTCCTTGCTTAGACTTAATCATGTTTCCCTTGCAGTGCTCAAAGCAGAACATGGGCTGACTGTTCCAGTTCCAGACTCAGTGGAACTGGAGTGATCAGTATTGGTTTAGAGTCCCCTCCCATTACATTTTCCCCTCTAACACATCCCAAAAAACACCTCTCCATGTGGAAGGCTCAGCTGAGGTGCCCAGGAGGAAAGGGCTGCACAGTCACAGTGACAGCACGTGGTCAAGAGTCCATGGATATAAAACACTCGTGGAAAGGAGGTTCCAGTTCTGTTTCATTTCCTAACAAATCTGTGCTTGAAATCAGCAGCAATTTCAGCTCATCTCCTTTATTTCTTGCTTTGCTGCAGAAGCAGCAACCAACAGTAACTCTTAAAATCCCCCTAAAATCATGACCACAGTGTTTCCACACACCAATTCTCAGCATCTCTTTGAGTGATCAGAGAAAAGCACGTGCAGACTCAGTTTAGGGTTACCCAGAGATTCTGGGAATGGCTATTAAAATACAGGGAGTCTGCAGTGGAGCAGAACTCAGGACTTCCACGGATCAAACCAGGCTGTTTTGATTTTCCTAACACACTCAAAGAGATGTTTAAGCTTCTCTTGGACTCACCAGCTTGCTGGAAAATCTGTTGTCTGTCAACATTAAATGAAAAACATTAAGTGACACAAGCGAGTCTCCAGTTTAGTCCATTTACAAGCTCTAAGTGTTTGTACACAGCAAAGATTTCAAGATGTTTTGGACAGCAAACTAGTAAAGAATTTTCTTTTTGTCTAAAAGAGGAGAGGAGGATAAAGAAAAAAAAAAAGAAGCAAACAAACAAATTAGGCACTAAGAGAAGCACTTGTCAAATGGCTGGGATAGTGCACTTTAAGTTACTGACTCCCCACAAACATCCAGTCTACTAAAAAATTCATAAAGAGACAGATGGCACAACAGCAGCTCTTTGCAGGAGAGCAGGGTTTAGCAGGAACAAAGGGCTTGGACTCCCTAGGACAGGAGGAGGGCTCATTGTGGGGTGGGGGGCTTGGAGGGGGCACTGGAGCACGCGGGGCTGGGCAGGGCTGAGCCCTTTGTGGCTCCTCGTTCCACCCCACACCATTTGGGACCCTTTTCCACCTTGGCAGCCTCACAAGGACCACGGAGGGCAGAGCAGAGCAAGGACAGTCGAACTGTGCCACGAGATTAAATCCTCCTGGTGGCAGAAATACGAAAAATAAGAGCAAAAGCTCCCGTTCAAGGACCTGAACCCCCTTGCCACAGGCAGGTAATTGCTGATGCTTTGCACTGAAGGGAAACTGAGGCACGGATTGAAGTGACTGAAGGTGACAAGGCAATTCAGTGGGAATTTGGTCCAGAGCTCTCCAGTCAGGCTGTTCTGCCTCTGAGCAGTAGGAAATAGCCTGGAAATAACCCAGTGGTTTGGGGGATCAGCCCAAAAGGGCATTTATTGTGAATAAAGGGATGATGGATGGAAGGGACAAATTGTGGATGGAAGAGATAAAGTCCTTTGCAGATGGCTGAGATTAAGAGAAAAAAAAGGGGGGGGAAGAACAAAGAAGAAAAAAGGAAAATATGGATGGCCAGAATTCTGCACTTGTGTCAAGTCAGATGCCTCAAATGAAACACAACCCATAGGCCCTTTTTAGGGAAAGGGAACTGCGGAGGGAGAGACACACACACCCCCCCAGAGGACAAAGCCCAGCCCTGTTAACCTGGACATCTCACCCAGAGCGCTTTGACACGGACCCTGCAGGTCACAGTGTTTGAGTGTGGCAAGCCCTGCCTTTCCTGAGTGGGTTTCAGTGCCAGGCAGAGCTCCCTCCTCTGCTGTGCCCCCAGCGGGCAGGGCAGGGCAGGGCAGGGAGGGAACCCTCCACCCCTGGTGCCCCAATTCTGCACCCAGGGATGGACCCCCACGGCTCAGGGATGTAATCCCGGCCCTCCTGCTCCTTCCCAGAGATGCTGACAAGTTGCCAGCTGTGCTCGTGCCTTGGGTTGGGGTTTTTAAAATAAAACATGATGAGAAACCCCGAAATGCTGCCAGCACGAGGCAGCTGATTGATGCTGCAGTGGCCCACCCAGTGAAACCAGTGTGCCCAGTGCCAGTAGGTGCTGCCCCAGCTCAGAGCACATCCCAACCCACAGGGACATGGCACACACCCCACTCCCACCCCTCCAGCGCTGCCCCGGCCACAACCACAATTAATTAATTAACAAATAAGGTAACAACACGCATTCAATGGGGAATTTATATCCAAAGCCACCCAACCCACCTAAAATGAGAGAGAAAATCTGCAGTAAAAGGAGGAATTAAATTAATTTGCATCATCCACGACCTCTTAATCCTAACACCAAGCTTCTTTTTGTTTGCATAAGTGGTGTGGGAAAGGCAACCAACTAAATAATTATAATATAGGCATGACAAAGTACAGTTTGCATTTGAAGAGCCATCCTCAAAGGAAGGAGCTTCCACCCCTGTATCCAAAAGGCCCTTCACTTCCCATGCCTGACCATGATTTCAATAGAGCAAACATCAGCACACAAAGTCCACACTCTGATTTCTAGGAACTACAAGGAACTTCAAGAACCACTTCAGCCACGGGGGTGGGAAAAAAACCTAATATTTACATTTCTGAAGTCTCCTAAAGCTCCCAATTCCACAAGACACCAACTTCCAAAACGAAGCAGGAGGGCAGGATGAATCCACCAGTGCTGGGATCCACCATGGGAACACAGTACAGCCACCTCAGCTCGGATTGATTTGGATTCTGTACACAAAGTCAGAGCTTGTTGCAGTCTGTTCAGGGGTCCTTCCAGCCCTGTGTCACGAGGCTCTGCCTTTTAGTGTCTGCAACAGCAGGGTGTGAGCTGTGGCACAGCTGGGGAATCAGAGCCTGAGCAGAGTTCCACTGGAATTGTGCCTCAGCCATCCCAGGAACCCCAACACCCCAGTGTGTCCTCCAGAGCTGGGTTGGTGGGAGAGGGCACACACCAAACCTCAGCAAGGCAGCTCCTTTTTGTATAGAAAAGTTCCCGTTTTCCAAGAGCCAGTGGAAAAATAACTGCAAGGTCCTTGGGATCTAAATCGAGTCCCCAGAGCAAAGGTCACTGCAGAAATGTTTTATTCAGCAGAAGAACTTTTGGAATTCTTTCAAGGAGAAGAAAAAACCCCACAACAACAACATGGCTGACATTTCTTTCCCACTGAGCTGTTCCTTTCCAAACAGGGATACAAACCCTGGTGGACACCAAGGAACGTGTCTCCCTCCAGCAGGGAACAGGTAAACCAGCACGGGAGACTAAGAGATGCTCTCTGGAAGGACAAAAAGTGGGGAGAGAAACAAATCAAGGGGACTTCACTGTACTGCTGCTGGAGTTACACTGACTTAATGGTGGAACTCGATGGCTCTGGAGATCTCTCCAACCCCAGTGATTCTGGTTCTATTCCATGAGAGCCCTGGGCCAGTTTCACTTTGCACACTGTTTAGACACAGCTCTGCACAACACAAATGTATTTGTGCAATCCCTCCTCTCTCCATTTACTCCTTTCCCTTCTCTAGAGACCTGTTAGAATGTGGCAGCTGTGTTATTACATGACAGGGGTTTATATTTACCTATCATTTCAAACAAAGGAAAAACCCCTTCATTCCCGTTATTATTTAAAGAAAACCTGTAGCTCATTTTAAACTAACAAAAACCTACCATGAAAGAAATAATGACCTGAAAATCTTGCCACATTTTTTGACCCACATGATTCCAAGCTGCATTCCAGAAATGAGATCCCACCTGCTCCCAAGTTCTTGAGCGTAGAAGTTTTGCTTTAAAGAAGCCACATAAAGACCCCCTGAATAAATACAAGCAGTGCTGTCCAGATCCCCAAATTCAGAGCACACACAAATGTTTTGTGCTTGTTCCTAAGGGTGCATTTGGGGAGAGTGGCCCATGGAGTGGAGCCCCAAACAGATGTGCTGGTTGCTGTGGCAGTGTCTGAGAAGGACAAGCACACAGACATGAGCAGCTTTGGTACCCCACTCGTGCTGAGGAAGGTGCAGCACACAGCATTGTCCCTCTCTGCTCAAGCCTTGTGTGACTGGGTAAAGAGGTGGGACAGAAGTGACTGTACAAAAATGACTGCAGGTCAAGGGTAGAACCAGCAAAACATTTAGCTTTGAGTTTCACTTCCATTCCCCACACTGTTCACTGAGCCACGTCACCTCCAGACAGCAGAGCACATCTGGATTAATTTCTTTTCTATCAGGCCTAAACCTGATTTAGTGATAACCAAACTCAGGTAGTGGCAGAAACCTCCCCTTCCCTGGTCTTAATCCCAGGCAAATCCAGTGCCTGACTTCATTCTGCTTCTCCAGCAGCACCAGGAGTTTCACAAAATTCAGGCTTCAGGCTGGAAGGTTCCCAAATGCAGATTCATACCAAACATCAACACAGCCAAAAATAAGCTAGAGATCTCATAGGAAAGGTCAGGATGGCACATCTAGGACTTGTGCTTCTGGTGAGGGAACTGCCCCCCACACCCAGAGACAGCCCAGCTCCAGCTCTGGCCCCAGCCACAGTTAAAAGGGAGTGGAAGAGCCCCATCACACCAGAGCTCCAAATTTATTGAGCTTTACCAGGATGCAAAAGCGAAGGCAATAATTGGAGATCTTTGTTCCAACCACCCTGACCGTTCTGAATGCCAAAAGAATTTCCCAAGCACTCCTATGACAAGTAATGCTGCTGAGAGTGGAGAAGGAGCCCAGCAGACACACAGCCTGGCTCCACCATCAATCCACCCCGGCAGCAACTCTCCACTGGCCCCTCGTACCAGCTGCTTCAGGGAGAGGGAACTCTTTGAACAGCTCCTACACAATAGGCAGGGGGAAAACATTTCTTCCTGCCTCTTGCTTATTTACTGTTCTCCTTCTGGAGCCCTTGGTTGTGTGTTCCTTTCTGCCTATTCCCATTTTTCCTGTTTGAACCTTGCTGAACTGCGGATCTCAAACACTTCGGAGTCAGTGAGTTCCAGGGGCAAGTTTTCTAATAGGAAATAACAATTTTTGATGCACCAGTTCCTGATTTAACAAACCAGGTGGACAGAAAGCATTCCAGAGATGCACACACGGAATATTGCGTCGCAGTAAAAATGATACACGAGGAACTTAAGTTGAAAAATAAACATCAGCTTTGTCAAATGGAGGACAGATAAGCAGCCAGAAAGATCCTCAGGTGTCCCAGAGCAGAAACAACAATTTTGGGATGTTTTGGGGGGAACATGAGGATTCCTCTCCTACCTGTCAATGATCACGGGGTCGGACGGAGTCTCGTTCCTGTTGCCACAACTTTTCTTCTCACAGCACCGACTGCACAGGGAAAGAAAACCAAAATTAAAGACCCCTGGGACAGCTGAGAGCAAAGCAACCAGCTCCAAGTGTGGCAGCAAACCTTCTGCACTCCACACACACCAAAGAGGGTGGAAATTCCAGCTGGGCATTGCAGAAGGGAGAAGAACTGAGGGAATTGGGTGCCCAGGTCCTGGCTGGTCCCAGCTGCAGTTTGGGACTCGGCTCCCTGGAATCCTCTGGAACCTCCCAGCCAGAATGACCAGCAATGTGGTCCCACTTCAGACCAAGGTGATATTTATAAGGGCTAAGAAGCGATTACCAGATCCATAATGTCATTGCAGGCACGAGCAGCACGTGTTGTGGAGGGTTAAAAACCCATCAAAAGCTGTTGGAATAGACAATCATCAACCTGATGTTTTGGTCTATTCCAATAACTGACTTTTTGATTAGTAAATAAATAGTAGCCCCTAAGTTTTATATGGTGACCAAAAACTTCATTGCTACATGAAAACCCAGAAACTGAACATATCTAAATCCCAGTCAGGATCTGAAAGGATGGGTTTCAGGTTGGCATTTGCAATCCCTTTCAATTGTTTCAGATTAAGCATGTTTGTATGCTTATATTTTATAATAATATGCAAATACACTAAAATAAGCATAATATAGAAAAAAAGCTTACATTTTATACTATTAATAAAAATAATAATTTAAAAATGAAAACGCAAGTTATTCTTTTATTCCAATTGATACACTCATTGAATTTACTGAAGGGAGTATAAAATATGCAAGCGTGGCTTTTTTAGCTTAATGTGCCTAACATTCAATTATAAATACCTAAAATGAGTCTTTAGACAAACCCCCTCTTTCAGACACGAAGAATTCCAACGGGCTGCATTTCCTCCTGCAGTTCCAGAGTGTGGCAGGAAGTTCCTGCTCCCAAATGAACTGCCCAGCAAGATGAGCTGTAAGCAGCAGATCTATTTGAATAGCAGCTCTAAGTGTTTCAACATTCCTACATTCCCTTTGCCTCAAACCTGCACTTATTCATCGATGCCAGTCCTTTAAAAATAAAAGGAGACACTAAATATTTAAAAATCCCTGGGGCAGCCCCTGTAGCTGCTGTAAATTGTCGTGGCTCCAGCGACTTCAGTGCAGCTCTGGAAATTCATACCAGCTCAGAATATCCCACTCCCTCCTTCTCCCAACTTTGTTTTAAGTGCATCCTTTATGCATTTCACTCCCTAGGAGCTGTTTATAAAGAATTGTGTATTTTTGTACCCAAAGCCAAGATGTGAGATGTTTCCTAAAGAAGAAAATAGTAATAAACCCCACCCCAAAAAAGCAGAAAATCCTCTCAGAATAACGCAAATTCAACATGCCCAATATAAGGATGGGTTGAAAACAACATCTACATTCTTATCACTTTTGGGTACCAGATTTTTCTTCAAGTGATGGGGTTTGTTCCCCTCGACCGTAACACTTTCTGGGCCCAAACACAGATTAAAAATATTCTTGACTAGGGAGAGCAGTCACTCCTAGTGAAGGATTAGATAATTCATAAATCACAGCGAGACCGAGGATGTTCCAGCCCAACATTTTAGCAAAGGTACCTCTCCCATCTTTGCATCCCTGGTTCCCAATCCCCCCTCAGTATCCAGCACCAACATTTCCACTGGGTTTGGGTCACAAGGGCTGCCCCAATTGACTCGGTCCAGGCTCAGCCCATGCCCAAACCCCCAAACTCTGGTGGCTCCAGGGCCAAACCTACAATGTTCTCTTCAAGGAAATTATCGCTGTGACTTCCCCAGTATTTACATTCCTGCCACAGTGCTGGGCTGGGGACACACCTTCAGAGATGCTCCCTTGCTCAGGACAAGAATATCAAGGCTTAAGACTTCTATTGTCTACACCTTTTGTTGTTATTATACTTTCTCCTCTAATTAGATCTACACGAGGAAATTGATGGTTTATGTTATGAATGGTCCGGGGCAAAAAAACCAAACCCAGGAACCCAAAAGAGACGACACCAGACCCACAAACTGAGTGTCCAGCAGGCTCATATCAAAGCCAAACCTCCATCCCCACACTTGACTAAAAATGGCTTTAAAATTCAGCCCCCAACTTCCCTCCCCTCACCCCAACACCAAAATAAAAAAAAAAAAAATCTGTCTCTAATTTCAAACTCAAATAAGCTCACAGCATGGTGGCCTTTGTTTTGTTTTCTTCTCCCCAACTCCTCCCTGCAATTGCATAACAAAAGTGTCTAAATTCACACCATCTGGCCGATAAAGACACGGGCCCCAGTGGCCGCCTGGCCCAGCTGATTAGAGCTCCCGTCTAGTCTGAGCCTTGTGGCGAAAGTCACAGCTGTGGGGCTCGCTCACACTCAATACCACTCTGTTATTAGCCAGCTGTAGGCCTGAGACTACTTCTGTTCAAATTATAATACCTTTTAACCCTCTGAGCATTGAGGGCAGAGGGGCTTTGCTGGCAGCAGCATAACAACGACTTTCCTCGGGGTCCATCATTGGGAGAAGGGCAAGAGGAGGAAAGAAGTGATTCCGGCAGGGGAGAGGCTTTGCCTGGGATATTCCACACAAACCCACCTCGCAGGGACAGCTCCCACTCGGGGGTGAGAACCCACAGGGAAACATTTCAGATGGGCAAATAAATCAGCAGAGCAGGAATTACTGGGAGCTGAGAGATGAACTTGCAGTGGGGACGTGACAGATTGGTGCAGCCGTATCAATATTTAGACAACTTTCCTGCTAAGATGCATCTGTCACTGTCTGAAAGGGAAAACGCTCAGTTTTGGGTGTGTTTGTCCCCATAAAGCAGAAATATCTCTGTGTGTGACTATAAAAATGCCCCCCAAAACCCACCTTCGACTAGGGAGGGGTGGAAGGAGAGCAGAAGGACAGACAGACCCTTCTTGTTTTTCCTTTTAAAAGCAGGAGGCATCAACTTGGACAGCAGAGTGGGTACAGTGCATTAAATTTTTATCTACTGTTCCTAATGCAAACTAAACTAGGGCCTTTAAAAATTGATGCTGCCACTTAAGCAGCACACAATCAGGAAGATTTGATTATTGTACTTAAAAGAAATAAAATAAAATGTCAAGTTTAACTGGGGCTGGATCCATTCCCTTGGCGTTATTCAAAGTGATGCCTCTCCAGAACACACAGCAGAGATACTCGAGGAAAACACGGCATTGAAAACCAAACGTCTTGATTAGGTTACAGAACGCCTTTGATTCCCTGCACTAATCTGTGTTTTACATGGGAAGGACGTCCCTGGGCTGTAATTCCTCCTGGCTAATCCAGCAGGCAGGAGAGCTCGGGGTGCCCGGGTGCTGGTTTCGATTTGTAGGAGTCACCTCGAAGCGAGCACGGGGTGTGTTTGGAGCCACCAGCGAGCTCAGGTAGCCCAGGGCTGAGCAGAGCCTTTGGGACCACAAAGGCAAGGGGAGGAACAGGAGGAAAGCCATGGTCATTCCAAGAAGTCCACTTGGATGAGGTGGTGCTGAGACATTTGAAACCAAAACTGCACTTTATACAGGAAGGTGAAGTGTGGTTATGCTGTTTTATTATCACAAAGCACAACCTCATTGCACAGGTCACATTTTGCTCCTCTAATGCTCCCCTAGTTATAGGGAAAACTTTGAACAATATAGATTTTATTTATATATATATATATATATTTAGAGACATACACCAGTTCTAGATGTGCCAGAAAGTAACTTACAGACCTTTGATCTTTGCTACTACATCTACAAGGAGGTCTGTGTAAAGCCCATCCTGTGCATCCCTCACACGTGATATACATTGTGTTTGGGTCAAAAGCTCATTTTCTTAATTAGCAAGAGCTAAGCACAAGAGATAAATAATATACATCTACTTGATTCTTATTAAAGTAATGGAATCATTGAAATAATTAAGCACCGAAACCCAGACTTCCCCTTGACAAAAATTCTGCCCAAATAAGCTGCTCTTAACTTAAAAAGAAATAATAATAAAAAACCCCAAGTAACAAACTGCACCATTAAAAGAAGCAACATTCAGTCTGAAAACTTAACCCTCTTCCCCTGATACAATAAATCACAACCCGTGTTTAATAACAGGATTGGGCTTTGCCTTTCGTTTTATGAAGGAACATTCTGTGCACAATTTAACACATTTTAATACAAGAGCATTGGCTGTTTGCATTGTTATATGCATTGAAAAAACTTTAATTACACGAGGACAGGAAAAGTAATAAGTTTCCATGGAAGCACGATGTACATACAGAAGGTATATGTAACTTCAGACTTACACAAACGTTATTAAAAACATCCTCAAGTCGCTTTACCCTCTAATTTATAACTTTACATGCTAAGATTGTGTCTTTTTAATTAAGAAGTGGAAGCCCCCTAAATATTGTTCACACATATAGAAAGGAAGAGTTTGTGTTTCGGTTTGGGGGGTTTCTCTTTGGGTTGGGGCAGAACTACACAAAATTAAAGAATATTAATCACTTTGCTTTCATTAAGAAAATTAAAATATTTCACTAGAGAAAATTACATGAAACTGCTTTGTAGTTTCCACGTGCAAATATAGAAGTTAAACTGCTTATTCTAATAAGGTGAGAAGGAATTGTGTAAGAAATTAGCACATAAAAGTCTCGATGTAAAGAACACACATAAAGGCCTGGTTTAAACAAAACCAGCACAGCTGTGGTTGCTAAATCTTCTACAGGGAAAAAAAGGCATTGAAAAAAGAGGCAAAAAACACCCCAAATATCTGTTTTGAACCCCAATCAAGGACTACCCTCGTGTAAAAAGAAAGTCTTCCTACAGAAGGAACCTCCCCAAGTCAGCAACAAAACAAATAAATAAGAAAATCAAACTACAAGTTCCTCAGAAAGGCCTTTTTGGCCTCTAATTCCACAAAAGAGATGCCAGTAAAGTCACCTTACCTGCACATGACCTCGTGGGTGAGCAACACTCTGCACATCTCAGGGTTCTTGTTCTGCCCTTCATAAGTTATGGGCTGCAAAAATACAGGGAAGGGGTAAGCCAGGAGCACCTGAGGGCTGTTATTTATCACAACATTCACCTGGGAGGGGAGGGGGTTTACCATTGCTCCTGCAAATAAATACCTTCCCCCAAAGCCTTTACGTGCAGGGCAAATAGCTTTACATAAATATGGGTGTAGAGTGGGTAAAACCTACAGCCCACAGAGGGGAAAAGAAGGGCTGAAGAGCTTTACTTTCCAATTAACCTCAAAGCTGGGTGTGTAACAAGATGAACAAGAGGCAAAAATGAGGCAGAGAAATAAAAACAGGCAGGGAAATGTTAAGGAGAAAGGAAGGATGAGGTGGGACAGGATAAGAGGGCACATCCTAGCTCTGCTCACCTGCTTAGTGACCGAATCGATGAGCCTGACATAGAGATCCTGTTCAGTCCTGACACCTACAGCGAGGAGAGCAGCAATAAATGACATTGGCACGGGCACCTTCCCCTAAACATCCCAACAAACCCGCTTGCTTTCATTATTAAACCTTAACATTTCGTTATTTAGCCTTATTCAACCTCCTCAGCCAGCCCGTGCAGTTTTATTTCCCGAGCCCAGGGAAAGCCAGGGCCCATCCCAGCATTGAGGGGGCATTTCGGGGGGTTTTGGGAATGGGTACCCGCACCCCGAGGCTCTGCCCGCCTGTGCCCCCTCCGGGAGGGCCAGACCAGGACGGGACGGGCACTCACCATTGCTGTAGAGGAGCTGCAGTTTGTAATGTGTGCCGTTGTTGGTCTTCTCGTTGCCTTGTTCCTGAGAGGGAATTGGGAAGAAGAAAAAAAAAAAAAAAAACAAACCAAAAAAAAATCCTTCCAGAACTTACACTTGGCACATTTAAAATGCAAAAGCTGATAATCGTGATGGAAGTGACAACAAAGTTCATTAAAATTCTACGAGGTGAATCCACTGATTGGGATGTATTAACCTTCCGAGTGACCCGGGACAAACTACAAAATACTGCTGACATCTTTTCCTGTAGGAGTTCAAGAACTTCTTTCCCTCTCTTATTTATTATGCTCGCAACTTTTTCAAGGCAATACACGGAGAAGAATTTGTGCAATTCAAATCAGGGAATATAAAGCAGATTGACAGTGGGAAAACTCAGGGAGTTTTGCCTTTAATGTGACCATTACTTTGCAGTAATGTTATTTTGAGTCATTATTGGTATTTGTTTCCCGAAGGTTGTGCTACAGGGGCGTTTCTTGCTTGGTTTTTTTTAAATGCAATTTCCTATAACTATTTATGATTCATAATTTTAAAAAATCTTGTCCATGGGTAAGAAAATAATTGAAAAAATGTGAAGTGGTCAAGACATGGATTTGAAATCCAAACGCAAGTGCTTTTCAAGTCCTGTCAGTGGCTCTGGTATCTTAAGAAATACATATACTCGAGCTCAACAGATAATAGGACATATTACAGGTCAGATTGCACTTCTGTTCAGGTACTCATAAAACCTGCCAGATCTGGTAGTTACAAAAAGAAAAAGGTGCATTTATCCCTCTTGAATTTTATTTTATTTTATTTTATTTTATTTTATTTTTAGTGGGTGTATGAAATTCCCGCTGTATTCCTGAGATAGCAGTGGCTTCCAAGCGTTTTTAGCCACAGCAGCATAGAGAGCAACAGCTCCAGGAAAGCACCTGAACCCCGAGCGGGCACTGCTTGTGTTTTGTTAGGGACAACAGGTATGAGAAGTTGTCAGCTCAGCCTGGGAGGGGGGAAGATCAAATTTGGAGAGGAGAAGAGGAAGAAGAAAGGTAACAAGCCTTACTTTATCATTTTCTACAAAGTCCACAAAAGCTGTCCTCTCTATTTCCACGGGCTGCCCCTGTCTGTCGTAGAGAGCCAGAACAAAGTGAAAGAAATTGGATTTCCTCAAGTTGGAGGGTGGCTGCTTTTCAAAGTGGGCTCTGGACAAAGCTACTCCGCTGTGGAGGAAACACACGGGATGGGGTGAGGGGGAGAGACAAAGACATTACCAGGTTGTGCAGCGGCATCAGCAAACAACAGCAAAGGCAGAACGCGCTCCTGTCCCTGCTCCGCCGGAGCCGGGCGGGACGGGGCTGGCACCGCCGCGGCATTCCGCCTTTCCCCGCTCTCTGTACCCCACGACAGCAGGCCTTTCCAGCCCCCACAAGCCAAGGGAAGCTTTTGGTAAATGCACTAGATGTTTGCCTCCCTGCTCTGCCTCTTTCCTCGCCTGCCACGCTCGTTGCGGGAATGCAGCGGGCTGGGAAGTGGCTGGAAGGTGTCAGAGAGCCTGGCAGTGCCCTCTGCCCATCCCGGTCCCTTTTCCTGCGGGCAAAACCAAGCGGCCTTCAAATCTTTGCTCCAGCCAGACTGCCAGCTCCAGGGCACCTGCATTTTGGGCAGACACAGCTCGTTTCGAGCGGAGCAGCCACTTTTCCTCAACAGCGAAGTTTGTCTTTACTCTCTGACTTATTTGAACCGATTCCCGGGACTTCAATTTCTGATTTAAATGGAAAGAATTCAGGCTCGCCTTAATCAGCCCTTGCCCAAATCCTGTCGCTGACTGCAGAAAATGCAGTGATGTTTCCCACGCATTTCCCGGCTTGGAAAGATTGAAACGCTTTTGCTTATCCGCAATATCTCTCATTGCAGCTTTATTTCTTCGAGAAACTAATTGTAGCTCCCTTTCCCTAAAGCCGATTTCCACCTACTGCAGAGAGAAGAGGTGCACATGAGCACCTCCACATGACTTAATAGACAGATTAGGTGTCTGACAGACTAGTTAGGAGCCAGGACACCTTTGCTTTCCAGTCCCCCAAATAGCTCCACAGCACTGGCAAAAGTGCTGGACTCTTTCGGAGAACTGCAGATGTTTCCCCGTGATTTCCTTGCCAAACAGGTACGGCGTGAACTCACCACATCCGCCACAACTGGCCCTGCTTTGGGGTTTCCTCTCGTTCTGCGTGTGAAAAGCTCGGGTTTGGGGGTTTATTCCGAGCCTCGGGATAAACCCCGGCGATGTGACCGAGCCGCGCGGCCGCGCCTCCGCCGCTCCCGGCAACCGGAGCGCTTTTAGGAGCCGCTTCCTTTTGCTTTCGGTTTCCCCGGGAATAAACCTCTTCCCCCCTCGTTCATATTTATTAGAGGGTCTATCGACATTCATAAAACCCTGAGAAGCTCTCCCTTAGCGCTTGGCAAACCTTGCTCCCGGATCAGGCCGTGGGTGGGGGCACGGCTGTACTATTTCGAAAACGTCCCTGTTTCATCTGAAGTCCCATCTGCTGTTCCATGCCCTTCACCTTGTCTCTCGACTAAATAAAACCTGCCTTTTTCCCAATTTAGCCTTCCCCGATGCTACTACTTTTTTCTTTTTATTTTCTATTTTTTTTTACAAAACTTTTTTTAAGGCTATCCAAAGAGCGAGGAGGAAAAAAGAAACATCTAAAAGGGTTTCCTCGTCTCACCCCTAACGGGAAGGGACTGGAATAATTGTCCTGTGCCCACTGGGCTGGGAAGGGGAAATAAAAGGGGTGCGTGGGGGGAGATAACCCACCCAAACAAGTGAAAAGCAAAGAGCCAAGCCCCCTTTTGGGGCTGTTTGGTGGTTTGGGGGCTCAGCAGAGACCGCTCGGGCAGGTGCTCCGGGATGTCCACGACCATCCCTGCCCAGCCAGCCCCTGCTCTGCCTGCCCGGCTCGGTCTGTGCCTCGCCCTGAACCCACGCGTGGAGATTTCGGCAATGCCCATGGTGAATTAAATAAAACAAGACGGGCCGGGGGGCTGCGGGGGGAAGATGTGCATTGAAGTTAATCCTGAGTTGGTGCCCTCCTGTTGGGGTGGCTGACCCAGGATGTTCTGATACAGGATGTTCTGTATCGGGGGGTCCAACCATCCCACCCCCCCAGCATCTTCTCGTGCAGAAAATGAAAGAATGGCCCGAACTCGCTGTCATCTGAGCCCCGAACTGGATTATTTTAGGACTCCTGGTGTGCTCTGGGTTTGGAGCGCTTCTCCCTTGCTCTGCTACTACCACCTTCAATTTTCACTGACTAGAGGAGAGCGGGAGCGGGACAGAAAGGGAGAAAATAAATTTAATATCAAATGCAAACAACAGGGAGTAAAGGAAAAGGCTTGCTTAAAAAAGAGAAAAAAAATAACAAGCAGGGGGAAAGTGGGAGAGAAATAGTCACGGTTACCTTTGTGCTGCTACGTTTGCATCCACAACCCCAACGTTCCTGACCCAGGACCTGACGGAATCCATCTCAGAACCTAGAGATTTATCTTTCAGAATTGGTCCTCTTCCTAAAGTATCTTGAATCCCAAACATTTAAAAAGTCTATTCCAACTAGCAACAGTTTCCTTTCGGGAGATAAGGGAGAAGGAAGGAAAAAAAAAAAAAAGAAACAAAAAACAAAACGACGCAGCCTTTGAATGTGACACAACACAAATCCCAGGAAAGTGAAGTTCAGCTTTGAAACCAACTTCTTCTGCTTTTTAACGCTACGTGTTTTTTAATGCCTTCGAATGGGGAAGAAAGTTTTTCCTCTGGCAGAGTAAAAGTTACGCTGATTCAGCCTTGCCTGGAATCACCATCCTTCACACGCAGGAGAGCGAGCCGCATCCACAAAGCGCTCGCTGCTAGCGAGGATCACCTGTTTCTCTCCAGACACGGCGAGATCGGATTGATTGCTGCCTAATCCAGGGCGAGGGGGGGGTGGAAAAAAAAACCCCAGGCGCGGGATAAACGGGAAAAGCGAGGCCGAAATGGAGCTAAAGAGGCTGATCCCTCCTCGCCGGCCGCGGCATGAATGGGGCACACCGTGGGAGCGGGCGGGCCGGGGGGCGGGGCCCTGCCCAAATAAGGGCATCTCATTTGCATTCCGACCCCTGATTGGTGGGATCCGGGAGGGGAGGCCACTCCCCGCGCCGCGGCGGGGATGTCGCGATAGGGATGTCGCGATAGGGGGATCGGGATGGGGGATCTGGATGGGATACAGGGATGGGGGATCGGGTTGGAATATCAGGATGGGATATCGGTATGGGGGATCAGGATGGAATATCGGGATGGAGTATGGGGATGGAATATTGGGATGGAGTATGGGGATGGAATATCGGGATAGGATATCGGGATGGGGGATCGGGATGCGATATCGGGGTGGGGGATCGGGATGGAACATCGGGATGGGGGATCGGGATGGTATATCGGGATGGGATATGGGGATGGCACGGCACCCCCAGCACCGAACGCATAAACTGGGCTAAAATTTTGCAGCGGCGCCGGAGCGGGCAGGGGAACGGCGGGTCTGTCGCGATGGGGATGTCGCGGTGGGGATATGGGGATGGCACGGCAGCCCCCGCACAGCTGAACTGGGCTAAAAGCAGCGGGGAGAGCAGGAGGAGCGCGGTCCGTGCCCGCCCCGGCACCGCGGAGCCCATGGAAGGGAACCGCGGGTTTATCGTGATGGGTTATCGCGATGGGCTATGGCCATGGCCAGGCAGGGCCGCACCGAGCCGTGCTGCCCCAGAACGCACAAACCGCGCTGAAAGCGAGGCGAGCGGAGCGAGGGGAGCTGCGGGAGCGCGGGCAGCGGAGCCGCGGGTCTCTCGGGATGGGCTATCGCGATGGCCCGACAGCCACCCAGCGGGCGCTGCAGCCCCGGAGGGCACAGCCCGTGCCCAGAGCAGCGGCCCGGGCAGAGCCGGCCGCGCTGCGCAGCCAAAGCGCACAGGTAGTTGGCTGGTGCGGTGTCGGGCGCGGGATTTGAAATGGAAAAGCGCCGGGAGGGAGCGCAAAGGGCCGGGAGGGGATGGGGAAGGGGATGGGGATGGGGATGGGCATGGGCATGGGCATGGGCATGGGCATGGGCATGGGGAAGGGGATGGGGATGGGGATGGGGAAGGGGCTGCCTGCAGGGCAAGGGCCGGCCCGAGCCCGCAGGGCACCCAGCAGAGCCCCAAGGCACACCAGGCGAGCTGTCAGACATCGCCTTAAAACTTTTCTAACAGCCCACGGAGGCAAAATCTCCCATTAAAGGAAAGTGGAGCTCGCCCCAGCCAGCCCGCTGTGACCCCGGACGGTACCGACGTCTGCATTTATTTTAATTTATTTTTTAAACCGCTCTGCCTCGGCGATATTTTCCTGCTGGCCCTTTTGTATTCTGATCCGTGTATAGATCTGCCTCTGAAATCTATATAACACCAACGCGAAAACAGATTTCAAGACAATGAATGCAAATCTGTGCTCAGAGACCATCTGCCAGATGAGGGAATCAGATGTTCGGTAGTTAAAGGGACAGCGCAAGGATTTCCTTGACTCATTATGTGCAGCTCCTCTCTTTAACCTGCTTTATTTATTTTTTTTTAACGGGATAGAACTATAATTTCCATTTCACAATAATTTCGATCTCCTTCCATCCACGTTTAGCCGCGTTTCAAAAAGCCGCTTATTTAATACTAGACTATTTTCACGGAGTTTCATACAGTCCTCTCCAAAAAGAATGGCAAATTAAAATCTTCCCATAAAACTTTCATAAAAATGTATCCTTAATTCAGGCACGATTGAGGGCAAAGCCGGGACTCCGATTTATTCTGTCTACATAAGTGACAGACATGGTATTGGATGAACTAATACATCTCACCCAATCTTTGTTCAGGGAAATTTGCCATGCTAACCCACCTCCCCAAATTGATAAATATGCAGGAAGTGATTTTGCCAGGTTAGCAAAAGGCGAGCCTGGCGTTATTTTAGCGTTACAGAAAAGCACCAGCAGTTTCACAGTGCTCTGGAGTGGAGGCCAGTCTTTCGAGATACCATCTTAACATCTTTGCGATGCCATTTCTCGGCTTTAAAAAGCCCAATCCAACCAAACAGGGTAAGATACATTAAAAAAAGAAAACAGTGAGTAAACCAGAGCGTATGAGATAAATGTACAGATGAGGGGAAAGCATATTATGGTTATATTATGATTTTAATTTTTTTTTACCATTTCGCAACAGGCGTGGGTACATTTCCTCGAATAAAAGCCCTCTCTTTGTCCTACGGTCATTTTTGGCAATGCCACTCGGACCGTTCCTGCGTTTATTCCCAGAGCCGGGGCAGGGACGGAAGGGGAGGGGGGCGGAATTCCCACTCGGTGTAACCTTGGCCGGCGAATTCACCAGGAGAGAGCGTTCCCCGACCCCCGAATCTCTCGCTCCTGGGGGATAAAGCCGAGCCCGTCCCTGCAAGGTCGGGTCCGAGCCGGGCGCTCGCTCAGCCCCAGCGCGGTGTCTCAGCCCCCCGGGCCGGAGCCAGCGCCGGGGACAAAGCGGGCTCGTGTGCCGGGCCCCGGGGGACTCCCCTTTTCGGGATTCATGGGCGGTCAGAGGGCAGAGCGCGGGTCAGAGGGGACGCGCTCCCCTCGCCCCAAACAGCTGCCACCAGAATTCTGCGCTCCAGGGACACAAAAAGCGCAGGGATTCATCCTCTCCCGCCCCCTCCGGGGGTCCGGCCCTGCGGTGCCCTCCCCACCATCCCGGGGGGCTCTGTGAGCGCCGGGGGGGCCGCACTGCGGTCCCGGCCCCGCCGTCTCAGCGCTCCGGGCAGAGCAAGCGCTTTCGGGGGCAGCATTTGCTCCCCCCCGCACAAAGTTTCTCGCCTTTAAGATACGCCGCGGGAGGACGGGAGTCCCTAAATACTTGGGAAATCACAGGCTCCCGCTCTAGGTGCCGCAGTTCAAGCCCAAACTGTGTTTAAACCGAGTGAGAAGCGCATCTCTCGTACTCCTCAGCCGTAAATTGGCTCTGCAAAAGGAGCGTTTACAGCGGTGCAAGCGCCGGGAAATTTGGGGTTGCACTTTGGAGGTGCCCGCGGTTCGGCTCAGGGAACGGGATCGAGCGGCAGGGAGGGACGGGATGGGGAAAAAACCCCGGTAAAGAGGAGGGAGCCTCCAGCAGCGCATCTTCTGTGCCGCGAATACAATTGCAGCTCCAAAGGGGAGCCGAGGGTTTGGGGAAGGGCTTCTGGGGGCCGGGAGCGGCCCCGACTCCGCGGTTCTCCGCACCCCCGGGCTGGGGGATCCCTCCCGGCCATCCCACGACTTTCAGGGTTTAATTCTGCGAATCGCTCCAAGCGATTTGCTTCCTCTTGGAAAAAAAAAATAAATAAATTAAAAGAAAGGCAACTGGTTCGGTGAGCGCTGATCATTTCCTTCTGGAGGGAGAGCTTTTCCCCTCCAGACTGCCGCGCTCGTTTCCACATGCCGGGGTCAAAATGACAGGTGAGGCAGTTTTGACGGGGTAAAGAGATGCTCGTCTTTGTTAGCAGGTTTTTAACAGCGTCGTTTCACGCACCAGCTCAACTTTCCCTCCTCGGCACTTCTCTGCAAACCCCAGCAGGAAGAAACGTACAGAGAAGATAAGACTTAAGCATAACCTTAAACTATTATTGTTTCCTCTCACGTTTAAGGAGAAAAATGTCACGGAAAAAGTTAAGCTGCGCCTAAAGACGACACTAAAAAGGCAGAATTTAATTCTTGTTCCGTTTCATTTGTGAGAACTCCCCAACCTTCAGGTGTCTCAAGGGAACGAATTGTAGGTTAAAATTATCAGTGTCAGAATGGAGAAGGATAACCAATCTCTCCCCCTTTATCCACTAATCTCACTGGAAGGTTCATTTTCCCGGTCCACCTGTAGCAGGAAAATAAATGTGCCTGTTAGAAACGTTCCTTTAAGCTGATAACAGCTCAAAGTTTTCAGCCATCCGCGTTCAGGCACACACCAGTGACACTTTCGGCAGTGTAAGGGTATTTGACAAACAAACAAGTCCCCGAAAATAACTTCCAAGAGCCGAAGATAAGCACCAACAAAATATTTACGTGCGAAGGGTACCCTGCGGCAGAAACGGGAGCAGGAGGAGTGCGGAGCTGTGGAATGAGCAGCGTGGGGAGGGCGGGCAGAGGACTCTGCTCTGCCCGCTGCGAGACTGCTCCGGGTTTACAAGGCTCTCGATTTAACCGAAATAAGAATGCAAATAAACTTAAGGGCGGAAAAGCTTCTTTAAAACGCTTTTAAGGGGAGAGGTTTAAAGCGGTTCAGGTGCACACAACTAAATCCTGAAAGCAAATCGAGTTTTCCCCTGTGAATGGAAACCACACAACAAGGACTAAAGCGCTGAAATGCTTTTGGTTATATTTATTAGAAGCCTGGTTTTATAGAATCAACACACAGGTTCTCTCAGCAAAGAACTCCCCCTCTGATTGCTGGAAGAACTTGAAGCCCCAAGTAGAAAAGAACTGATCCCCATCACAGACCAACCCCCCCAACAGCAAATAACCAGAAACATGGGTTTATAGCTGTAAAATCATGAGCTCTACCTGGTCTCTGCCTCTTTCTCTCCTCCTCCCTCCGGCACCATAAAGACACTATTTACTGGAGGCAGCTCCCCCACACTCATCAGCCCTTAAAAACTGAGTTTCAGAGACTCCACTGATCACACTTATAAGCAGTGAACAAAGGAATGCTTTCAAACTTACAAATGCATAAGTACACATTTAATAACTTCTTCTCCACCTCATCTTTCCCAATAGAGAGAAAATATTGTAACCATCAGATTCTCTTTTGAGTCTCCTGCTCATTCCAGTAAGTAGGTGCTTTTTTCTCTAGAACAGAAAAACACATCTGCTAGGTTTTATATCCAACTTTTTTTTCCTTTTAAAAGATACTTTTACTGCCTTTTGCCTCGCATAGCTTTTGGAACACGTTAGCAAATAATATTTTACCGTGGGGAGTGTATGTTCCATTTTATTTTATAATGCAGATTTGAGGAGCTGTAGCACTGAAGTTTGTTTTTCTAACCACATGGAGGTTTGAGGCAACAAGCACATTCAGGGAAAATACTTTAAATGGGTGTATATTTGTGCTGGGATCCTCTCTCTCACTTTGCACTTTATGGAAAGCAATCAAAGTCAACTTCTCAATATGTCTTTGTACACAAACTGCCTAAAATATTCACCAGGAAGAAGTTTAGGTTATCACAGCCTCTCCAGCTCCAGGTATGCACTCAGGATCCAACTCCAGCTGTCAGACAGAGTCTCCACAAGCAACTGGATAAATGCAGACCTACTGGAGATCAGAATTAAATTAATTCATTAACATGTGAACCAAATAAAAGTGGCCCCCAGTATCACAAACATCATTATACTGACACTTAACCTGTTTTAGTAACTCAAGTGGTCTTACAAGAGTTACTTGACAATAACCCCCAGCTTAACTTCATGCTCAAACATCTGTAGGAGGGCCTAGTTTTTATTTCTTGACTAACTGAATGCAGGTCTGTCTTAAACAGGTGTCTGACTTTAATTATATGAATAGTCACTCTGAAGTGATGCCACAGGGACACTTTGCCTGCTCAAAAGTCAGCAAACCTTAAACAACTTGCAGGATAAATGCCTGATTTTTAAAGCATTTAAAAATATAAGAATTGCAAACAGCTGCTAATTTCTGCAGTCCTTCCAGCCTAACATTGAAATCTGGATGCTCCCGAGTGACAGGGATATAAAACTACTTCGATGTAAAGTGGTATTGTGGCAGGAATATGCAAATGGTGTTTAATTCCAAATTTGCCAGTTTTGCCCAATTGATAGAAAAGGGGATTGTGTGGGTAGGTACAGTTTTATGCCTTCTGTGCTATTTAATTACAGGTTACCATTTGGACTGTTTCTTTCATCACTGATTTTAAGTATTTATAGGCAGGCTAGAGAGCAATGGCTTTGAAAGTTACTCACAACTAAATGGTTCTGATACTTAAAAGGATTTGACCAGCCTGGTGTAAAGCATCATATTTCCATCAGCAGTACCAGTTAGGTAGGGAAAAGTAATACATTTGACTAAATAATGTGATACTATTAATGTGCTTCTAGAGAAAGCACTGCCTGCTCGAAGGACACGGTGACAGAAATATTTTCAAATGAAAGCTGGAGCTTGTTCTTACAGGAACTGATCTTGCTGTAGATTATGAATGGAAGAAAGGGAATTATATGCCATATGCTTCAACATATTCCAGCCTTCAGATGCTCTGAACACATGCTCCTGAAAACAACAGAGGGTGTTTGCCTTCCCTAAAGCCAAGGAATGCATGTGGACCACAGAGCTGTGGCTGCTCAGGCTGATGCTCTGAAACCCTCTGAACTTGCTCCTCTGGTTTGCTGTCCTTGCTGTCCTGTGGACTGGGGATCAGCAAAGGTTGTTTTTTGTCTTTAGCATCACCTTGATGCAAGTGAATATCAGAAAAGGGGTGAGTGGCCATTGCTGTGGGTGGGCTTAGTCAATTTGCTTAGTCAAGTACAGGTCCCACATCTCTAAGACTTTCCACGTGCTCCCAGTAGAGACGAAAGCACCAAATGATGGTGATTTGAAGTGACTTGGTGTTTTTATACCATCCCAATAACTAAGGTCTAATCCTGATGACAAAGCTCCTTCACTGCACTGCTCATGATCCAGACACTGAAAGAACCAATGAGGGGGGAAAAGATAAAACAGGGGCACAGACAGAGAGGCCAGGAGGAGAAAATAGAACCTCAGAGCACTTGAGAAGACACAGCATGACTAGTGAGCAACTGAACGACAGCCACTTGCTGGCCCTTGACCTTCTCCTTTTCACTACAGTCCTGTTGTGAAAGAATTCTCCAAATTCAGGACAGAGGAAGGAGAACATCAACCTGTGGAGTGACAGCACCCTCAGGCATGGGCTCTGGAGAGCACCTGCTGCTCTGGGGGCTTGTGCCCCAGGATTAGAGATCTGAGCTGCAAGATCTGAGCAGCAGGATTTGAGCTGCAAGATCTCAGATCAGAGCTGCGAAGATCTGAGCTTGGATTGTCTTGAGTCCCTGACATTTGGAAGGAAGGCTTGTAACCCAAGACAAGATCTGCCAGCAGTGGATTTTGCCCTGAGCTGTGCACAGACCCTCTCAGAGCCCAGGCTGGCTCTGCTGCCCCTGCCTTGGCTGGGCAGGGCTGGCTCCGTGGAACACACACCCTGCAGCTCAGCACACACCACCCCTGCAGGGGAAAAGCCCATCTCATGGCATGGTTTATGGCATCTTATTTTTCCCCCCGTAGAATATGAATAATGTTAATGGTGACAGAGCCTACAGGCAATAAAAAGGCCTTTGCAGGTATCAAACAGCCTCAAGCTTTGCTTTGGCTCCCTGCCACAGCCAGCCAGCACTTCCTACCCCAGCATCAGTGACCATTAAGTAATGACATGGCCTTGCTTTTTTCCAATGAGAAAACACACTGAAAACCTATTATTTTTATATATATATATTTAAATCACCTGAAGAACCAGAAAGGAAGAAATTCATGTTTCACACACACACACATGCCCCTGCTTTAAATATATCTTTCTAATAGATAAAGAAAATCTTATTATTCACATATTCAGCTGCCAAAGCTCCAAACAAGAACACAGGTTGGGAAGGCAGACAATGAAAAGTCTCTGCTTTTATTCTCATCCCTTGTCCAAACAGCATGTGAAGGCTCAAACCAAGAGTCCAGGGCTCCCCAGTGCTAAGCTGCTCATAGCAATTTCTACAGGATTTCTAAAGAGAGCATTACTGGGGAAAGGGAAAAAGATGACACAAGAAGGAAACCAGAATTTTGGGGGCATTTAGAATTGCATGGCTTGCAGCTTAAGCAGGTTTGGCCAAGTGGTGAGGAGCTGCATTTCAAAGCAAAAAACCATATTTCACCCTTTTCATTGCTATTCCCATTTTTTATCAGCCAGGGTAATCTGCATACAACATCACCAATTAGGAAAAACACTTTGTATTAACTAATAAGTCATCTTAAATTTCTATTTTCACATCTCCAGATCATAAAAGCAAGAATCAGGTTTCCTTCAGTGACTAGCCCAGTCTGGAAGAACTGGCCCAGTTAATTTCTTCCTGTTTTCCCTTAAGTTGTCATTTCTTGATACTTTCCCCTGTTTTTGTTGAGCACTGTGAGCTGGTTGCCATGAAATTATAATCCAGTGAGAGTCAAAGCGGGGGTTTATTCATTATTCACACACAAATGGACAACGCCCAGCTCAGTGAACACCCCAGTGTGACACACTTACCCAACATCCTACAGGTCAAAGACTTTGGGACTGAAGGCATCAAGAAGCTGTAACAATGGTTGATTGATGCAATTTTCATTGTTATTTTGTCCCTTTTTAACCCAAGCACAAGGCCTGTTTCTCAATATCCCCATCACCTCTGCCTTTCCACCAAGGATTGCTGGAATGAGCCAAGTCCAGTCATTGCATTGACAATATTATCCAAAACTGGGATCACTGCACTCACACACTCTTACATGTGCACAGTGTGCATGGAAATATGTACATTTATGACATAACATTAGGTTTCTAGCTTGCCACTGGAGGTAAACCTTCAGATACTGAGTGTTCTGCTCAACAGTTGGAAAGTTTCCACTTCCACACTTTTTGTAAAATGGGAAATACAATTTCCAAGTCTTAATAGTTAACAGAACTGCTGGTTTACACCTGGCCTTATTAGTTTGTAGGAGAGGAACTAAATATTTGGTCATCTGACATGTTTTAACACCTGCACTGATTTCCTGTCCCCAGTGTCTTGGGTACATTTGTTTTCATGAGTACAGCAGACGAGAATTGGGGGGCTGTGAAGGTTTCCTCCTCAGATTCAGCAACAGAGAGGCTGCACTTGGACACCTGATCCCTGACCTCAGCACACACCCCAGCCTTACCCCTTGCCACAGTAAAACCTGTGCCTGGAGAGGCTGCACCAAAAGGAAGAGGAAAACAGGGATGAAATATTCCCAGTTTCCGTATCAGGAAGAGAGCTCTCTGCAATTTAAGCCACCTGCGTAAAATCACACAGGAAAACAAGAATTCAGCCCTTCTCTCCCACTTTCCAGAGCTGTTTTCCAGAGCATTTTGTGGGACAGGTAAATATTATTCAAATGGCTTAATAACCAGTGCTGGGGGAAGCAGGAGAGGAAAAGTGGTCTAAAAGAGAAAATAAAGGTCCCTCCCATCAAGAAGAGTATTTTACATCCCTGATTAATAACACAAGAGAGCAAAGTATTTAAAATGTGATTTCCCTTCCGCAAACAAGGCTGGCACAAAAGACAAACCTGCGGCTAAAGGTAAAAATGCTGAAATCTCGGGTTTGGTGCAGTTTACCTGGGCAATGCCACCACCTTGTGGTGTGCACAGTCACTCACCGCTCCGACACCGACCAGACCTCAATGATTGTTGCCCTCTTGTGAGAGAGCCCTGCTTAGACTTCGCTCCTGAGCAAGCCCAGCTCTGATGGAATTCAGTGCTGGACAATCCTTTAGGCATTGCTAACACAGAGCTGGTACCTGTTCAGACAGAGCTACGCTGCTAACAGTGTGTTTGATTTTTGCTGCATGCTTATATTTTTAATACTTCTATGTGTATTCAAAACTCAAAGTGCAGTAGCTGCAGCCCTGTAAGCAGACACTTCCTCTACAATAAAACATCTTTCCTTTATCATGTTTACTGAGGAAAAAGCAGAAATAAACCAGAAAACAAAACCTCGAGCCTTTGGGGTCGGTTTCCACTGCACCCCCTCAGGAGAGAAAACCCCATTTTCATCATTTCTTGTATGTTTTCTGCATTTCTTGCACATTTTCAGCATTTCTTGTACGTTTTCAGCATTTCTTGCACATTTTCAGCATCTTGTCTTGTGCCTCGGGGGTGCCAGGGTGGGAAACGGGCACTAATGCCCACGGATGGGGTTTGGCTGCAGAGACATCACCCTTTCTGCTTACCCCAAAAATTCGGTCTCTTCCCAGACCTAACATACAAATTTCCTGTCAGATTTCTGCTTTGACAGCCCAAATGACACCAAGTTAAGGGGAAAGGCCCCAGCTCCACAGGAACCACCCCATCATGTACGTTAAAGCAAACAGATACACACAGCAAGGAAGGCATATCCCTGAAAAAAGGCTTTTTCCTGACACCTTCCTCAGCCGTGGCAGGGAAAAAAAGGAAGCTGGAAGTGCTGCCCAGCTCCTTCTGGTGTTTTTACAGCACTTAAAATGCTATTTTACATCAGGGCCTTGAGGTGCCACTGTCAAGCAAAAATATTGTCTTAAGGACCAATTTCCGGAAGCAATTTCAATTTCAAAACTAATTTATTTGGAAGGAAGCGAATTTGAGCCTCCTCATGTCTAGATTAACAAAGACCCAGTAAAAAATAGGGAGTTTTATCAGCACATCAGAGGTGGGCGTTCAGATCCTGTTTTCACAGCTGCAAATGCAGCAGGCAGCTTGCAAAGGTCAGGGCTGGGGAGGCTTCCATAGGTGGCAGCATTACTGCAGGATTTTAGGGAGAAAGCCACAGGAGCAGGATGGGGACAGCACTCTCCCTGATGCCAAAGACCTTCGAGGAAAGAATTACTCTATTCTCCAGTCCCCCAGCCCAGGCTGCCACACAAACATAGAGGATGGATTAAAAATCCAATAGGAAGGCTGGAATTCCACCCAAACAAGGCTGGATTGTTGATTTATAGCTTTTAATAGGCCTGCAATTAGCAATAAAGTCAGGTTCACTTTCAGAGGCAGAATTAGGGGGGTCGGCCCCCAGCAGGGTCTCACTTACAGCATAACATTTGAAGCCAGAGTCCCAGCACAGCAGCAGCAGAAACCTCTAAAAGCTGATTTTCCTCAGCTATCCAAGTGCTTAATCAGCTTCATATGTGCATGTGATTCAGAATTCCTGCTTCCCCTTTCTCAGCTTTATTTTAGGACACTGATAAAAAATGTCCCAAAGGAAGCTGCCTGTTATCTCCCTGCTGCTGTCTCGCATCTGCCTCAGCCACTTATGCTTTTGCTTCCCTCTCCTGGCTGATTGCATCCCAAAAAAACAAGGAGAAATTGGCAAAGTATAAATTAATACTTAAAAAGAAGGCTGAAGATATTCCTTGCTTTACAAGCTGTGTGGGTGCATCATTTGCAAAGTGAAACGTGGGAGAGAAATGACGCAGAACTTGTGAGGTCCCCCCTCAAAGCTCCCTCCTGACCCAGCTGAGTGTCCCCACACCAAGTGTCAAGCTCAGGCCCAGCAAGGACAGACACCCTGAGTGGCTCTGGAAAACTTGGGAGTGTTCCTGGATTCAGGATCCACCGAAATGCCCCCTCTGTGAACATGTGAATGGGACACACCTGACCAAGCCTGTCCAGGATTTCTTTTGGAAAGGACCCAAAACAAATTTCAAACTCCTTTTTTTTTTTTTTTTCATTTCAGTTTTCATTTGAAGCACTTTGAGAATGTTGACAGGCTCCTACCTCAAAAAACCCCACAACAAAGCCTTAGCATTGACCAGAAATCTCACATGAATACTCATTTTGACAATGAGCGTTTTATATTTTTACTGTACAGTTATAACTCCTCTAGACTTCCCTCCTTTTTCACAGCACTTTAACAAACAGCCACCATTCCTACTAAAAATAAGGGAAATTTGTGTTTTTCCTTTAGATATGCAGAAACCACAAAAAAACCCTATTTTTTTATTGTTTTCATGACTGTCCAATATCCCTTCCAATGAAGCTTGTCTCCTTAGTCTCTCCCCACTTATCACACTGACATTTCCTCTAAAATCTGAACCAAAACAAGCTGCCTTTCCTATTTTAGCACTTTTCCCAGTATTCCTAAATACTCTCCCCAAAGCACAGGAATCTCTTCCACCATGACCCACCACTACTGGAAGGGGCAGCTGCTGTCACATCCATCACATCCGTGCTCTGGGAGGGAACCAAAATCCAGGGAATGATGACGAATTGATTTTTTCTTTCCCCCCTTAAAATGAATTGAAAAATGCAACGAGCCCACAATTAATTTTTCTATCTGCTCCACAGCCTGAACTTAATTAACTATTTAATGAAACAAGGCATGAAGTCTGCTGGCAAACCATGGTGTGGGCCATGCCATGCAGGATTCCTCTTCTCCTCCCTGCACCCACTGGAGTTTGCTCCCCACAACAACACAGAAGCCTCTCTTTGTTGCAGCTGCAAACACTGGTGGCATTGACTGAAGTGGCCAAAAATAACTGAGCAAGTGTCCATTCTGTCCAGAGCCATCCCTGGCCTCGTGCTTGGCACGGCCCTGGAAATTCTACACCTCCTCAGCTGGGAGAGAAAACCCAAGAGCCTTGTGTGCATTTAAAGGGGCAATGACTTGGGTTTCCTCCACGTGTTAAGTATTGTCAAAGAGATTTTTATGGCTGTATGTCCTTCAGAGAGTTGTTTTCTTTGTTCTTAGCCAAATTCCACAACGGGGAATTGCTCCCTGCCTTTTGTATAGAATCATGGAATCCCAGAATGGTTTGGGTTGGAAGGGACCTTAAAGAACATTGAGTTCCCTGCCCTGCCATGGGCAGGGACACCTTCCAGGTTGCTCCGAGCCTTGTCCAACCTGGCCTCGGACACTTCCAGGGATGGGGAAACCTGAGCCAGGGCCTCCCCATCCTCACAGGGAGGAATTTCTTTTCTAAATCTCGTCTAACCCTGCCATCCTTCAGCTTATGATGTTTTTCACTCTGTTTTCCTTTACAGTTTTTCTGACAGCACATAAAAACCTACCCATAGAGCCAGAAGACTTTCAGGTCTTCCTTAGTAAGTAGGAATTCCAGTCATTCATGCAGCAAAAAGAGGTCAGGCTCCTTAATTTTAGGTGCAGTAAGATAACCAAATGCATGAACCTGGCTAAAGAAGCCATTATTGCTCCTTTTAGAAAAGGGAAGGAAGAAATGAGATGACTTGCTTAGCTCATACAATAAATGTGGCACAGAACAGGGAACAAAATCCACGTCCCTTAAGCTCCTTGTCATGCTTCTGATGAAGAACTTACCCTTGATTTTTATCAAGAAAAATGATTGGATCAGTCTCTTTTTGATCCATGTTGGAATATTTTCACTAAACAGAAATCTGCCCCAGAAATGGCTGCATTTCAGTGCTATGTGAAGCAAATCCTACAATTGATACCACTTGGAAAGCAAAACCAGCTTAAAAACATTCTATGGCCATCAGGACTGCAAATAACCAAGGAATAAAGCTTGTTTCCAAGACTAGTTAGCTTTTTGTAACTTTACATTCAACTCTGGAATGATCTTCGACATGATGCAAGTGAAAACACTCGCCTGGATTGTTCTGCTGATGTTTATCAGAACAAAAGGAGGAACAGCAACACTGGACAGTGCACGTCGCTGTGCCCTCTCTAGGAGTCCTGGAAACATCAGAGCCTGGGAAAACAAGGGGTTGCTGCTTTATTACTGCTGTCAACACAAGTCCTAGGTGGGTTGGAATGCTCCTCGTGGAGTTCTTGGTTTGGGTTGTGTCCTGGCCAAAAGCACATTTGTGAATGCAGGGAGTAGCACTGGATAAACATCGTCCTGGTTCCTGCAGAGTTAGGGGTGTCAGGCTGGGCCCCGTGCACGGTGTTTTCCAACCCACTGTTTGTTCCTTCCCTGGCTCCCCCTCGAGAGAATGTCACATCAGTGATGAACCCAGGATGAATGCATTGCAGAATGAATGCATTTCAGGTAAACAAACCAGTGGCAGCAGCAGTGAGGGGCTTTTTCCCCAGGAGTGCCCTTTGATTTGGAGCCCCGTGCATGACACAATCCAAGCACGGCACCAACACCAGCAGCTTCCCAAGGCTGGGAGGAAGGAGTGGGAGGCTCTGGGAGCTGCACTTTTGGCAAGGCTGGATGAAACCTGTGCTACACCCAGGCTGCTGCAACAGCTCTGCTGGTGCTGGCACCGCACAGGGAGACGGGAGGAACAGCAGGCAGAGCAAGAATCTATTTCAAGCTGCTGCAAAATGAACTCAGCAGCTTCATGTGCTGCCATGGCTGCTCTGAGTTCTCCTGGCAGAGCCAAAGTCCAGTTGTCTCATTGCCATTCTGGAAGGACAATGGGCATACAGTGCTTTAAGCAAACAATTACCTCCTTATGCAATGTTCCAGCTAATACATGGAGAACTCCGAGCAAAAACGTGGCCAAAAAAATGAGAAAACAGGAAAATGAGAGTGGGTATGTAGGTGACCTAAGGAATAAATGGCTCTTTTGGAGCAAAAGGGCAGAGACACGTTAGGGCTGTGGCTGCTTCCTCTGAGGACGGAGAGAGGGTGTTTATGTGTGCTTTAAACTGAAGTGGTGATTAATGTGTTAAAATAATCTGGTATGCAGGGGTATTAGATGGCAGGCTTTTAAAAGGACCTGATTTGCAGAGGGTGCAGGTAAAACAAAGTTCTGATTGCAACAACTCCTTTGTTGTGCCATCATTCCACTGAGGAGCCCCTGAAGAATCTGCCTGGCTCCAAAGCGTTGGGTAACAGCAGGTAGAGAAGATTTTTTAAGTTTTACATTTTATCTTTATGCTGGGAGGGGAAGTTTTCCAAGCTTTGAAATGCACTTTTTTCTACAGTCTAGTGAAAAACCGAGGCCTTTCAAAACCCTTTTGTTGTTGCTTGGCAAAGTACAGAGAAAGAGATTCAGCTTTTGCTGATGATGGCCAGCAACAAATTTAATTAGGGCACTGGTTTGCAATGTGACAGACTAAGTTCAAGATCTTGGGCAGAACCAAGCAGAATAAGAATTTAAATTGAGCCTCTTGTGGGAAAGACTTGCTAGTTAAAAATCAAATTAAAATACTGCACCTTGCCTTGCTATCTCAGATCATTTCATGGAGATCACATAAATGTTACAATTAGCTTCGTCTCCAGGTATGGTACAATATAATTGCCACCAATGTGTTTGATTAAACTTATTATTGTGCTCACAATATTGATAAGGGCTGCTCAAGCACACTCTGAGAAGCCAAACACCATTTTGCTGAGCCCCAAACGTTCCCCTTGAAGCCCTGCAGGAAACCTTCCCGTTTTGCCTGGAACTGATTCACTGTTCCTGCAGCCTTTCTTCTTGTGTCTTCTTGGAAACACGACTGATAAACTTGCCGGGTTCCCAGAGCCCCTGCAGAGCTCCAGGGAACTTCCAGTTTGTGGGAAATGTTTCTAGTAGCTGTCCAGTTTGGATTGAAACCAAGTTTTGGGAAGATGAACCAGAAATCCTTTCAGGTTTTGGGTAGAGGGTGATTTTCTGGCACTGAATATTTATGTGCATTCTCTTGTGGCCCAGAGAACAGCTCTGTGCTTTCCAAGAGTAGCTCTCATTTGCCATCCACTCTCTTATCACTTCTTGCAATTGTGATAAAATATGGAATGTGACAAACTGGCTGATTCTAACCTTGTGGGTTTGTCCCTCAGGGCTGTTCAGCCTTGGATTCAATGCCACCCAGCAGAGAAGGCTCTACACAAAAAACCAGGTATAAGGAACCTTGGGAAGCAGGAGAACTTGGGAAGTCTGGTCTCTGAGACACTTTTGCCTCTTGGCTGGATTCTCCACTGCCTTTGATGGTGGTGTTTCCCACAGATAAGTCATTTTAAAACCACTTTTCCAGTGTGGATTCTCTGGAGTTTAATAAGCCCAAACTCTCTATTCAGTCTCTGTCAGAGCAGGCAAAAATTCAGCCACATTTTCTTGAAGTTGTAAGCTGTTGAATATTCTTGCAGGATCCATTACTGCAAAACCTAATTGGAATTGATCATGGAGTCAAAAGCTCCTCTGAGGAAGTGGACAGATACAGAGCATGAACAGGCCAGCCTTGTCTTGGTTTAGGCAATAGGGATGAGAGAATCTTACTTTTTACTTCAGGAACCATAAAGGAAGAGCAATGAAACTGCAGAAATGAAGCTTTATTTATCCAGGGGTCTCAGTGCTGGGAATAGCACTTGGAGCTCCATGCAAACTCTCAATCTGCTGTTAAGCAAAGTGAAAGGAGTCAAATGAAGCACTTTTTAATAATTAAACCTTGCACTAGTGGCTCAGATGGACTCATTTCTCTTTGCAGGCAGCATGCTGGGCAGATGTTATGTGACTAATTATTGCGCTGCCTGTTAGACATTATCAGCTGGATCTTGTGTCCTTGTGTGACCATGCTCTGAATTCCACCTGGTTTGTACTGATGGCTCTTTCCACAGGTCCTTCCATGTTTGGTTCTGGCACTCTCACACTTGTGTTTGCCCAAGAACAGGGTCACGTAGATTAAATGAATTCATAATATAAGTAAAGGAATTGTTTAGTTTTCTATTCCTCCATCCCTGTTGGAATCTCTTATAAAGTAACTTTTGCTTTAAAAAATAAATGCTTTTTTCCTTCTCCCCCTAGGACAGAAATACTCAGGTCCCTTTGCTGACAGGCAGGGATCATGTCAAAACCAGCATGTCCAGGGAACCTCAAACTTGTCCTTTCCCTGTTTCTCAGGGCTTCTCTGTGCACGAGTTGTGTGTGCTCGGTAGCTCTGAAATCCACCTGCAAGCACTAGTTAGGAAGAGTGAGCACCCTGGGTCAGCAGACCACGTTGGTGCAGGTTCTCCCTGACCAAAGTGTGATTGATCACTCATACAGAGTCCTTCTCCCAAGGAAGGTTCCTCAATCAGACCTTCATTCACAGCTGTGCCCCCTGCAACCCACGGGAAGGAAAGGTAAGAGATCTAAGGGCAGCCGTGGCGTGTACTGAGGATGGCAGAGCAGAGCAGAGCAGGCTGCCCAACCACAAACCCCACCAAACTGAGCCTGCATCTCCTTCTAGCCCTGGTGGAGCATCTGCTTTGCATTGTCAGGAGTGAGAAAAACAAAGCCCGAGGTGTGTGCTGGTGCCTTGGCCCCAAAGGTCCTCAGAGCAGGGGAAGGACATGCTGTTGATTCCAAGCCTGTGCACCATGGCCTGTTTTTAAACATGTTACAAATGTTTTAACTGAAAGACCACTCCTATGAGCTTGTTGTGGGCTATCATCCCAGCTTATTTCAAATTAAAAACCTAGGGGCAGAATCCATTTGCCCAAGGTCTCCGAGGGAATCAACAACACAGCAAGGATCAGAACTAAGGATTTCCTGTCCGATCTGCAAACCACACCTCTCTCCTGTTTACAATGTGAACTTATTCCCAAGCAGAAAAGCCATGTGAATGGAACAATTCATTCTGCTATTTCAGCCTCCCTTCCTTCCCTTCTCAGTTCATTCCTGGCATTACCTCCAGAGCCTTACAAACCTGGGACCAGGAACACTGTGGCACAAAGCAGAGCAAGCAAAGAGGCGTCCAGAACAAATGTTTCAGCTGCAAATAGTTGAATAATATTTGCTAAATTCAATTTGAAACAGTTCAAAAATGCCCTCGTGCTCTTGTTAATGAAAAACGAAACCAAAAGGTAAATGAACTCCTACATGGAGTGAGTTAATGAATGACTAAAGCCAATCTTGCTACTTACCTGCACATGTCATTTTTGCATGACTTGAGCAATACCAGTGATAGTGTTACTACTCAGAGTAAGTTACTAGTGCAGAGTAAGAACCAAAGGAGTTTTAGAGATAATATCTTTAGGCTCTGCATTTTCTTTCCTATTTTTGGGGGGTTTATTTTTTTTTGTGGCTTTGTTTATTTGTTTGTGTTTATTTTAGAAGTCACATTTTCACTTGTCCCTGTGGAATCAAAAGGTAAAGACTCCTGGAAAAGTATCAGCTGAACTCGTCCTGTCTTTCTACAATTCCAGAGCTCAGGACATCAATCTGTTCACACCCTTTAAATGTCATGAGAAGCTGATTGAAGGTACCAGACCTGTCTCGAGCTTAGGATCAAGAGCAGGACTGCCTGAGCTCAAAGACTACAGTGGCATTTTATTCCAAATTATATATTTAGTCATCCATGTTTTTTAAGGAGCCTTTCTCCTGGCAAAGTAGGATCACTGGTGTGATAAGTTCATACTCCCTGCTAGCACCACACAGAGCTACCAATTAACTTCTTACTGCAAAATGTTCTAAAATTACAGGTTTCTTCAAAGAACAAATCCCTGATTCCAAAGAGCTGATCCTGCTCCTTTTAGATCACCTGGCTTTTTATGTGTGTTTCAGTAACAACAGCTCCAGTGATACACCAAGATAACTATAGGGCTTGAGCTAAACTCTATATTTATGTCTCCCTTTTGAAATACACCTGTGCAGGCGTAATTCCTCCAGCTCTTAGTGAAGGATAATAGCTTGTTAACTTAATTAATGCATAAAAGTACTTTGCCTAGGTAAGAATCTGAAAGAGAAGATGCTAAACCCCACTGTTAAAAATAACAGGGAAATCCTATAGAGACAGCAGTGTTTTGAACACACTCGCTCTCAGCTTCCTGCTTTTGTTAAGCAAAAATGTTTCATAAAAGTCTCTGAGGCTTCTGCTTCACTTATTTAAATCACCTGAGTAGGTTTATTATGGAGGAAAAATGAACACTTCTGTTCTCCTAATCGCCCTGCAACCCCTCCCCAAATAAAGGAAACGTTGCTATGTGTGGGCTATGAGAGTGTGGACCTTTCAAAGGCACAAATAACCAAACCCAAGTGAAAACTCCTGCAGGCCCTTTGGAGTTGTCTGTGCCAGCTCCTCCCCTTCCTGCCAGGTGCCCCATAAAGGTGGTGATGAGGAAGGCTCTGCTCACCTGGCCTTACCTGTGCCCCTCAGAGAGGCAGCACGTTAGCAGGGATGGCTGTGTGTGAAGTCGGGGGGGTTTGCCCCAAGGTAATTTTTGTTCTCGTTGTTGGTGTTTCTGTTGTGTTCCTTTCATTAGTCTCAATATATACGAAGAGAAATGCTAATTATCCCCTTTCTGAGGACTGATAGGAAAAGGAGAACTTAACAGCTTTAAAAGTATTCTCAGAGTATGGATTTACTGGTTTTGGTGTAGCGCGATTTTGTCACTGGTACAAAGAACTTGTGTTTTCGAGATGTGGAATCTGTTTCTCTGTAGATTGGTGAAAACTGGGGCTGTAAAGGACTGAAACATCCCTTACCCTTAGGCAGGGAGCAGCTCTACTTAGACTGTTCCCAGGAGGTGAGTATCTAATCTACGCTTAAAAGTGCCTGTAGTGGATGTGCTACAGATTTTTCAGCTCAGTGTTTAACCATTTTTGTTAAAATAAAACCACTTTCTGAATGCTTTTTGTTGTCTTCATGGTGTTTAGCTTAGGATGGCCCTTCCCATTTTATTTTGTTTTTTTGGGTGGTCTGTTTTTCCTGCTGCAAGTACCTTTCAGAATTCCAAGTTATGTCTAAATTATCCTGAGGTGGAAGATTCAGAGTGCCAGGCTATCCTGAACTACATGCTTTGTTAATTGGAGCTGCTACGTTTCAGGGAGCATTAAACGTGTGCTCTTATCTTCTCCTATGGCTGCAGTTTTAGTTTCAATGGGATTATTAAAATTCCCATCACAGTTCTCCTATTTTTGGGTTGGGCTTGTCTTTCCATAGTACAGCCTGTGAAGAAAAAATTGGTAAAAGACATAAAAATAATAAGAATGTGATTTTTCTATGAGTCTCAAGTTATCCCTCTGTTCTTAATTCCTAATCCCAGAATACTGGGGCACTCCTGCTTTCCTGAGTAAACCCTCCTAGCTGAGAAATACTTGTTTTCCTCCCTCCAAACAGGTGCTTCCTGACTACCTCTAAGACCTTTTTACTTCTTTTCCAGAAGCCTTATTTTCCCTTTATCATTCCCTGTGTTTTTGCATTTGTTTTAAAATCAGGTTACATGAATCCTCTATAAACTGCACCTAAATAATCCATTAAACTAATACATTGCAAATTGTGTTTTCAATCACTGCAATTTAGATCTGCTCTAAAAAAAAATAATCAAATTTGAAGCTGCTTTTAAATGTGTCTTGCAAATTACTACTTTAATGAACACTTGAAATTCTTTGCAAGCCTAATTAGCTCTTCTGTTTGCTTGCACAAGGCTAAAGTTAAGGCAAAAAAGCCTTAATAATTTATGAAAAAAAAAAATGCTGAGGCTTCCCCCGTAATAGGAGAGCTTTAACCCAATGAACTTTACACTTTTGAGATGACACAAGCTGCTTGTTTACCAGAATGAGTGAACTTCCATTGCACAGGTTTGCTCAATGATGAGCAGTTTGGGGCACTCAGTTCCAGAACCATTGGATAGGACTTTTAGGTTGTTTTCTTTGGGAAATGGCTCTCTAGAAAATCACTGGCAGCTGCAAAGTGAGCTGAAAGTTGTGTGTCATCCTCTTCTGCTTTTTATCATTGGTAATACTTCAATTAAACTGTCCAGGGAGGGTGACTTTCATGCCGTGTGTCCCTGCCCATAGCAGTGGAATTAAATGATCTTTAGGGTCCCTTCCAGCCCACGCCATTTCCCCAATAGTACAGATGCTGAGAACTGTAAGAAACTTTAATTTCAATTTTTCGCTTTCCAAAAAATAAAACCCAGTGACTTTGGAACGTGCTTAGTGGAACAGGGCACAATAAGTATCTTTATAGTGTTCAAGTTTAGGCTAGTGAGACAGGACCTGGAAATGCTTAAACCTTTGTTTAAACCTGAAAGTCTCTGGCCACAGCAGCTGGGGCTTTGCAGGTGGAACCTGCTTTGATAAGGGCTGTTTATGTGAAATTAAGAGTGGGGAAACAAGGGTGAACATTTACAAATATTTCCTAGGGGTTAAGGCTGTCATTCTGTGAAATGCTGTGCCAAAATGCAGTGGAAAGCTCTTGCTGAGACACTTGAAACTGGACAGAACAAAGCACAGAAGAGAGGCTGCTGTAGGGAATTACGTTGCCCTGATGTTAACCTGCATGTGACCTCAGATGGCCCAGCTATTACTAAATTCCAGTGATAATTTTGGTGATAATTGCTCCCTTTATTTCTAAACTGAATTGTTATAGTTCATTATAGTCTTGTCTAACAGGTCAAATTACTGGGAAACTAAAGCAGACACAAAATGAGTTGCTGATAGAGTTCTTTGGAGCCTGAGTTGTTTGATCAGTGGTTTGACATGAATATATATTTTTATTGGCTGCCAGTCACATTTTACAGCTTGAATTTTAGGTTGTTCTGACTTCCACAGCTCCTGATTTAGACTGCTGTGGTCTGACCACTCTGTGTGTAGTTCACTGACAAATTTCACAACAAATCCAACTAGAAATGCATTTTTGTGGGTCCTTGTTCCTGAAAGTCCCTCCCACTTCCTGGAGGTCTTTAGTCTGAGCTGAGGGGGTTTGTGTGCAGAGTAAGAATTAGTAATTAAAGCGTGATTGGAGTATATAAATGCTCATTAAAGCTTTGTGCTGTTGGTGGTTGTGTATAAATTTAACATAATACAGCTCCCATCTCCCCAGAGCACCTGAGCCAATGCTCAAACTCCAGTGAAATCAGAGTATGTGCTGACAAACTTTGAGTCAGAGCTGCAAAACACACACTGGCTCATTTACACCAGCCATTCGTCCTGAGGTGACTGGATACCTGTGTAGTCTGAATTCACAAGCAAGTGAACACCCAAGCAAAGGTTGTGGATCCCAAGATGTCTTGCTAATTACCATGGCTGTGATTTAATGTTATTTATTTATTAGGCTCCCATTATATTCTGGAGCTCAGTTAGTTCACAACAAAAACCTGAAATGCTGGAGCTATGATCCATCGTCTTGGCACCAGGATATTAAATATTTTCGAAGAGGGATTTTATTTTAATTATAAGGTATGTAGTAGCACTTCATTAATTTATGTTACAGAGCTAATTGCAGGTCTCTGTCTTTTTTATTTCTTTTAGCAACAAAAGTTCTTGAACCAATGCTCACCCTCCTATGAGGGCAGATTCTGCAGTAATTTCACAGAAGGCGATGGATGAATTGGACTAGATGTGCAATTTTTCCTGCTAAATGGTCAGAAGATTATTCTGTTTTGGTTGAAAGGAATGTTTTCAAGGAATTCTAAAAACAGAAATGCCAGGTTTTGTTCTGAATTTGGTGTCAACTAAACACGGCCACAGATTTGTAGAACTGAGTGAGTTTGCTCTTGAGCTCTGGGAAACACGGCCCTGGTGTTAAGGGCAAGAGTTTGTTTTCCTTGTGACTGTTTTCAAACTCTGTGTTTGTTTTCAGATTTTTGGATCACTCTCAAAAGGGAGGAAGCAAAATATGTGGTTTCAGAAGTTCCCTAACACAGGTGAGTTACAGTTCTTAAGGATGCCCCACATATGTTAAGTGTTCTTTCAGACATCATTGTTGTTTTCAGGGTCGATTTCATTTGTTTGTGCAATTTTTTATCAGAGATGTAGAGATAAATCAGCATTTTTCAGAAGTAGCCTGTAATTTGGGCCAGTTGTGTGGTTCTGGTGGGAGCCTGGCTGTGTTTGGTATCCAGTTCCCACAGCTCTGTGTTTTGTGCAGGACTTGACCAGCAATTCAATGGGCTCTCATTTCTAAAAGCAGCCTCTTAGGTGTTTCGAGCTGGAAATGCAAAATCGGTGTACGTGATGACTTGGGAGCCTCGTTCCAAAGAGTTTGTGGCAGTGCTGGGTTTGCAGGATGAGCTCATGAATCTCGGAGCGAAATCAGGATTAGCAAGCTCTACCCAGCCCCAGAAGAAAGGAAACGTTTGCACAAACATCTGTGCGGCGAAACTGATGACTTTCACAAGATCTTAACTAGATTGTGCCGAATCAATTACCTGAGTCCTGCAGTGAGGTACAGCTGGGGCTGGAGCCGGAGCCTCCGTGGGTGCGGAGCCAGCGGGAGCCGTGCCAGCCTGGGAGCCTTTCTTTGTGGCTGGCAGGGTGGAAGGTGCATGGAGGCTAAAAATGGCTCGGGAGCACGGCTGGTGGATGCAGGGAATAGCAATGGGAGCAGTGAAATCGGAGCCCTGGACGCCGTGGAGAGCATCCAAGGGGGTGGGAAATGGGCAGCAAACAGGTCCTGTGGCTGCTGCAGGACCAGGGAATGGCAGGAGGAGGAGGAGGGAAGGGGGAATCCCAAAAGGAAAGGACAAGCAATGGGGAGATGCTCTGAGGAACACGGAGGGGATGCTCTGAATGTACCGGGATAAGGATTTACATATCCAGTGTGGGATCGCTGGAAGAGTTCCCAAGGGTTTGGGCATGGCCCCAAGGCTGCCAGAGCTCTGGGAATGTTTGGACAGGGACAGGGTGGGAATTTGGGGTGTCTGTGCAGGGACTGGGGCTGGACTTGATCCCTGTGTGTCCCTCCCAGCTCAGGATATTCCATAATTCCAGTGTTCAGGAAGTGTTTGGACAGGGACAGGGTGGGAATTTGGGGTGTCTGTGCAGGGACAGGGCCCGGACTGTGTTCCTTGTGTGTCCCTCCCAGGTCAGGGTATTCCATAATTCCAGAGTTCAGGAAGTGTTTGGACAATGCTCTCAGATGTTGGGATTTGGGAATATGGGGGTGTTTTGGTGTTGTTCCGTGCAGGGCCAGGAGTTGGACTTGGATGATCCTTGTGTGTCCCTCCTAAACCAGGGTAGTCTGTGACTCCAATGGGTCCCTCCCAGCTCAGGATATTCCATAATTCCAAAGGTCAGGAAGCGTCTGGACAATGCTCATGGGTGTTGGGATTGGGGGGCCTTTTGGTGTCCCGTGCAGGGCCGGGAGTCGGACTTGGATGATCCTTGTGGATCCCTCCTGAATTCGGGTATTCCGTGACCCCGATGGGTCCCTTCCAAGCGGGATATCCCGTGAGGGGAGAGAGGGGCTCCGGACCCGGCATCCCCCGGCCATGGGGGGACCGTGAGGGGCCGGTCTGTGGACACGAGGGACGGTCTGGGCCGTGAGGGGTGGGCATGGGGGACAGTCTGGAGACCATGGGGCGGCCGTGAGGGGCGGCCTCGGGACAGCCGGGGACCGTGAGGGGCGGCCTTGGGACGATTGCGGTGCCCGTGAGGGGTGGCCATGAGGGACAGTCGGAGGACCATGGGGGGTGACCATGAGGGGCGGCCATGGGGGACAGTCTGGTGCCATGAGGGGCGGCCATGAGGGGCGGTCGGAGGGCAGTCGGGGTGCCGTGAGGGGCGGTGTGGGGCCATGAGGGCGGTCTGGGTGTCCCTGAGGGCCGGCCGGGGTGTCCCTGAGGGCCGGCCGGGGTCCCGGCGCCGCCCTCCCTCCCTCCTTTCCTCCCTCCCTCCCTCCCTCCCGCCGAGGGCGGCGGTTCCCGCCCTGCGCTGACGTCACCCCGAGCGGTGCCGGCGCCATTTTGCACGCTCCTCGCCGGGGGGGCCGGAGCGGGGCCGCCCCAGCCCCGCCGCGGCCGCCGCCGCCTCCTCCTCCTCCTCTTCCTCCTCCTCCTTCTCCTCCGCCTCCTCCTCCTCCTCCATCCGCCGCCATCGCCGCCGCCGCCCGCCCCGCCGGCACCGCCCGCGCCGCCCGGCCCGCAGCGCCGCTCTCGCCAGCACAACATGGCAGGTAAGGGCAGCCCCTGCCCCGCTCGGCTCCGGCCGCCCCGCCTCGTGGTGGGGTTTTATTTATTTATTTCTTTTTTTTTTTTTCTCTAATGCTCCCTTCTGGGCTAATTCGTGCATGGCTCCCACCCACCCCTCCTTCCCTCCCGTCTCGAGGGGAAGGCACGGGAGGGGCAGCGGCGCGTTTGGGAGCGGGGCCGGGGGCAGGGACCCCTTCTCGGGGATGGGGATGGGGATATGGGGCAGGCACAGCCCCCGGGCACCTGTGCCAGGCCTGCCCACCCCACGGGGGAGGATCCCCAGGGCCCCGTCCAGCCCTGCCCTCTCCCCCTTCCATACCCATTCCCCCCATCCAAGCCCCTTCCACATCCATACCCATTCCCCCCATCCAAGCCCCTTCCACATCCATACCCATTCCCCCCATCCATACCCATTTCCCCTCCAATCCCATTCCCCCTGCCCCGTCGCCACACGCTCCTGTAAGGATCCTGTAAGGAGTTTCCCCTCCAGGCTTTATTTCGCGTTCTGGGGGCTGTGCAGGGCAGGCGGTGTCCGGGCTGCACCCTCAGCATCTGCAGATGTGAGCACGGCTGGGCACAGGGTGTAATTAACTAACACAGCTCTCCTGTGGTTTCTTTTTTTCCCATTCCTTCCTGTGCTCACTCCCCATTTTGCATCCCGAAGTGCTGTTGGGAGCTGGAAGAGTGTATGCAGAAGGTGTCTCTTCCCTCTTACTTTTCCTTGCCATTCCTTCATTTGGAAATGTATTCATCCCCCTCCTCTGCACATGAATTGTCTTTTCAGCTCTTTGCATGTGGAGGAGCAGAGCATGGGAGGCTCTGTGAGGTTTGTGCTTTGCCTTTCCCCCCTACACCATATGCACATGCTCCACCCTCCTCTTGCTGTTTCAGTCGTGGGGGAGAAAAGTGCCAACTTGGTTCAAGTAAATTGTATGGAAAAGGGAATTTTAGCCTCGAGTTGCAAGAGCAGTGATTTTCCTCCCAAGCTGTCCCCTTTAAGTGCTTCCATGGTGCCAGCTGCTAAATGGCAAATGGAGAGGCTGGGGGGAGGAAAGGAAATGGGTTGTAGGATTTTTGGGGAATGGTAGAGAGAGCTGGAAAAGCATTGTGCCATCCTCTGTATAAATGGGTGTTGAGATTTGCCTTCACCTTCTCTGGTTATGCATCTGTAATCCTTTAGGGAAGAATTCAAAGCAAGCAAAAAAACCTGCAAACTGCACTCTCTATTCCAGCATTTCTCAGTGTGAGAGACTTGGTCTTTTCTGGAAAGATTAATTTTGGGCTTCTGCTTTCCTTCTCCTTGACTTTTTTCCCCTCTGAACTTAGGAAGAAGTCTCTCCTGTATTCTTTGTTATCCCCAAAGCCCTACCAGAGCTCTGGATTAATGTGTAAATGCCATCTGTTGCTCAGCCGGTTTGAGTTGTGTGCAGGAAAAGTTCCATTTTGACAGTGGCTTTCGGGGGGGAAAAAAAAAGGGCGGAAAAAAAAAAAGTCCAAGCGAGACAAGCCCATTTCTGTCTCTTCCTGTATGTCCTCAGCCCTGCAGTGATTTGCTCAGAGTGAAATGCAAAAGAAATGGGTGGTGATTTTGGTGTGTGTTTTGGTGGCAGGGTTCAAATGAATCACTGCCTTCCGCCGAGGCAGTAATGTTCCTGAAGTTTTCTCTTCGATCCGTTTTCTATGGTAGTAGAACTTGTTCCCATCCGATTGCTTGTTTGCTTTTCTGCTCGGATTTGCTGCTTTTGTTTTTTTTTCAGGCTGGTAATTGCTTTCGTTGCTTCTGCGAAGAGACTCTAAAACTGTGGTAAAATTCTTTTTCTTTAGCCTTTAGCGTGTAGGTTCGGCACAGTGGTTTTGTGAGAGGAGGAGATGAATCGTGTGCTTGGTTTGTGTTGAATGGGAGGTTGGCATGTTCCAAAAATGTGCAGCTCTGATAGTTTATATTTAAAGTTGTTTGGTTTATATTTAAAGTTGTTTGTGTGTGCTTTTCGAGGGTTCTGACTGCTAAAGTAGAAAGAAGGTTTATAGAGAACACGGTGTTTGTGCGTTTGAAATTCATAGTTAATGAATTAGTCCAGCGAGCTTTTGGTGAAAGAAGCTTTTTTCCCTTGTGCTTCCCTGCTTTTGACAAACCGTTGCATTGAAGGCTGGCAAGGCAGCGCTGACAAAAACAATATCCAAAGGAAGAAGGTGGGGAGGGCAGGGCGGTGTGTGCCTGTGGCTCGGCACTCCGAGGAAGTGGGCGTGCTCAGGCTCCCAAATGTGCCTCCGCTGCCATTGTGTGCTGGGGGCTGCGCTGGGGGGGCTCAGCCTCTCAATTGTTCCTTTTCCTTTTTTTCAGGAGCTGGAGGAGGAAATGACATTCAGTGGTGTTTTTCTCAGGTGAAAGGCGCTGTAGATGATGATGTAGCAGAAGGTAAGAGCGATATTTTTCTACTGTGTTCTGGTTTCTTTAACACCTTAAGCAGGGAGATGTGGATGCAATCAGTGAAATATCTCCGTGCTGCTGTATTCGAGTGGAGCAAAGCAAAGACACTTAATCTGCATTCCCATACCAGATTCAGGATTAAACTGTGGTTTGAGAGTCCCGTTCAGCACACTTGTAAAGAAGTTCAGGCTTCCTAACTATTTTTGCTGGAATTGTTTTCCAAGATTGCTTGGATTTTTCTGCCACTCAGCTTCTGGTTTGTGTTTTTTTTCTAATCTGCAAAATGGGGAATGTGGTACTTGCATTCCACAGGGAGGTGTTGTGAGAATTAATTAATATTTGTACTCTTTGAAGATCTAAGTACTAGATAAAGTAATTTTCCCAATCTTTCCAACTCCTATTAACCAGAAGAGGAAGAAATCTGACTATTTTGTGTGCTTACTTATTGCATAAGGAGTGGGTTTGTGTTTGAAATGATGCTGGAGGTTGTCTAAAACTTTTCTAAGTTGGCAGTGACAAGTGTCATCTTGCACTAAGATGGCTGCCTCTGATTGTCACTGCAAACACTGTGCTGGCTATTTGCTTTTCCTTGGATTTGGGATTGTTAGAGGAATGGTGCTTTGCTCTGCTCTGGGGAGCAAAATCCCCTCTGTGATCAGTCCCTCTGATTTCTGAGTTTCTTTGGCCATAAAGTCTTGTTTGCACAAGGCAGCCTGTAAGATCATGAGTTAAAATTCTTCTTTTGCAACCAGTTGGCCTTGTCACTTATGTAATTCCTGGGTTTTTTCTTTTTTTTTTGCATATCTTGAATGCTCTGACTTACAAGTGAGATTAATGTTATATTTAGAAAAGCAGTAACTACAGTTTCCATTATTTCCTCATTTGACATGTGGTTCAAATTAGCTCCCAAAGGCCAAAAAAAAAGATCAGTATAAACATAAGTGACTTGTTTTTATTTATTAGCTGCGGCATGTGGCAAGCAATGTTCTGTCAAAGACTCCTGTCATTTGTAAGATGAAAGATGCTTTTTGGAAACGAGAAAGCTGTAACAATTTCAAGTTTAATTTTAAATTCTTCAGGAAGTGATTTTTAAAGCTTGAACTCAAAACTACTGTTAAACATGGTATAATTTTTCCTCGTCAGACCTTAAATTCTGTAATAACCTTTGTTTTATTTACATATCAAACTAAACCCTTAATTAAATACAAATATTGAAGAACTTGTGGTTGCATGGCAGGCGCTTGCAAATAATTCTGTGTTAAAATAGACGTGTTGACATGTATATAATAGTAATGAACTTATATAGATGTGTAGAAAAGTGGCTTTTGCAGGGCTCTGGAAATGGAGAAGTGAGGAAATAGTCTGTCCTTAACTTCCTGGGCTGTTTTGAAGTGTTGTACTGCTGTTACGAAAGGTGCCTGGCCAGCCTTGTGCCTCCTGACAGGTTGGGAGCTGCTCTGGGCCTGCTGCAGTCACGGGGGTGGGGTTCAGGGAAGCCTTTAAAGGAATTAGGGAGCTTCAGTTGCAGGTAGTCAGGCAGCTTGGTTTCCAAACACTGGCAGAGTGACCTTTTTTGATTTTGTGGAGGATGTAGCTTTCTGAGTTTGTGACCCAGAGAGCAGCTGTGTTTTGTTGTCAGCTATACCTGACTTAGGATGAACCTGAAGGTAACAAACCTTAATATACTGCAAGACATTCTGAAACTGAACTGTCTGGAGAGAGGGCCCAAGTATTGTATTTATTGGTATTATGCTTGGTTGTAATTGATTAGTTGAGCTGAAGTTGTCCCCTGGATTGTGGATTTGGCTCCCACAGTCTGTGCTGGAAGTGGTTGAAAGCAGCTCTCTTTCGAGTTCTTGTCATGCCTTATGATGTCTCCCTGTGACCTTGTGGGAAGGGTTAATAATGTATCGTGCTGGTTGCATTTTTCCTTTCATTGCTTGTATTTCTGGCTTTAAGGTTCACTTTCATGACATGGGGCCTGGTGTGGTTCTTGCACAAAGTGGAGCAGCAGCTTCTGGTCCTTTGGAATGCCCAAGCTGACAGTGGATCTGAGTGCTGTCTGAGGACCTTTTTTCCCTTTCCATCTGCTTTTTTGTGCAGCCCCACGGTGAAAGCTAAAGGCAATCTGTCTGTCTCAGCCCTTAATGAGTGTTTAACCACTGTGGTCTGCCAGTGAGCAGGTCTGCACTCCAGTCGTGTCTGTGGTGAGGACAGTACCAATTTGTCTATGGGAGTACTAGGGTGTGTAGCTGTGGCTTTTGAATGGCTTTAGAGCTCAGATTTTAAACCCCAGTTTTTGCTGTGGAATGCTGAAACTTCACTGGAAACAAACCTGAAAGGAATGGGAGTTTCGCTTTCTGTTTTCTTCCTGGTGGTGAATCAGTGTTGCAATGTCTGCCTTGGAAAGTGCCTTAAACTAAGCTAATAGCAGAGTTAACCTGGGAAACTGCAGCATTTAATTGATTAGTCACTGGGGTGCAAAACCGGTGGGTTTGCTGTGGTGCTGTCTGTAAAACAGGGCAACATTTTGGAGAATAACATTTTTAATACAGTAATAATGGCAGCAACTGTACAAATCTTGTCAAGAATGCTACTGTGTGGCTCGCTGGTATGTTTAAGGTCAGCTCTGACCTGCAGCCTTCTCATCCCATGTATAACCTATCATTCTGTGGATACTTTAGGGCTGGCTGTTACAAAGTCAATATTTGGTGGCTTTGGTGGCTGAAACATGACCTGTGATACAGAGTTTTTAATTTGCTGGCTTTCCGAGCACCCTGTGATGATGGATGTGACATGTAAGGGGAAGGAGGGGAAACTGTAACTAAAGCTTGAGGAAAGGTGGCAATGAACTTGTGGTGTGTGGGGCCTGCCTGTGTCAGTGCTGTGGCACAGCTTTTCTGATGAGTATGAACGTGAGGGGCAGAGCTGGCTTCTCTTCCCTTGGTATGGATGGAATTTATCCTTGGCTCGAAGCTGTGGCCTGACCCTGTCAGGTCACAGGGAAGCACAGAAATCAGGTTATAAATTGAAAACTCAGTGCCAGCTTCTTTATAACTGGGGTTCTTTGTTTTTAACTGATGGCAGGAGTTTGCCTTTTTGTGATTTAACAGCCCGTTGTATGAGGGCAAAGGTGGTCGTAGCTTGTGCTGCCTCGGTTCTGAAATAGTTTTCCTCCCTTCTTAACTTGGTATTTGTCTTGCTGAAGCCCAATCCTACAACATGTCTGTGTTCAGCTTGTTCCAGGTACTCTGCTGTTGGATTAGACAGGACTTGTCCAGTGGAGAACACAGTGATTGTTCATGATAAGTTCAGTGATCAAGTTATCAAAGGTCTATAATGCACAGCTTGCTTGCTTTTGTGCCATCACAGTTTCAGTGCAAGAAAGACTTAATTGTCCAGAAGTACTCAAATGTTTTCTTAGTCCAAGTTGCCTTTATGGGAATGATTATAGAAAAGAATTACAGAGATTTGTAGCAGCAGTTTTGTTGGTTTTACTCTTGTGCTGTTCTCCAAGATGTGGCATAGTAGTAACTGCAGTTGGGAATGACCAAGGATTGTGAGTTTAAACTGTCTCTAAACGAGACACTTGCTTAATGGAGTGAGTTTGTACTTCAGAACAAATTAAGTCAAAGTTGTTTAATTGCTTGGCAGAAGGAAAAGAGTCAAGCTGCTGTATCTAAATGTTCTTTCAGGTGTAATTCAAAGATATGTAGAAGTCTGATAGTCCAGGTCCAAGGCTGGGAGCCAGGAACTTAAGTCCTCAGCTTCAACTCTGAGTGATCACTGGTCATTTTTCACAGGTTGTTTAACTGTTTCATGCCTAAATTTTCTCTGAAAGAACTACTCAAGTATTTGCTGTGGGTACTGATTACTAACTTAATTTTGAAGTCTGATGCTTAACCATTTTGTGCTGCTCTGTTAATAACCTGTGACTTGCTTCATGTTCCCTCTTTTAGAGCTAGAAGAGGCCAAATCCCTTGTTCAGGGTTCTTTCAGTATTTCATTTGAGGTGTCAAGTGTAGTTTGATATTTATTTTTGACAGACTTCAAAATTGCAGAGCAGCAGTGGGAACTGTTGTTGCTTTAGCAATGGTATTTTGTCTTGAATGCATGAAAAGTGTTATCTCTGAGTAAGGAAAACTGAAGCCAAGAATGAGGAGTGCTGTAAAAAAAGGCAGTTTACCACAATTTAGGCTTTTTAATTGGGGATTGATTGAATGGGAGAGGATGACAAATTCTCAGGAAAGGAGTGACAGTGTGAGGTTGTGATAATATTGCTGAGGAAAGATCGGGATATAGTTGTGGGAAGGAAGCTAATTTGGGGTTTTGAGGGCTGTGGTAATGTTTTGTAAGATCATTTACAAGGAGCAAGGACTAGTAATAAGCTGGTTTTTAAGAGGTCATGTGAAACATGTTGTAGATGAATAAAGAGACCCCTGGTTATAGTCCTTGCTATATTCCTGAGTCTGCTTCTGTGTTTTAGCTCTTTTATCATCAGCTGTTTGTAGAATGACTGTCTCTATCTAGAGAGAGAAATAGGCTACTGTGTTCTAGGAACTGCTGGTCTGGATTGACTAGAGTGTGCATTTAAAGTGTGAAGTCCCCCAAAACAAAGAGCGTTTAGCAAACAGAGAAATAGTCAGTGGCTGTTCAGCTCCCCAGAAGTAATTCAGCCCTCTCTCTGGCATGGGCTTGGTTGTTGGGGCACTTCAGCTTGTCAGTCAAGCTGACCAGTATTGTTCTGGTCCTTCTGTGAGGCTTTGCTCTTCTTGGAACCTCTTTGTGAAATTTAAAATTAGTTAGAAAAAGGAGTGGGATTTTTGTGTTGAAAAGAAGGTATTACAGTGACTGAGCCATTAGACTGCACAGCTTGGCTGTGAGCAGCAGTTCCTGGTGGATTACAGCTCTGGAGCAGCTTTGTGACACTCCTTAGCTTTTCATTTTAAAGGTGCTGCCTAAATGGTTCTGGTTTGAGTATTTCTGCCCTAGAAATGGGGTTCTGTGGTAGCTGTGGCTTCACAGAACGTGTGTTGGAAGAGCTGAAATGAAGAAGAACCTTGCAGTGGGTGCAGTGCTGAGGGAAGAGTTAAGAGCTGGGTGTTTCTGGCTGTGCTGTCTGCCTTGCCTCTTTTTTTTTTTCTTTCCTCCTTTCTGTTCTCTCCTGACTTGCCTATTTAGGCCACAGCTACATGTTTGGCAGCATTTCTGCTTAAAGAGGCACTCCTTCCCACTTTGCTGGCATGGGTGTTCACGTCACTGCACACTGAACTTGCTTGGGAAGCTGATCCAGCTGAAAAATTCGTCCAATTGTGGGTTTTGACCGGATTATTTTTCAGCTGAATTGAGGCCTGGTGTGATTCTCAAGAGCTCTGAGTGTGCCTGTGCCAGCAGAGTGTGGAGGGAGATCCAGTGGCTCGAAGGGACACGGGGAGCTCGGGAAGAGGGTTGGTCTCTCTGCAGGACTCTATGTACAGTCAGTGCGAGCCCCTGAGCTGTGTGTGCTGCTCCGAGTGGTAAAATCAGCTGCTGAAAAGGACTTTAAACGTTTGCTGTTCAAGATAGCACATGTTCAAAGTATGTATCTGAAGGCCAGCAATAAAATACTGTTACAGTATCGTTATTTTAAGTGACAGATTATTTTAGTACACATGGAGAGGTTTTTTGCCACATCCACCCCAGCAGTGTGTGGAAAAGAGATTTGCTTAGTGTTTAGTAGCTCTGTTAGTAAAACCAGCTTGTTAATATCAGTACAGTGGAGTTTCTTTGAAGTTATTGTACGAAAATAATACCACTTAACTGGGAGATGGATTATTACTGATTGCTTTACTGTAAAGCACTTTAAAAGCTAATCTGACAAATGATAATCGTCTTTTATCGTGTCTTATCAGCCTTAATATGATTTGAAAAATGGATCCCTTGTTTGGGGTTCCGTCTTCACCTAAACTGAAGTATTGTCTTGCATTAAATGCTGTAGAATTAGGCTGCCTTTGTTTCAGCTGCTGTCTAAGTGTGCATGCAATTAAATCTGCTGTGTGCTGTGCTTCTTGCAGCAAAAACATCAATTACTGATGGTACCAAGTTAAGGCTCCAGTTTGTTTAATCTGTGGGCAACAGCGTGCATTATATAAGATGTTTTAATAAGTGCCTTGAGGGTATTTTTCAGACCTTTTTTTATATTTTCAGTGCTCTATACTATGCAGTACCACCACTGTGTCTACAGTGTGGAGTGAAAAGTTTAGCAGAACAAGTCAGTGCTCAGTAATCACATGAAACTGGCGTTTGCACTTTTGAAGAAGTGAGTGAAAGGAAGGAAAAGCCTTGGCTTAGGTAGATGTTTAGGTTGTGAATGTGAGCTGAGACAACAGTTACCATGTTCCAATGAATCTGAGAGCAGATAAATGCAGGAAGTACTTATTGATCCAAACCAATTTAGAATAATCTCTTTTAAGGTCTTGCAGTCAAAATAACTATGTCAGGACAGTTTTCCAGGCTTTATGCTCGAGTGGAACAGATGTAATTACAGCTTTGTTACGTTGCTGTAGCTCAGTTATGCTCTTCCAACACCAGCCAAATGCTGCTTTTATAGGGTTAGTGTGTCAGTAAACTGGAAATAAAGGACATGGTCATTCTGTTATTTCCTGGGAAATGGGGGAAGCCTAAAAAAGAGTCTTATCTGAAGAGATAAAGGATTGATACCTTGTGTGTGTTCACTTGTTAATGGTTTTTGTAGCAGGATTTCCTTCACTGGATGCAGTGTTTCTCACTTTCTGGCTTCCCACCCAGTCCTGCTTTGGCACGTTGCTCTGGGCAGCAGGTGGTGGTACCCGAGGGTGGTCTTGCCTTCTTTTCTTTGGGGACTGGAAGGCTTGGGGTTGTTAATTTGCCTTTAAAACAAAGTGCTGCCATCAGGTACTGCTGTGGTGAGTTGATATTCCTGAAAACAATTATCTGAGGCTTCTGTGCACGACTAATTCAGTGACAGGAGCAGAAGTGGCTGGAAGCTGCTCCCTTTCCTCTCCTAAGTTATCAGGCTTTTGTTAAGCACTGAAGGAGAAGTTATTACTTTGGTCAGGCATTCTTTATCCAAATGTATTTTCCTCGCAGTGATCCACAAGTGATAGCACCGTGAAGAAAAGGAGCATATTTGGGTCACATGTTAAACCCCCGAGGCAGTTCTGCTTGCATCTAATTTGGGAAGAAAATTTTAGAGTCAGGAAAAGAGGGTTTAAAAGGGTTGTATTGTAAGAAAGATTGGTTTCCCAGGTATACAGAATGTGTGTGGTGTGGAAATGTTTCTCTTTGCACTTTCAATTGCAGTTCTTAAATTAATGCTCTGGGAATAATGTGATCTCCAAACACACACGCTTGGCACTCTGGTTTTGAGAACTTGAGAAAAGATAATTGCATATATTCAGGAGCAGTTAAGGTAATTGAGACTTCATATTATAGTTGCTTATTTAAAATACGGACTAATTCGTAATAGATTCTTGTCTGTTGAATGCCAGTAACTATATTTTCCTTTTTTTTCCTGATGAATATAAAAAGTATTTCAGTGACCATTCTTTGATTCTCAAAAGCAGTGATTTCAGCTGCTCTCTGTGCTGTTGTTAAATGATGCTTTGAGAAGTCATGACCCGTTTGAGTTTGTGTATAGTGCTTACAAGTGTAGGCTGAAGGTCTTACTTTATTTTCAAATAACTTAAAACTGTAAAGTGAATTGGTTCATCAGAAAAGAACTGCATACTGAAATAAAGCTTTAGCTTTGGCTCTCATAAATATATAGTGATTTTCAAAGACACTTGTTGGAGAGTTCCTGGACTGTTTTCCTGGACTTGGCTTTATCCTGGGTCAGCTTCCCCAGATTTAATTTGTCCATCCCCAACAAGTGTTTGTGATGGAATAGGTGGGATGAGAGTTAGTGCATGGATTGGCTGCTCTTGGAGAGATGAGAATGGTTTGAAGGCAACATGGGAAACTATGGAGTTGTGAATAACTCAGCCTCTTCCTCAGCCTTTTCATGTTGACATTTGATATGTGCTTGTTCATGGACTGCCTTTCACATGGGGAGCTCCACTGTCAGTGGATTGAGATCTGTGTTTGAGGACGTTTCTTCTCCCAGATCAGTATGAACAAAGAGCAGTTGAAGTTGAAGCCCAGACTTGTTCATTGCACAGTTCGGCAGTGAGAAAATGGCACTGTTTACAGAGGTAACAGGGAAACATTTACAATCTGCTTTAGTGGAATGTGGAAATGTCAGGAGTAGCTTTTTGCCCAAAAGTTTAAAACTTTCTGTATAATTCATCTGCCTTTTCTCAATCTATTCTTCTCCCAGAGTCCTGTCATTGTTTTGATTTGGTTTTGTTTGATTGGGGGTTTTTCTAAAGCTGAATTTTACTTTCTTTTGGGGGGTGTGTGTGTAAAAGGAGAACCCAGGGTCTTCTATTTTCCTGCAGAGCCCTCTGGCACTGATAACCTCTCCTGGAAGCAGCAGGGGCTGCAGCATAAGGGCTGTGTTCCTGCAGCAGGACACATGCTGTGCTCAGCCCAGCTAGCTCGTGTCTCACAATACTGAGATGCCTCAGAGGAAAGGGCAGTGGGAAGACAAAGAGCATTTGAAACAAAACAAAATCACTGGGATATTCTGCACATGAGGCCGATGGCTCCCTGGAGCTTGTGGCTGCTTTTCCTCTGTGTGGCCTGAGCAAGCTCATCCCAAGCCTGTGAATAACACACTGGAGGGTTCTCATCTTTCTGCTGTCTCCAAAAATCAAGGCTGTATGTTCTGAATTGTCACCAACAACTGTGCCCAGGTCATGCCTGTGTGCTGGTGCTCAGTGTTGGAAGCACATACAGGGTTAGGAGAAGGCCCTGACGGGGATTGCACCCTGTGCTTCCTCCCTGCCTGGCTCTGCAGGAGGCAGGGGGATTGCACAGCCACAGCCCTCTTTGGGCTTCTTGGCTCCAGGTACATGTTTGGGTTCTTTCTCCAGTGATGTTTGGCACCTTCCAATTCATGTTTCTTCTAACCACTGTCTTTTGACTGAGGCTCCAGTTTCCACTGGAAACCACTCTTACTGTTACCACTCTTTTACTCTTTATCAAGTTAAAGGTCTAGATTTAAATTTCATTATCCCAGGGCATGGTGAGGAGACTGATGCAAAACTAGAAATGGAGGTAACTGAAAGTAACCATCCAGAGTGGTTTGCCCTGCAAGGCCACAAAGTCATTTTAACCCTCCCTGCTCTATTTTTCTTGTCTAGGACTCGTGTGTCTGTTTCCTAAAATGTAGTTCCAAAGCTTTTGTTAGTTTTTATTTTTTAAGGATCTTTGAGGTCCTTGCAGGACAGTAATACTAATTAATACTTCTTATCTTGTTTTCAGCTGTTACACAACTCTTCCAAAATCCAAAGAAAAGGCCCTAATCTATAAATAGAGGTGCTGAGAGATTTAAAATAAGGCACTTAAAAATAAAGGTTGGTATTTTGCTCAGATTAGTAGACTATATATATAGTTTTAAGAGGTGCCTGCCTTAGAGTTGTCAAGATTCCATTTTGCATCATTTAGAGAAGTGTCAGGAATCTCAAAGTCCAGGCCAGAAATTAGCATTGGCCTCTGTTTAATAATAATTTTTTTTTTAAGAAGCTGAGGCATGTATGCTTGGGCCAGAATAGAAACACAGGAAAACATTTGCCAAGTGGGGAAAAAAAAGAAGAAAGGGAGATTGGTAAAGGGAAGACTGTTCTTTAAGGTTCCAAGTGCCACTAAAGATGCATGAAGTATTAAAATGAACTGATAGATGAGTGAGTGACCATAGTGAGTGGAGTAATCAGAATTTTTTATTCTACAGTCACTCAATAGAACTGTGTATTTGTCTCTGCTGGAAACTTCAGTTGTACTTGTGACCTTCACAGGCGCTGTGCTCCCGGCAAGCTGCCCGAAATTCAGCTGGTGAGTGTCCCTCCCTCCCTGCTCCCCTCCCTCCCTGCCTTTATGGCAGGGGAGAGGCATTTCTGCCTTCCTTTGCCTGGCTTAGAAGGAGGCTCTTCACACGTTGTCTGAGGTACAACAGTCTCCTGCATTCCACATGTGAAGATTAAAAGCTTGGAAATGTTTGGCCTGAGCTTTTGCACCTGAAAGAGAAGCTTTGGTCAGAGAATGTGTGAGAAGAGGCTGACACAGCAGGGTAGTTCCTGGGAGTTGGTTTTTTTAATATCTAAAGCAGAAATGCACACCAAGTCACAGAATTCTAATCATGAAAAGCATTGCCAAAGTATTATATTTTTCTGTAATACTACTGCTAATTCTTAACTTGCAGTGTGTTTTGGAATGGCTTCAGCAAAAAGAGAAGATGAAGCTGTTCCAGTGCTCCTCTGTAGCTTTCTCAGTGGCAAGAAAGGCATTGCCTGAAGGCTTCTGTTCTGTACGTGCAAAACAATGGCCCAGTATGTTATTTCCAAATATATTGTTATTTGCAAACAGAACAGCAACCCCTGGCTGCACTGTGCCGTGCAGCCTATTGAAATTCTGGCTGTGACTCCAGCTGGGATTTTTCCATAAATAGCTCTGTACTACTTGGGAACACAAACAAACCCTGAGAAGATCTCAAGTCGGGTCTGCTGAGGGCCTGCTTACCCTGTTCTTAGTGTGTGCTTGGGGTAGATACTGTACTGGATGTGAGGGATGTTTCTGTAGGGTGGTGTGGGGGCTGTCAGCAGGAACTGAGCAGTAAATAATTACCAATCATGTTAGATTCAAGGACTCACCTATCACCTGGATTGAGCACAGGGAAGAAAGGATAATAAAAGTGAAATACAAGCAGAAGCAGGTAGGTTTTCTTTTTAGTATTGAATATTTTTTCCTAAATAAAACTCACTAGGAAATTACTTTAAGCATTAGCTTCTGGTTCAAGTAAGTACAACTTGAAGTGAAAATGATTTATTATTTGGATGAACAGATATCCAAATTCAACATACTTTAAAAATTTGTACCATTTGGATGTTTATGTGAATGAATACACAGCCTGTTTTGTCATGCAGGTTTTTCAGTGCTGTGTAGGTAAACACCCTCTTGAGTAAGTAATACCAGGGCATTTTTTTCATAGTATATTCAGTTATAATTGGTGTAAGGTGTCTTGAGTAATATGTAGTCTTGAGGAGAAACATTCTGTGAATTAGGAAAGAGGTGAATAAATACCTCTGTGCTCTGCCTGGGTCACAGGGCTGGCTTTCTGCTAGTCCTGTTGCTCACAAATGTTTATGAACAAAGCAGAAATCCCCATGTAAAGGCAATCAGAGCATGAAAGTAACTGGCATTTGTGAAATCCCTGCTCTGAGGGAGACTCCTGAGTGTCCTCAGCCCTGGTTATCAGAGCCAAGGTGTTTATCAGCTGTCCCACCGGACTGAGGGTGTATCACTGAGCTCAGGGCCTGGGCAGCTCCTTAGTGTGCTCTCTGGATGCAGATCTCTCAGCTCTACCTCTTGCTCCCCTTGGATGTTTATTAAAAACCTTCAGTCTCAGAGGGGTCTCTGAGAGCTTCAATACCCAGAGCCTTGGGTGACTTTTCTGCAATGTCTAAAGTCACCTCTGGTGAGGGAGCACCTGCAGTGTGTGTATGAGTTGCACACGAGTCTGGAATGGAAATCAGCTCTGATCCCTCTCTGAGGCACTGACTTCATGCTGGAAACTGGACATAGCTTGGAATCCCAGGATTGTGGCAAGGTTTGGGTGGGAAAGGACCTTAAAATTCATCCAGTGCCACCCCCTGCCATGGGCAGGGTCACCTTCCACTAGCCCAGGTTGCTCCAAGCCCTGTCCAACCTGGCCTTGGACACTTCCAGGGATCCAGGGGCAGCCA